>JAQQZS010000020.1:15477711-15496372 GCA_030068045.1 Platyallabes tihoni | reverse complement strand
TTATAGTTTTGAAATCCCCAGTATTGTTGTAGAATGTAGAAAATAAATCACTAAACAAAAACAAAGAAATTTGCAAGGGTTCTAAAACTTTTGAACGGTAGTGTACATTAAAATAAGTCTGTAAATTGCTGGAGTATTCCTTTATTACTTCAACGAGCCACTGATGCAGATTTCCTACCTACTACCTAAAGTTTCTTTATCTCTTCTGAGTTCACTTTAGTTTTCACTTTATTTTATAATCCCTCTGTATACAAGCGATTCTTTACAACGCAGAGGAAATGTATACCCTTATTATCAAATCCCAAGGTTCATTATCCAGTAATTGCACCAAAAATATAAAATTATTAAGCCATTATTACATCCTTAAAAAAAAAATTTAAAAAAAAGGTAGCCATCTGGGGTTTATTAAGCGTTAAAAAAATCTGAGAAGCCTTCACATTCATATATGCGCTTCTTTAATCACAGAGACATCCCTTTACACAGAACATCCTCTCGTATGAGTCAGAGATAAAAGAATCACAGCGCTCATGGTCTCAGGAGGAGGTCGCTTCCCGGCGTGTCTCGACTCGGACCCCCCCTCAACTCTAACGACCGAGGTAATACATTCTCTAATGATGCTGACTTCAACATAAAGGATCAGGGAACATCTTCTTGTCCCTGAGCAAATCTTTTAGATTCGATCCAGATTGTTTTTATGTTCAGTGACCCTTCTCCCAGTCGTCTGTGTGTAATTCAGTACCAGTCATCAGTGACAGCATGAGAAGGGCAGCTGGCAGGGATCTCTGATAAACGCCCGATCATTAATGGTGACATGAACATTTCGAGTGTTCTATATAAAGCTTGTTTGAGATTTCTTTACACAACACATGCAAATAATCTTTTCTAGAGATCGCAATTTCTCAGCTTAACCATAACCTAGACTGGGACAAATGATGCGTGCAGGGAATAAAAGCTAAAAAATAAACTATTAGAGATCAGATTAACAAAATCTGATTTCATGATCAGATCGTGTAAATGATTTTTTAAATTATTATTAACCATATTTTTCTTATTAAACGAATGGTTAGGCAAAACATTACATTTGCACAATAGTACCCTTTAAACATGGGTTAGTCACTCAGTCAAGACATGTTCAATGTTTGAAGTTTGCTTTTCTAGAATTTTGCACTGATCAGAGGAATCAGTGGGTGTTAATCAGGAATACACCCTGGACGGGACATCAGCACATCACAGTATGATTTTATTGTTGCAGACAAAAAAAAAAGTACGACTTACATAAATTAATTTAAACGAATCTATGCCCAACCCTTTATATTCCTCGTTAAATATCATAATTATCCTTTTCTTTTAAATAAATGATTTTGTTAAAAAGCTGTAGACACATATTATATAATATTATTATTTATTATAAATTATATTTCTGTAAGGTTGCATTAACATAACATTGTTTTTCTTTTACTAGGGGTCAGTATAGCAGAAATTCCTTTTCTGCATATTGTTATACAGTAGCCAGGAGTTTTATGCCAATGCCCTTGCTGATACAACCCTACGATTTATATCTGGGCCCTGGCTGAACTCAAACCCTGGGCCTTCCGCATGGCAGATCAGATGCCAACCACCGAATCACCAACAATCATCCTGCAAATTGCACAACTGATAAATTTGTGCATAATCAAAACATATTCTTTAACTATAAGTCTTATACATAGGACACTACTTGGAGCTGGAATTAATAAAAAAAATATATAAAACTTTCAAAAATAATGTTTAAAACAGAGGATGAAATAGACAATAAAAAAAAATTAATAAATTAAAAAAAAAAAAAAAAAAAAAAAAAAAAAAAATATATATATATATATATATATATATTTGCAAGCAATGATAAGCAGGCCCAAGCACCGGCGTTATTGCCGCCCAGGCACAAAATGGTAAGCAAAGTGGGCACATGCATTTAAAGTGGAAATACCAATACCTTTATGACACAAAATATTATATAACCATATCATTATATATAACTAAGCTATTAGCCACTGTAATGCCTCACCACGGCTGAACTTGATATATCAAAAATCCCTTTGCAATTTTGCATCCTCAATGTCTTGAGATTATATTGGCTTGATTCGGGGGCGATCGTACTGTATATCAAATTCAATAGGGCGCATTTTGCACAACCCAAAATAACTGACTTCCTGTTGAATAGAGCCAATGATACGCCTAGTCAAAGTTGTTCAGCACAATGAGGTCTAAATATGTACCGGGTTTTACACGTATACAAGTGTGCATGAGCCATGACATCAGCGCTTGGACCGTGATAAATAAAAAAAATGAAGACTGTACCCGCCAATCATACTTTAACACTGGAGTCACCACCAAATGCTAAAATAATTGTTTTATTGTTTCTTGTTTCATATTAAATCCAGAGAGAATTGAGATTTTTTGAGAAATGGAGTTTTTGTAGATGTTTTCAATTCTGAAAGCCCCACCCCTTACCAATTTTACACTTGTACTAATATAAATTGTGTTGGATGGTGGTTTCAAGGGGGATGTGGGGTTGTAAGTTTTGAGGAAATGAGCCTAACCAAGAAAATGTACATGTCTAGAATACGTCTAGTCATTGCAATGTCATTATGAATACAAACTGCACAAAGGAGAAAAATGATTTTCATTATTCAAGATCTCCACCTTGTTACAATTTCCATTTACAATTTGAAGCTTATTCATGTTCATAGGTTGCAGGAAATCACACTGACTTCCTCCTGAAACCCAAACGGTCTGTGTGTCTGTGTGTGATGTCACTGGAAACCTGGATGAGGTTTGAGGCTGATATTTACAGAAATTATTTTGGGGGACACAGACGTCTATTACTACCTATGGCTACATTTGCCAAAGCTAAATAAGCAAACTTCAGACCGCAAACACATCTCGACTGGTCGACTATATCTGGGGTATATGAGCTATAAGTAAAACTGTGTAAATTTAATTTTTTGAGGAAACACTCCTTTAATGTGTATCAGTCCACTGCCATATAAGACACTGAGAGAACCTATAAGTCACAATAAAAGTCCCATTCAAAACAACCAATATTTGATTTTAGACATCATACAAACAGACCATAATGTGTTTTTAAAAAAATACTAGCTTTCCATAAATTCAGGTTTAAGACAATGAGTAATAAAAGGCATCATTCCTCTTGTTCACACGATCTGCGTGAACAAGTCTGTGAACATGTTTGAACTTAGCATGCATCTCTTGTTAACCTTTATCAAGGACTCTGCACCTCCATGTTGTCCAGTAAAGTGTCTTTCTTAAGGAACTTTAAGGTACGCACGGATCTCCACACGCCTACAAAATTGTCACTCAAATTCTGGTTTTCAGGTTGGTCCTCATTCACCTGCGCTGATGTCTGTAACTCTATAGACTCTGCAACTTTGTTGTCGTACACACGACCCAGGCCACCGTCCTCCAACGATTCAGCGAGGCCGCCATTTGGAATACTCTCCACCTCTCCATCAGGTTTGGAAGGAGGTTCTACATATGGCTCTCCGGGTGGCTCCTCGTCCTTCGCGGCCTCGTCCATGTCCTGGTAGCTGACCTTCTTCTGTGTCTCGTAGTACTTCACTATGCAGTAGGTGATGGAGCCGATGGTGTTGACCACCACACCAGCTATGAACAGCTTAGTTGGCGCGACATCAGCAAACGCCAGCATGCCCACAGTGATTGTAGCGATGCTCTTTACCACTCCAACAAAGCTGGTGGTCACTGCTGAGTTAATGTACGTGCAGTGCAGAGTAGTGAAATTCATGGCGCAGCCAATCACGATGCAGACGCAGAAGATTCCTGTAATGTATGGATTATTCCAGCCCTCGTAGGTCCACATGTCGATGGCGTCCTTGCTCACGAGGGAGCAGACAAGCAGCACGGGCGTGGCCACCAAGGCGATGGTGTATTGAGCCGTCAGCGGGCCGTACTCGCTGTCCACGCTCGTCTTTTGAATAAGTACCAGGTATGAGGCATGGATAATGACAGCTAGAACGCCTGTCACGTAGCCAAAAGGATCACCGGTGAGATCTCCCGCACCTGCACCAGTCAATCAAAAACAAACAAACAACAAAACCATGAAATTAAATGCCAAAGAAATATCTGGTCAGCAGTGGTCCTACATGATGAGCACCATTTTAACACAAAGTGCTAAACATAGCATAGATTACTGTACTACAAAGTACCCTTTTGCATGTACTGTACCCTTACTGTACCCAACATTCAACATAACTATGAGTAAAAATGCATGTATTAATATGAGAACTTGTATTATAACTGTAGCATGTAGCATGTTGTTTTATGAAAAGTGTAGTTTTTCCCCTTATACTTATACCACAAGCTAGGTAATTTTCTATAAATAAACACTAAATGTAGTTCCGGTTTAAGTCATTCTGTAGCGACCTATTGTGAACTAATGTTATTCATTATTAATACATGATGAGCACGATGTCCCTGAAGGACTGACAGATTAACTATGGCACATTTTTGCAATGCAATGTTAATCTTACCAAACTTTTAATATTGTCTTTGACTTAGGTACAACTACAGCACACCTAGAAACTAAGTATCACTGCTATGTAAAGTAGGTGCAATTAAAAAGCATGATGTATGTGAAATATACACTATAAAATAAAAATATCCATATAATTGTAACAGTTTGGTATCTCCAATATATTGTTTTTATTGTTTTATATTGCTTTGTATTTTATTGAAAAAAATCTACAGTCTGGACACATAATCAATTTGATTGAGTGCAGTTTAAAACTCTTTATGATCTTGAACAAAATAATTATCCGCTGAATAATAATTAAGCACTTATGGCTGATCAGTATGACAGTATATGAATTATGCAATGTGCTTTACAAAGAATATCACATATATCATCAGGTGTCAGTAAATTATTTTAAAGACATAAACATATTACTGAATTCACAGTGTCAAATCAATCAAGACTATTGCACTTATTGAAATAATAATAATAATAATAATAATAATAATAATAATGTTCATCAAGTAAAGCTGTACTTTGGATTTTATTTTACAGTTAAAGTACAGAAAAAGTGAAAAACTCCTGGTTGACTGTATCTTGGAAATGTGCCCAGGTATGGTGATATAATATTTTTGTTTTATTGGTCTATTGATCTGAGCAAATGCAGTCTGAATAAAGTAAAGAACAGTGTTACTGGGTTACAAATTAAGTACATACTGGTATGGCTAAAACTAATTGATGACTGGGTAAAAGGAGACTAGCTATTCTTTTTGGTTTGGTTTATGACCAATTTTTTTTTACATATGACATTGAACCATACTGGTTCAAAATAGCCACACTGATCTATGTGTATGACTAAACAACCCCATGGAAAGGTAACGAATAACATCATCTAAGGGTCAAACCAATGACTTCAGAATGACTGGTGACATATTGGTTTCAGGGATGAAGATTGTGTTGGTGCAGGCTAGATATTCTTTTCGGTTTGGTTTATGACCCAACAAAAATTAACATATGACATTGTTACTAGTTCAAAATAACCACAATGGTCTATTTGTATGGTGCAACAAGTAACACCACCAATGAGTCAAAATAATCCAGTGTCTTCGGAGTGACTGGTGACATATTGGTTTTATAACGAGGGGTGATAGGAAGATTGTGTTGATGCTGGGTGCCAGACAAAAATGTACATATGACTTTGAACTATAGTAGTTCAAAATAACCACATTGGTCTATTTGAATAACCAAACAACCTCATGGAAGAGTAAGGAGAAGCACCATCAATGAGTCAAAGTAATCCAAATTTGTGCTTTGTATAAAAAGTGTCTAACCTAGGTGTAGTGTCCGTAACTTTTTAGAATTCAAATCTTTCAATGATCTTAACTGTCATTTAGATGAAACTTGGCCAATTTAGATTTCACATAAAAAGACAAACCTGAAAAAGTGCAAAACTCTTAAGAAATTGAAACATGAATTTGGCATGTTACGGACACTACAGATTTTTTGCGTTTTAAGCTTTTACCAAAAAAAAACAAAAAAACAAACAAACAAACAAACAAAAAAAATTTAAACAAAAACATTTACAGGTCATATGCCTCTACTAGTTTACACCAATTTTAGTATCAATACTCATAAAGAAATATGAATAACTTGCATGTGGTTTTGAAGTGAGACAGTATAACTCAGAAAAATGGCCATTTTTGGGCACATATAAAATCATCTCTCCAAAAATTAGCTGAAGTTACTTGAAATTTTCAAGGAAGCAAGATTGGTCAATTCCATGTTACATAAACTTGAGAAGTAGCTTCTCTGGCACACACATTTTCAATAGTATATGTATAACATAAAAAACAATAATAATAACAATAATCAGTCTCGGCTAAGTGACTGGTGACCCGTTGGTTTTTATAACCAGGGGTGATGGGAAGATTGTGTTATACCCAGTGGGCATCTTCAGGACCCCAGTCCTCATACTCTTGAAGATGATCTACACTACTGGGTGCCCAAATTGGTGGCAACAGTATGAGTGTGTGTGTGGGTGTGTGTGTGTTACCCGCCAGTGCCGCTCCCCCGGTGGTGATGAGCACAGCCACGGTGACCCCGACTGACGGCGCGCCGTCCCGCAGCACGCACACGCCGACGGAGAGCGTGACGAGCGGCAGGCAGCGCTTGAACACCACGTACATGGGCAGGCTGAGGCCGCGCAGAGACCACAGGGTGAGCGTGGACTGCAGCGTGGAGAGCGCGCACACGCCGGCGAACACCCGCGCCAGGCGCGCGCTCGGCGGCGGGATGTTCACGACGCCCAGCCGGCGCAGGATCTCGAGCGTCACCGCCGCCGTGAAGCTGGTGAGGAACTGGATGAGGGTCAGGTAGGTGAAGTGGTAGGTGGTGATGAGGAACTTCAGCAGGATGTTGAGGGACCCGGAGAACACGCCGTGCGCCACGGCCACCGAGATGCCCAACGTTCTGCCTCTGCAAACTTCCATCTTCTTCTTTTTTTTTCTCCCTTAAGTTTTATATATATATATAAAAAAAATAATATCCGACTCCTTCTTTAAAAATATAAAAAAATGTCGAGCTCTAAATAAAACATAGCAGGTGAAGTTTCTCCAAAGCACTGCATCAAACCCAAATCCACACACACACACACACACACACACTCGTCCCTCTGTCCCTCTGTCCCGGGGGTTTCCTGCAGCCCTGTTATCTCATTCTACACACTGTGGACACTCTGTACGGGTGTAGAGGGAAAAAAGCACACTGCCTGAGCGCGCGCGCGTGTGTGTGTTCTCCCTCCCCTGAGTCCAAGTGTGTGCGTGTGTGTGAGTGTGTGCACGCGCCTGAACCCAATGCGCCACACACTGCGCCTCCTGCAGCTCCACTTGACTTCCTAACTGCAGGATCAACTGTTTGAGACAGAAACCCCACTGCAGCCAATCAGCTCACCCCTACTTACAGACTTAATTTATATACAGCATTCAATAATTAAAAAACACCATGCAGTTTAAAAGTTTCATAGTTTAGTGTGTGCACTGTGATTTAGCAGGAAAATATAAAGTCTAAACAGGTACATCATTAACCAAAAATATTCTGATGTTAGTTTATGTTTGTAAGAAACACATCACTTACCTTTGAAAAAGGCACAGAGAGAGAGAATTGTTTCAAACTTGCATTATGTTTAAAGGCAAAAATTGGAAATCTACTTACTTAATCATTTATTTATGAATTTATTTAAAGTTTCATATACAAAAAAAAAAAGAATTTGAGGTGATTTTGTGATGTGATTTTGACATGTTAAATATTGCATCTAGCTATGTTCTTTTTTTCATCCCTTTTTTTGATTTCCTTTTAAACAAATATTTAATGCCACTGCCCCAATAAAACACTTGGATTAATTGTGTTATTTTCTGGTACTTCTCACACACTTCTAGTGCAATAAAGTAATAACACATGGAAGGTAATGCTGTCATGATAAATATCAGTACACACACACACACACACATACAGTGCAGTGGAACAGTGGTGTAGTGGTAAGCTACCACTGTGCTAGCATGGTGGTGTAGTTTTCTCTCTTAATACACTACTTGAGGATTGACCACAAGTTCTCAATGGGATTAAGGTCTGGGGAGTTTCCTGGCCATGGGCACAACATTTCGATGTTTTGTTCCCTGAGCCACTTAGCTATCACGTTTGCCTTATGGCAAGATGCTCCATCATGCTGGAAAAGGCATTGGTTTATTACCAAACTGTCCTTGGACGGTTGGGAGAAGTTGCTCTGGGAGGTTTTTGTCATGGTTGTTAGTCTTCTAGCTGCTCCAGCCAAGGGGTTGCTACAGTGGACCATCCATCCAATAAAATTTGGCACAGGTTACATGCCGGATGCACTTCCTGACGCAACCCTCCCAGTTTTATCCGAGCTTGGGACCGGCACTGCATCCAGTGACTGGGGTTTGGGTGGGAATCGATCCTGGGCCTTCCTCATGGCAGGCGAGAAACCTACCACTGAGCCATTTTTTTTAAATTCCTGGCTGTGTTCTTAGGCAAAATTGTGAGTGAGTGCACTCACTTGGCTGAGAAGCGACCCCACACATGCATGGTCCCAGGAGGCTTCACTATTGGCATATAGATGGTAGCGCTCATCCGCATCCATTTCAAGAAGAGCAGCGAATAAACCACTTCTCTCCAGAAAAAAAAAACATCTGATATTCTGCAAAAAGTACAGGGAATGAACGGCTGAGGACTGGGGCAAAGTCATTTTCTCTGATTAATCACATTTACGATTGTTTTGGGCATTGGAGAAAAAAGCTTGTTTGAAGAAGAAAATGTGAGTGCTACCATCAATGCTGTGTCATGCCAACAGTGAAGCATCCTGCCAACCTAAATGGATAAAATGTACTGTATGCATACAATAAAAAAAATGTAACAGCCAACAAATTTCTATGATAGAATAAGTACACAGACATGCTTTTAGGAAAAATAATCAACTATGTGGTAGAAACTGTAACTTTTTCCTTTTACACACACACCTTGTCATGGGTAATTTTCCCATAATGGCGCTCAAGTGTCTTCTACCTTACATAACCTACAGTCCATTGTGTGAAACGTTCGATGTGCTTACAGAGCTGATGAACAACATCTAAAGCCAGATTAAATTTCTGGCAAAGATAGACATTAAACAAAAGAATAAAAGATGCCATACGTTCATCTAGGTTTCATATACATGTTCTGTACTTCATATTTTATGCGAGCTGCAAATTCTTTGTACAGAGGAGGGATCGCATCTTTATTATATTATGCATGGTGATTTGCATTCAGTGCAACACACTCCTGCTGGGAAATAAAGGGCACTTTTCCTCTTAGTCCTTTTAGAGACTGTGGTTAGACAAACAACATCTAAACAGCAGTTAAAAAAAAAAATAATAATAATAATAAAAATATATCTATCTATATATATATATATATATATATTACTTTTATTGTTTTAGCTTTAAAACACATTCAGAATTCAGGTTATAAAGACCTTAGATTTTGAACCTGTTAGAAATAGAGCAGGATTTTTTATTTTATTTTAAGGCCAATCTAAACATCTGATTTCCAAGTGCGTGGAAAACTAGAAGCTGAAAAAAAAAAGAGAAAAATCTTGGCCTGAGGTATGACATATGTTGATGCCTCAACATATGAAACAAAAGAAAGAAAGAAATACATTTAATGGAAATGTGGAATGGGGAAAATATGGGAATGGTTTTCTTTTTTTTTTTGAATCATGACTTTCTGCAGCATCTTGTTGGAAAAAGAGGCAGTTTAACTTAATCGCCTGCAGTGTTATAGAGGAAAATCAATGAAATGGAAAATGTGCTCTAGCCATACATACGTTTATGATCGCAATATAGAATCAAAGCCAAGATCTGAGTGTTTATTTGAGTCGTGCAATTTTGCCATTGTGTAAAGCAGTACCAAGTTAAAGCACATGTAAACTGCTACAGTAAATGGAAAAACTATGGTAAAAACACTAAGCTTGCCTGAAGATGTCTAAAATTCTGCTAGCCGAGTTGTGATTTCCTCACACAGTGAATGTCACGCTTTGATCAAGGTGTTGTTTAGCTCCGGGAAAAACAGACGTGAAATTTCTATAATGTGACTTTTTGGGTGAAATGCATGCCAAAGAAAAATTTTAGTTCAAATAAAAAGTTTTTTACTCCAGACGTCTAGACAAACCTGCTGAATGCGTACCATTTCAATTAGAAATTTTAATTATGACTTAAGGATTCACTTTCCATACAAGACAATTATACCATGGACCAGACATTAGAAGTCTACACAGCATGTTTTTATCAACTAAAAGGAATTATCATGATTTCATCCGGCTTTATAAAGGACTCTAAAGCTGCATGTGAACCAGTAAAGTGTCTTTTCATTGGAACTTCACATTACACACGGATTTTCAGACTTGTTTTGCGAAACATTTTGCATTAAAAACTACTCAGCAGCATTCTTGGGTCTGTTTTGCACTGTACAGTACTTTTCACGGTGTTCTCCTTTAGGAAGAGTGCAGTGGTAGACCTCTAGACTCGGAGCCCTTCTCTAGTCACAGTGTTGTTTTTTTCTTTACGCCGTACTGGGCTGCATAGCAGCCAGACATGGAGGGGTGTAGATTTTTACCATCTCGTCCCAGGAACAGTCCACCAACTGTAAAAAACAAACAAACAAACACACAAACACATACATACAGTGACATAAGATTGAACTGTACATTTTAAACTGCAAGCACTTAGAAACAAACAAAAAAATGTAATTAGGGTTAATTAGGGTTCATTTTATACAGCATGTGACATGCTACTGACATCTCACAATGTGATAAAGCACCAGTCTCCACTGGAAACTAATCCCGCCCAAGGTCTTGAATTTAATCTAATTTAAGTAAAGTATGCTGACTGAAGTCACTGATTGTTCGCATAGTAAAATACTCATCCACTTATTATAAACACTCTAAGTCCATATATTTTCAAACATTTGTGGACATCTGACCACCACACCTGAATCTTTTTTTTTTTTTTATCCCATTACAGATTTAGTCCCCATTTGCTTTTATAATAACCGTCACTCTTCTGATAAGGTTTTCCACTAGATTTTGAAGCATGGCTGTGGAATCGTAATGAGGCCAAGTATAGAAGTGGGGTGAGGTGGTCTGGGTTGCAGTTGGAGATCAGGTTCATCCCAGGGTTGCCCCATGGGGGATGGCGTTCTTTAGTTTGGACCTCTTCATTCCAGTGAAGGGAACTTAGCATTGCTACACAACTGTGCACTTCTAACTTTTGGCAACTTTTTGAGGAAGATCTACATGTTGGTACACTTTAGGATCGTTTTCATCAGTGGTTGACTTTTGGCCACATATTGTATGTTAGTTGTAATCATATCCTCGTCCATCATCAGTTCATGGCTTTATTGTCTTCATTTGTTTTAAAACAGATGATCGTCTGAAATGTTAGTGTTGACATTTGACAAAAGACCAGAACTAGGGCTCTTCTTCCTCGAACCATGACTTGGGATAGTTATTGGTTTACTGACTGAAAACCCCAACACCACCAAGCTGCCACCATTGAACCCTTGAGCAAGCCCCTTAAAACCCTATCTGCTCCAAGGGCGCTGTATCCTGGATGACCCTGTGCTCTGACCCCAGATATGTGACTAATATATAATTTTACTGTGCTGCAAGGTATAGGTGAAACTATAATAAAATTTTAATGACTGGTATTGGGGCAGCACGGTGGCTTAGTGGTTAGTATTGTCGCCTTGCACCTCTAGGGTCAGGGTTCGACTCCCGCTTCTGTGTGGAGTTTGCGGGTACTCCGGTTTCCTCCCACAGTCCAAAGACATGCCGATTAGGCTAGTTGGCGTTCCTAAATTTCCCGTTGGTGTGAGTGAGTGAGTGTGTATGCGTGCTTGCCCTGCCATGGATTGGCACCCTGTCCAGGGTGCACCCCGCCTTGTGCCCTAAGTTTCCTGGGATTGTCTCCGGGCCCCCCGCACCCCTGTATTCATGGTGAGTGACTGGTATTGGTTGAAAAAGTATCACCTTGCACAGGAAGTGTGTGTGATGACCCTTCAATGAATTTGGTCATTTATAGAAAATGGTTTGAATCAACTTTGTTATATTCTTTTGAAAATGGACACTGAGCTCATGTTGCCTGTGTAGAGTTTCTCTGCAAGCTCTCCATGTATCTGTTTGTCTTTTCTACAGATTCCTCACACCTTTCCACACAGATGGCATATCGATTCTATGTTATGCATGATTGTGAATGCGTGTCTGAATGGTGCCCTGCAATCTACTGATCCGATGTCTACAGGCTTCCTGGTTTGTGTTCCTGGGCTAGACATGAGATTGACTCCAGCCTCGTCCAAATGAAAACATTTTATAACCAAAATATATATTTTTTTCTCAAGCCATGCTATCCTTCAGATGTGGGAAAACATGGTGGTCACATGAGCTGTTAACATCACAGGTTAAAGATAAAAGATGGTTGAAATGATTAAACATGGCATGATGTCCCGTTCAGTCCCCGCCAGCAGTGGAATGAGGCACAATAAAGAAGTTAAAACTGTTCAGGCCTTCTAGTGTTAACCATAAAGGACAACTTTGCGCTCTCTCTCTCTCTCTCTGAGGTATATCCAAATCTATTTATATGCAGCGTTAAAGAATAAAATACAGCAGGCTTTCACTGAGCGACACAGACTGTCTTTGCCAAGTCCAGCAATGCTGTACCAGCACTGACCGTATCACTCTAATGGACTAAGCACCATCACTGAAGATGATAAAAATTCAATCCCAGGTTTCTTTACTTCACTGCTTTAAAGGGCACTGAGCTCGGGGTTCTTAACAAAGGACACTAGCTGACTGAAAGGTATTTGTCTCGTCTCTGAACTGCATGATAAGGACGTTTTGGTTCAATATGCTCCAGCCTGGACTACTCATCTACGACAGACACCATTTGCTCTTTTGAAGCCGCTTCAAAGACCGAAGCACGGAGAATGAAAACTGAATCTGAATTTGCACGTGGGGGAAAAGTGCATGTAAAATCGACTCGTGTTCAGTGCTCCTTTATTCTCTTAGACAGCAATGAAAAAGCAACAAAGCGTCACAAAAAAAAAAAAGGGATGAGATTGTCCAGAAAACCATGTTGAAGGCGAAAATGAAAGGCAGCAAACACATTTCGGCTAATTGAACACATCTGGAGCGAAGGCAGACGTACAGAACAAAAGTTCTGTCATCAGGGAACATTCGCTCAGAAAAAAAGTGGGGTTCTGTAACAGTGTTAGCTGGGTTTCATCCCATTACTGTAACACTGTCTAAACAGCATGTCAAATATGTACACAGAAATAATACAGAGGTGGCATAGTGGTTATAACTGTGGTCTCACACCTTCATGGTCGAAGGTTTGACTCCCGCCTCGGGTCTGCGTGCGTGGAGTTTGCATGTTCTCCCCGTGCTTGGTGAGCTTCCTCCCACAGTCATGCAGATTAAGTTAATTAGGTTGCCGTTCCCAAATTGCCCATTTTTTTTGTGTGTCTGTGTGTGTGTGTGTGTGTCTGTGTGTGTGCGCGCTGTGATGGATTGGCATTCTGTCCGTGATGTACTACGTCTGAATCAGGGTTACTTTTCTCTCCCTGAAATTGATCATTTACTAATACCAGCACATCACCAAATGTTTCATTCATCAGAAATCATTAGTGTATTTATTAAAGGATGACTTGGTACTTTTTTCCAGTCATAGTTAATTTAATTCCTTTAAAATCTATGTTCCTCATCCCAAAGACTTTATAGCTTTACCCTTGACTTTCACCAAGCACTGACACTTGAGACCAAAAATGCTAAAAAAAAAAAAATAAAAAAAAAAGGCTTACACATTACACATCTGTTATCTATTTTATTTATATGATGAGACAATCTGTAAGTTAAAAAAAAAAAAAATCTGAATTAACATAATAAAATAAAACCACTTCCAACCAATCAGAATCCAACATTTAACCACATTATGGTTTAACCAGGGACAGGCAGAGACATGCTGAGGGGCAGTTGATCTAAACTTTTAGGATCTTCGTCCTAAACAGTTTAGCAAGAAAACATGGATGTTAAATTCTTTTCAGCTGATGTCACCTTTCTTGAAAGTTTTTTTTTCTACATCTTCACGGTAGCCTGTGATAAAGGTGCCGGTATGTTCTTTTTCAAAAAGTTTTTAACTGGCATAAAAAATTAATAAATGCAATGGAAATCACAATTGTACGAAAAAAACTGCATAAATGTAATTTCTAGCTAAAGTCTGGCTTTAAATAAATGGCAGTTATAGTGCACAACCCTCTCACCGTCCTGGCTCCTGTCCTACACAGGAAGTATGGGGGAGACGTTCATTTAATTAAAGAAGGCATGAGATGCATTACTTTCTCGTTGAAAAGAAATAAGGAGAAGTAAAAGAGGGCACTACATTCGCTTTGTCCGAACGGAGCACATGCAGAAGAAATGACAGGACGAGGTAAAAGAATGTCGAGGCTCACTCCAGAATAACGCACGATGATGTAGTGAAGCAATTGGTCTCGGACAGATGATATATGGTGCGGTCCTGTTTCGCTGCTGCTGTTCTTTCGTCTGTCTCAGATGGGAGGGAAGCTCATTATTCCCGAGTAGGAAAGGAGTCGGTGCACACCACTGCCAGGCCCCCGTGACTCATCCATTTAAGGGGAAAAACGACTTCCATTAATTACTTAAGTACACTTGTGAGACTGGACAGCGTAGAGACGCCAGTGCCGCAGTGAGGAGGAACAATAAGGTAATGACTCGAGTCAGTGGGCGTGAACGTGTAAAGGGTAGTTCCATTTGAGCGTGAGTAGTCAGATTCGATTTGAGACGCAACACGATGGAATCCTTTTGAGAGACCCTCAGTTCCCGTTTCTGGCCATCTGCGTGCGATGTGATACTTGCGGCTAAAGCAGAAGGGCTGATGGGATATAACCACAACGTGGAAAAGTCTACTGCATGTTAGCAGCCGGTGTCATGAGAGTGAACAAGTTCTGATACCAAAATGAATCGATGTCAGGGAGTGTTTTATTCTGCTTGAAGCTTGGCTATTTTATGGATTTTCCAGCACTGGAAAACAAACAAAAAAGTACTGGAAATACATTCAAACTAGTAGAAATTTCTTTAAATTGCTTTTTCAAGAATTTCTTCCATGAAACGTTCTTAATTTTTTTTTATTTACTATTTATATCTTTATTGTCACTGACAAAATGGAAATAAAACTTTATGGATCTTATCAACACATTAAAAAAACTGTTATATTGGAAATATTAGAGCACAAAATGACCTCCATAATAGCTCATGCTGACCGCTTTCAGTAATCAGCACCCCAGCCATAAGTACCAGAAGTTCTTGTTCATACATTACCGCTCAAAAGTTTGGGATCACTTGCAAATTGCTTTGTTTCTTCCAAAGAAAAACACATTTTCATGCAGTTCAAAAACAACTGTATCCATTTCCAAAAGTTAGCCGGAATTCTGACTGTAACGAAGCGGCCAGCACAGTCTCTGGATCTGAACCTTATTGAGCTTTTGTGGGAGCAACTTGACCGTATGCTATTGAGGAAGACTCCATCAAGCCAATCCATCTTGTGGGAGATGCTCCAGAAAGCATGGGGTAAAATCTCATCAGATTATCTTGAAAAATAATGACAGCTAGAATGACTACCAGGTTGTAATTACTGCAAAAGTTTTTTTTTTTTTTTTGAATGAAGGCAAAGTTTGAAGAACACATTTATCATTTCCATCCAAATTATTATTTCTAAGTCTGACAATGTAAGCATGTCTTGTTCTTTTTCTATATTTTCTATTCAGGCTAATTTCGTGTGTGTTTCCTTGCTTCGTACACCGGAAAAATCCCAAATTTACTTAAAAATATAATTTATGATTTGTGGAGCTGGGATAGCTTGGTGGTTGTTGGCCTACTGATCAGAAGGTTCCTGAGTCGAGCCCCATTGCCACCGAGCTCTCACTGTTGGGCCCTTCCAATCTCAACTGTTTAGACACACTCAGATATCAAGCTGTCTATACCAACCCTGTAAGAAACAACGATGAATCTATGGATATATCTCCAAGGAGGGGAGTATTCATCGCCCAGTGTAACCATTGTTGCACTGACAGACCCTATAGTGATACCCTATAATCTGATTCAGGCTCCTCTTTATGCACTCATCAATCAAGACTGGTTCTACAGTTTAAATTTTAGTCCTAAGAAAATTGAAGGCGAAAACATGAACAATTAAATTCAAATTCGAAAAACACTTTATTCATCCCTGGGGGCAGTTTAAGAATTAAAATAACTAGAGAGTTTTATGGCACTCACTCTGCTTTCCTATCTTAGTGTAAATTAAAGGCATCTAAACATCAATGCATGTGTGTGTCCGAAATAGTGTCACTCTAAGGCCAAAAGTATGCGGACACCCACAGTAACCATCACCCCTATATTATGGGTCTTCTACAAACACACATTTGAATAGAATATCTTTCTAGAATTTCCTTAACTGAAAGTAAGCGCCCCAACCATGTCCCAGCATGACCTCCAAGAAGATAAGGTCTGACATGGTTGTACTGGAAGAACTCGAGTGGCTTTCACACAGCCTGGACCTCAATCCCCAATGAACACATTTGGAATGAATCCCCACTGCCACGCTTCCAAATAAAGCCTCCGCAGAAATGGGACAGCAAAGTGGAGAATAAATCCGGAATGGGATGTTCAACAAGCTCGTTTGATTTTAATGCTTAGGCGTACATATACTTTTGGCCATACAGTGTGTATCCACACGAGAGCAGATGATGGATATATACTGTATTATTGTATGGTTGATAATGGTAGGGGGTGGAAGCAGATCCTATGTAGTGGAACTGCCAGGGTGGGAGGCAGAGGAGTGTGACAGCCACGATTTGTGTGAATGTGTGTAGGGGGATGCAGGAGAGAAAACCTGTTAAGCTGTATGCTCTTGTCTGTAATGAACATCCCACTTCATTCACGGGCTGCCAACAGCTGAACGCTCTGATGTGGAATGGACAAAAAGCAAGAATCCACACACACGTGCTGTATTCTTCTTAGCCTCATCCTATAATTTGGCTTGGGCGGCAAAGCAGCATCTTTATATTTATCTTTTCTAAGCTTCTTCCTGCTCTGTGGAAGAACTTGGTGCCGAGATTGGTCCACTGGTCTACTGAAATGATTTCTGGGACTTGTACCCTCACAAAGTGACCTATATGGTCGGGGTGTTTGGTTAAAAACGGTATGCAGAGCAAAAGGGGCCATGTTCGTCTTTAACGTTATTAAATTGAGCTAAGATTCCTTGGTGTCCAACATGGCCATCCCTATAACTTGTGTCCACACTGTGTCCAAAAGCAGACAAGTATAGAGTGAGGGTTTTTGAGTGAAGTATTTTGAGTGAAGTTATTAACCCGTGTTAGTGGAGTGTACCACTGGAAATATTTACTTATATGTAGCGCTTGATCAAACTTGATTTTTGTTTAAGAGCAGGTTTCACGTTGCCAGGTCCAACCCACAATATCTGCGTATGTCAAGCTTCGTCATACGTCCTGTAATGCGATAACAGGATTATTCTGATTAGCTTTACGATTGTTTTCTTTGCTTATAAGCTTGTTATTCATGACATAATTTGCATAAGGGCACATTTCCAAATGAGAAAAAAAAATCAGTAAAAATAGGTCTAATTAAGCCTATACCCAGTGTACACTCAGGTTGTGAGTTTTAAAATGCCAAAACAGGTGGTGTTTCAGGCCCAAAGCCCACATGAAGCCTTGAGGTTATATTAATTAAAAAAAACAACAAAAAAAAAAACTGAATATGAGCTGTTTTTATTATTTTAGAATTTTCTGCTGATTTTCAAAACCATCTCTGTGCATGTAAAAACTGTGTTGAGTAGAAAAGCATCTCAGAATGTGTAAAACATCAAACCTTCAAGCAGATGTGCAACAGCAAAAAGACAAGCTTGGCTTCCACTCGTCAACCCGATTCCTCAATCTGATCTACACTAAGCACTTCTATTGAATCAGATCACACAGGCCAGCCTTCACTCCCCATGTGCATCAGTAAGCCTTGGCCACCCATGACCATGTCGCCAGTCCACCAGTTTTCTTTCCTTGGATCACTTCTGGTATGTCCTGACCTTTGGTATGAACCTTTTTTCCTGAAGTTGATGTGTTGGAAGCAGAAAAAATGGGTAAGCGTAAGGATTTTAGTGACTTTGACGAGGGCCAGATTGTGAGGACTGGGTCAGAACAACTCCAAACCTGCAGCTCTTGTGGGATGTTCCTGATCTGCAGTGGTCAGGACATACCAAAATGAAACATTCCAAGGAAGGAAAACCGGTGAACTGGCGACAAGGTAATGGGCCAAGGCTTACTGATGCACATGCGGAACAAAGGCTGGCCCGTGTAGTCCGATCCAATAGATGTGCTAGTGTAGTTCGAATTAAGGAAAAGGTAAATGCTGGTTGTGATAGAAAAGTGCTGAAGCACACAGTGCATCACTGTTATGTTGGCAAAGGGGGGGGGGGGGGGGGGGGGATAAATTTAATATTAACCAGG
>JAQQZS010000020.1:15467159-15477701 GCA_030068045.1 Platyallabes tihoni | reverse complement strand
CCCACCCCCCCCGCCCCCCCCCCCCCCCCCCCCCCCCCCCCCCCCCCCACCAAGTTAATATTAAGCAGGTGGTCTGTCCATCCGTCCATCCATCCATCCAAATCTCTATTTTTCCCCACTTCTATACTTTTTTTTTTGTACATCTTCATCGCGTCAGTATAGTTCCAGTAGAATTTAGGCCATAAGCACTGAAGCTGTTCCGGTGGCCAAACACATCTACTGTAATCCACTATGTTAGCTTTTCCAACTGACAGTTGTAAGCAAAGTTTGGATCACTGCACCACCGTCTATAAAGTCAAATTTCAGCTTATAATTGAAGTCTTTGATGCAGTGAGCCGCACAGCACATGAACAATACGCTCTTTATTTCCATCATCTTTCAGTTCCACAGCTGGAGATGGAAGAAAATGAGCCTATAATACCGATCGTACTGAAAGACTTCAAAGAAGTGCTCAAAGGGAGTGCGTTTTGTGCGAGCTCAGTGGGATGTCATGCGGCTGATGAGTTGAGTTTGTGAGTGACGGTTCATTAAATGATCTGACCTCAGGCTTGTTCTTCATGAGTGTGAGTGCTGGAGTCGGGAAGGGCCGTATCCCGAGGCCTGAGACTCGCGCTTCTACCGCAACACACACTGCGTCTGGGTTCGTACGAGACCTGTGTGTGTGTGTGTGTGTGTGTGTGTGTGTGTGTGTAAAGTTTTTTTTTTTTCCAGGAACAATCTGAATGTCACATGTATAATCACTGATTAGGTCTGGTTATTACTACAAACGCAGACTGGGATGGCGTGATGGAAACAGTGATGCAGGAGAGTAATAGCTGTTTGCTTTCAATAACCTGACTCGGCCATCTTCAGTGATGGGAAGATTGAGGTCAGTAAGCAATGAAATAAAGCATTTGTGTGTGTGTGTGTGTGTGTGTGTGTGTGTGTGTGTGTGTGTGTGTGTATTGTATGTAAGCAATATCGTACAATACAGTACAAGCTGACTATTTTCCAGGCAATTATTCACAAGTCATCAGAACTGCTGGAAAACGACGCTTACAGGACCAGGCAGGTTGAGTTGTTCTGGATCATTGTAAAAAATGCTGAACTTGAGAAGCGAGAAAGTATAGATAATATGCTGGATATCCAATTTTCCTCAAGTTAAAATTAAACCAGTATCTAGCAGAAATCAAAACAGTCAGTGATGGGGTGGCCATGAACTGGCATCACCAGTCCAAAGCTGATCTTTTCTTCACAACTTAATATAATATCATACAGTTTTATTCCTTTTTCAGTGATTGTGAGTGTTGAATTAAAAAAAAATATATTCAATTCAATTCAATTTTATTTGTACAGCGCTTTTAAGAATTGTCATTGTCGCAAAGCAGCTTTATACAATCAAAGAATTAATTAAGTTTGTATGGAATGTGAGTGTGCATGAATCAAAATGGTCAGATAGTCCATGGTGAGCAAGCCGAGGGCGACATAATTATATAGCACCGCTATTTAACAATGTGTTTATTATGAGATTCTTTTAATTATTTGTGAGCATTCGCCAACACTTTGAATTAACTGTTACTATAGAAACAATAATGCCACTTAAAAAAGTTAATGGAGTAAAAACCTATAATTTACATAATAGTTGACACACTATCATAGCCATGCAAATTTACATCATTATTGTATTATTACTTTCTATGATATATATATATATAGTGGAACCTCAGATTACGTATATATGTATGTGTATATATATATATTTATTATTATTATTTTTTTCCCCCTATATATTGGGTCAAATGCATCTGCACTAGCACTGGTGGGCGTGGCCAGTTTTCCACATCATTCGTGAATAGCGTTCAGGCAAATAAGCAAAGGTGTATCTTGCTGGATCAACATATTCTACCATGTTTCATATTAAGCTGGCTTGGAACAGTTTTAGTACTTATTCTCTGTTAGATGTACGTATACAGTTATTCTCTGTTAACTGTATGTTTCTACCTAGAAGTGCTGCTGTAATCATAAAGACTATCATGTGCTCGTCCCAGGACTCTACACACACTGAGCATCCTTTCAATACACAAAGCACTGTTTATCTTTACCAGCAAATGGATTCCCTTTTACCTTCCTGTATTTCATCTCAGGGTGTCTTTCATAGCCGTTGTTGACTCGGGTTTAGAAATACAACGACAAATAAAACAGCTGAACCGAGTTACTTGATGGAGGATGGGCATCTACTATATTACAGAATCATAAAAATGAAGGAATTATGAGTGAAACATACATCTCTGAAATACACTTGCTAATAAACAATGCCTATGCCTTCTCCTGATTTAATGTTAATGATATGCAAACTAGTGCTCTCGACGGAATTACGGAAATCTGTTGTGCTGCGCTACAGTGCTTGATTTACATAAACTGTTCACATCTGTTTTACTGTGAACCTACCTGGTTGGGGACGTGCAGGTTGAAGTCCAGGCCGCACACAAACTCTGAGTGGTGCTCCATGGTGTCGAGCAGCGGCGGACTCCTGGAGAAATCCCAGACCCTGCAGATGGAGAAGCAATCACACTAATCGAGTGGTCGTTTTTCTTACTCCGTGATGGGCAAATGGCTCAAAGCGCTGACGCAGCCCTGGCTCAATGCGCCTGGTCGCATCCATTCAGCAAATACGATTAAATCACTTCCCAGGGCAAAAACGTTAGGCGAGCATTAATACCAACGTGGCCCGAGGCGTTGAGCTGGAACGAACGTATTACTTATAGGAATTATAAGACTTTGGCATAATTTTTTTTAGGAAAAGCTGTCAGTATGAATTATATTATATAAGAGATGAATTAAAGGAAGAAAGAAAAGTGTATTGCACTGTAAGATATGAGCTTATACATTACAATTAATTAGTTAAAAAAAAAAAAAAAGAAAAAAGACCAGCCTTGGAAAGATTTAGCATGAAACAGTAAAACAATTATGAATCAATTTATATTCAGTTCCTTTATCTTTGGAACACATTTTCATGATACTCAGGGAAGACCATCTACCAACATTTTTTCCATGAACGTGAAATCCACCCTTAAATAAATTAATAAATATTACATTTTATATCAGTGTTGACCCAGGTCTACACCGATCAGCCATTAGTAAAAACCATTCAGCTGATAGTGAATAACGTTGATTATTTCATTACACTGGCAAATACCAGAGGGTTTAATATAACAAGCAGCGAGTAAACAGTCAGCTCTCAACAATATGTTGGAAGCAGGAAAAAACGGCCAAGTTTAAAGATCTGAGCGACTTTGACTTTGATGGCCAAATGACTGGGTCAGAGCATCTTCAAAATAGCACGTCTTGTGAATGTGCTTAAGGGTTTGCACCAACCAAAAGTGTTTCCACGGAAGGAAAACCGGTGAGTCATGGATGGCAAAGTCGCGAAAAGTCGAGCTACACATGCCCCTCCTGAGCTGCCAGTGATCCACACCCCCTCTGCCCTCTGGACCCGTCTGACTCATCCTGGGGCCCCGCTTCTGGTTGTCGCATGGAGGCCTCATGTGGTCTGTTTGGGATGCCTGTGGGGACTGGGGTTCCACTTCACCATGAAGATGGTCCTGATATATGACTGCAAAACAATTCCTGCTATCCGTTATCACCCAAATGAGGATGGGTTCCCTATTGAGTCTGGGTTCTCAGAAGGTTTCTTATTTTGATTCTGTAAGGCTGCTTTGCAACAATGATCATTGTTAAAAGCTATACAAATAAAATTGAATTGAATAGCTATGATAGAGAACACACACTGCATTGGAGTATATCGGGCTGTGTATACAAAGACCAGTCAGAGTGCCTATACTGACACCTTCTACGGCTGAAAGTGCCTACAATGAGCATGTGAGCATCAGAACCTGATCATGGAGCAAAGGAAGAAGGTGGCCCAGGCTGATGAATCACATTTTGTTTGACGTTACTTGCTTTTATTTGTCATGTGTAGGTCCTGGCATTCATGCAGATGGTACTTTGACAAGTACAGCCTATCTGAACATTGTTGCAGATCAAGTACACTCCTTCATAGCAACAGTATTCCCTAATGGTTATGTCCTCTCTCAGCAGGATAACGCGCCCTGCCACACTGCAAAAAAGTGTTCAAGAATGCATGGAGGACATGACAAATTGTTCAAGGTGTTGACTTGGCTTCCAAATTGCATGAGCATCTGTGGAACGTGCTGGACAAACAAGTCCCATCCATGGAGGCCCCACCTCAAAACTTACAGAACGTGAAAGATCTGCTGCTAATTTCCTAGTGGGAGATACCACAAAATACAGAGAAGGGCATTGGAGGCTCAGTGGTACAGGTCTCTCGTCTGCCATGCGGAAAGCCTGAGTTTGCTTCCAAGCCAATGCCCAAACCCCAGCCACTGGATTTAGTCCCGGTCCCAAGCCCGGATTAAATGGGAGGGTTGCTTCAGGAAAGGCATCCGGCGTAAAACCTGTGCCAAGTTTGGTCCGTTGTGGCGACCCCTTAACGGGAGCAGACAAAAGACTAAAACCCTCAGAGGTTGACAGATGGCTATAGCTGTTATAAAAGAACTAGTTTCACATTGGATAAAATGTTACTATAAATTACATTTTACATTACATTTTCAAGTATGTAACGTAATTAAAATTTTTCGTACATACAGTATATGATACAATCTCAGTAGCATAATGGTCTTTAAATATTCTGGACACACCCGCTCTGTCTTCTCATTATTCCACATTTTTCCATGACAGGTGCAATCCTGTCATTTATATCTTAGCTAAACAATCCATTCAGAACAAATAGACACGTCCCTAGCTTGGAAAAATCAGAACACTTTCCTAATATCTACGTGCAGACAAGACTAAAAAAAAACAATTTCCGTTCCTAATTAACTCTCCAATAACGTAAAACCGACCTTCTGAAACCAACCCTATGTAAACATGTCAGTTTCTATGGCTAAGCCTCAGCACGGATGCTTGTGTGGGCAGTTTATTGTGGCAGGAATAGGAAGCGTTATCTCTGGCAAATATGGAGACCTCTGGCTTTAGAAAGCGACCTGAGCAGACTTTGGTTAAGCAAACAGCGCGGTGTGCGAGACAGCAGGTGCTTCTCACGCTCTCGTCTACGTCATCTTCTACAAATGAAAATGGGTCAATCAGACATGTTGCATCAGGTTACAGTAGAAGATCAAACGATTGTCCTGTATATGCAAAATCAGTTTTATTGCCTGGGTGAGATTAGTACAACATTATGCAACACAATGGAGTGCTAATCACCCAGAGAAAGTCATTTTTCTGGAACTCCTACGATTGAAATGGGTTTTGAGCTTTTTACAGCAGGTTTGTCCCTTGATAGCAGCAGTGACAGAAACTTTAAGGCCGAGCATCTGACATTTCATTGCTATGAGAATTCACTGTAACTTCTAATACCTATTAATGTAGCTTGTTCCATTAAATTTTGTTAAGAAACAAGAAAAGACAATTGTGGGCGTGTCATTATCGGAAACTGAATTGAGTTCCATTTTATTTACAATGTAGAACGCATTTGAATCTTGTCACAAACCAGCTTTACTGGAATAATTGATCACTAACTATACAACAGGTGAGATGGGCACCCACAGGGACAAAATGCCAGAATGTCCACTCCAAATTCCACAGAAATGCCAATTGAGCAGCAAAAAAAAAAATCAATAGAAAGGCACCAGAATACCCAGTGAGCCCAGCAGTCAAAGAGCCCAAGACTTCAAA
The DNA here is from genome assembly GCA_030068045.1 of Platyallabes tihoni. Taxonomy (NCBI): domain Eukaryota; kingdom Metazoa; phylum Chordata; class Actinopteri; order Siluriformes; family Clariidae; genus Platyallabes; species Platyallabes tihoni. The sequence goes on along the minus strand of JAQQZS010000020.1, from coordinate 15,471,968 downwards.
CCCAGACATCAAACTCTCCAGATCCCAATCCAATCAATCAGTTATGGGATGCACCGGCCAAACAATTCTGATCCATGAAGGCCCAATCCCTCAACCCACAGCACTCAAAAGGTCCACTGCCAACTCTCTCACCAATGTCTGTGCATGGACCTTGCTTTGTGCACAGTCATGTTGGAACTGGTGTGGGGTTGTTTTTAAGGGGTTGGGCTTGGCCCTTTACTTCCAGTGAAAAGAACTCTTAAAGCCTCAGCATAGCAAGACATTTGGGACAATTTCATGCTCCCAGCTTTGTAGGAACAGTCAGGGGACGACCTATTCCTATTCCAACCTGACTGCGCAAAGCAAGCTCCATGAAGACATGGATAAGTGAGTTTAGTGTGGAAGAACTTCACTGGCTTATACAGAGTCCTGACCTCAGTCTGATATAGAGCACCTTTGGGAATGAATTGAAGCCAGACCTTCTCGTCCAACATCAGTGTTTGACCTCACAAATGTGCTTTTGGAAGAATGGCTAAAAATTCCCATAAACACACTCCTAAACCTTGTGGAAAGCCTTTCCAGAAGAGCTGATTTTGTTATAGCTGCAAAGGGTGGGCCAACATCATATTAAACCCTATGAATTAAGAATAGGATGTTACTCAAGTTCATATGCATGTGAAGGTAGACGAGCAAATACGTTTGGCGAACATATGGTGCATGTTGTACTAGTGTCAATGTCTGTTTTGAACAGAAAAACACACTTATACATGTTCCCTAACAATCCTAATTATTAGCTGCTTACAGTATTTGTAACATGTCCTCTTGTTCATATTGAATTTCTTCAAGGCAACATTACTGAGGGCTGCTAAATAAGACTAACACCCAAATGTTCACAATTGAAGAAATTTTTGTTGTTGTTGTCTGTCTTAGACCTGTCTGTGTTGTGTGTGTGTGCACAGCTGCTTGATCAAATACTGAGAAACAATAATGACAAAAACTGGTGAGCCGGTCTGGCCACTGAGAGACAAACACAACACTGACCTGCTCCTAAGTGCCCAAGGCAAATGATTACTGCGCTACTGCCAAATCATGTCTGTTTAAAAGGGCTGTCTTTGCAATATATGGTCTTTTACTGCACAGCTCGTCAGTTCAAAGAGTCATGAGCTGGGTTTCCAGGTACAGGTTTTTACAAGCCCAAGTTTAGACTGAATGACAACGTCAATAAGGACTCTCCATTAAAAATGCTCCTCGTAACGATGGCCCATTAAGTAAATTGCCATCTGCTTGTCTTTAAGCTTTATGGTAAACACCGTGACAAAGATCTAAATTATGACTTGAACGTGAATGATTCTGCAGACATTCAGCTAAAGCTTTTTTCAATTTACCCTCTAGTGGTAAGTGCTTTAACTGCTTACTGTTTTCTCTGATACGGTCATCTTCTAGTAACAATCCCGGAAAAGATCCATGAATAATTCAAGAGCAAGTAGATGACTTTAATCAAGCTGTTGATCATGGACATCATAGTAAGTGACTTTAAAGTTTTGGTCCTGGGGTCAGTACTAATATCTGGAAAACCAACTAAAAGTGCTTCATGTTTATCGATACTGATACTATAACCAAAATGAATGAACCCACTTAGCATTCATCAATCAGAGGCTTCATAGAATACTATATTTACCTTAGAAAGCACAGCGTTGGCCAAAAGTATTGAGACAAAAGTGAGATTCAATATTTTAATAACGTTTTCAAATTTTGTAAAATAAATAACAATCAAGATAACAATAAATCTATTGTGTTATTGTGTTACTATCGTGTCATTGTGTTACTTATTGCTATACGACAGTAAGTGTTTAGTAGGTCCTGTATTCTACAAAACCTGCTAGATCGGGCTGGACATAGAGTCAAAAAGACGCCTGCAGTACTTTGGTGTCACTCACTCAATTCATGCCTGATTTCTTACTGAAAATCATGTACAGAAGATGGTTTCTTCACAGCTACCACCATCTTCACCATTGTCCAACAGTTCTCTATGAGGAAACAGTTTTGGCCAGTTTTTCAGTTAATTAGCACTTCTCAGCCAAATATGCTAGAACTAATTAGTGACATCAATTATTTTGTGAACGGGGACAACTATAATACGTGGCATCTTAATACGTTCAGCCACCACTGTAAGGCAAAACAAGCATGGACTAAAAACCGATCCCTGAGGAACTCCTACTGAGTAGTTAATCTGTGAGGTAATGAAACTGAACTATGTTGTGTAGTACAGGGCAATTAATAACACCGATATGCTGAGTTTGCATATTCCAATTGGCCGCAACCATAAGTTAAAATGGGGCTAAAAAGTGGGCTAAATTAAAATGAATAAATCTGTGTGTAGAGAAAGAAGTGGTGGGATTCAGAAGCTGTAGCTAATGCTGTAAAATTCTCCTAGTGTCAATTTTGTGGTATTAGGAGTTATTAATATACCTGTTTTAGAAAAGCATGTAAAATGTTTGGAGATGGCAATGAAAAGGGAACAGGTCTGTAGTAGGTGATGGTAGTTACTGTAGGCCAAGCCTTAGATAACATGTAACCAGAGACCTGACGACAGAAGTGCACAGACATCAGTGTGTTCATCATAGTGGTCACACACTCTGACAGACTGTGTGTATATATATAACTTGGTAATAAATGGAAAAGCACTGAATCATAGGTACATGCTGCACTACATACTATATTATTAAAACACCCATTGTAAAATATGAACAAATCAACTTGGACTATTTTATATCAACAATAAAGCTGTTCTATGAAACTATTAGTTCAGGCTGTAGATTTATTGCTGCACGCATATGTCAGACGTACAAGCTAAACAGAACAGGTGCACGGAATAGCCCGAAGCAAAAAAGCACACATCTGTTTTTATTTAAACGCTTCTTATATTTTTAAAAGGATGCATTATTAATCTTTTAAACATGAAATAATGATCGGACTACCTAAAGAATATAAATGATTGAAAACTATAGTGAAGCTAAAACACTTTACATAATATTAGAAAAGTATTGTCGGCATGGTGGCTTATTGGTTAGCACTGTGGCCTTGCACCTCCAGGGTCTGGGTTCAATTTCCGCCTCGAGTCTATGTGCATGGAGTTTGCATGTTCTTCCCATGCTTGGTGGGTTTCCTCCGGGTACTCCAGTTTCCTCCCTCAGTCATATTATAAATATAAAAACTGTATTAAAATAAACCAAGTTCTCTGGAAGATTCTTCCTTTACTACTAAGGCTGAATAATTCTTGCCAAAATACAAATCGTGATTTTTCTCCATGGCAATTGAGATCACGATTCTCTCAAACTTATTTTTAATGAATAGTAAATAAAATAAACTAATAAATAACCCCTATAATTTTTGCACACTCAGCCAACTACAGTACTTTATGCATTAGTTTGTATCATGATTATTTTTAATAGCATTATGTACGTCATGGAGTTTGTTGGGTAATTTGTAATTAAATGCATAGTTTACAGTATTGAATTTATTGTCGTCAAATGGTTTGAACGCTCAAACTTAACATACTTCTAGTGTAAATCTCTGAGCTCTTGCTCTGTTCTTAGTGTCTATGTGTAACAGCTAGAATCAACATGTCAGGTTTATTTAACTAATACAGTAAGTTTTTTTTGTTTGTGTATATGCATGTGCGAGACATTTATTGTATGCTGATAAAAATAATAACGAAATAATTAAATGTAATGAATAATCGCAGTGTATGTATAATCGAGAATGTGATTTTTAAAAATTTTATTTCAATTAACTGCGAAGCCCTACTCACTACAAAAACGTGGCATTAGTGTTTAGCCTGACTGGCTTTTGATGAAACTCCATGTGGAGCTTTATTTTTTCTTTAAACTGCTTTCCATCAATCAATTTAAAACCTGAATGCTGCTACATGATTGCTTTCACACATAATTCTTTAATAACATAAAACATTTTAGAAATATCACTTTAACTAATGTAAAAAAAAAAAAAAAAAAAAAATCATTTTCAACTCACTCAGCTGCAGTAACTGAGATAGTAAGCGTATAATAATAATAATAATAATCGGAGCTCAGACCACTACAATGATGTGTAATCAGAACACGGTTCTGCGTGGCTGAAGAGCAGCGAACTGTAGCAGCCGTGAACTCGGTAATATCTTTTACAGCCTTCGAGTGCAAATATTATCTTCGTGTGCGTTATGAACACAGCTGATAGCTGTCTGAAAAGGAAATAAACCGGTCTAGCTTGAAATTTAATCAGCGTCTTTTACAGCTCCATTAGTCTGAAACAGCAGTAACTTGTCCATCCTCACAGCGTCTGACCTCCTGCTTTACCCACAACCCACGCTGTGATATGTTGCTGCTCAGCATCATGAAGAAACAAACAAAAACAAACTATACGTCTGAAAAGGGAAATGTCTGAAAAAATCACAGGTCAGTAGCACCAGGGCATGTGGGAGTGTTCATATAGTAGCAGTGGTAGGTTTTGGGGCCTTGATTAAGGGTTTCAACCCTATAACCTGACCCTTTGATGGATGACCCTGTGCTCTGTCTGCAGCTTCCTAAATGGGCTATATGATTTTACTGTGCTGTAACGTACAGTACCCTACCAGTCAAAAGTTTAGGCACAGCTTCTAATTTCATGGTCTTTCCTGATTTGTATTTCTTTCTAAACTATAAAACAAGGCGTTTATCCAAAATACACAATAATCTCATTTTAACAGTTGATATTGAGATGTACAGGGTGGGCCATTTATATGGATACACCTTAATAAAATGGGAATGGTTGGTGATATTAACTTCCTGTTTGTGG
>JAQQZS010000020.1:15447113-15461064 GCA_030068045.1 Platyallabes tihoni | reverse complement strand
TGTGGCCTTTTTATTTATCAATCACAGTAAAGGAGGTGTGGCCTTTTTATTTATCAATCACAGTAAAGGAGGTGTGGTCTGTCTGCCTGTCAGTGCAAGCGTAGGAGGTGTGGCCCTTCTGCCTATCAATCACAGTAAAGGAGGTGTGGCCTGTCTGCCTTTCAATCACAGTAAAGGAGGTGTGGCCTGGCTGCCTTTCAATCACAGTAAAGGAGGTGTGGCCTGGCTGCCTGACAGCCCCAGTGAAGAATGTGTGTGCTTCATCCTGTAGTATTATCTTTGCACTGTGTTTAGCATCAGACTTATCATATTTAAGCTACTCAGATTTTTTTTTTTTACTGATTTTAATATAATTTTAAAGTCATCGTACTCTAAAACAACATTCATGTACAATGTTGAAGAAACAATGCAATACAATAAAACAGACCTTTAAAATTGCCTTTGGAGATCTTGTACCACCAGAACAGCTTTTATTTTAAAGGCAATTTCGAAGCATGCCAGTCATCTTATAAACCTTTGATGCTTACGTGACAAGCCTTCACCGCTCTGTATATTAAACAAGTCTCTGCATTGTGAGGCTAAGTACAGAGCAACCAAAATATTATTCTTATTGACAATTCAATAACTCGCTTTACTTAACTATGGCTCGGGAGCTTTTATGCAGACGGTTTGCACGATAAGTCGCAGTCCATCAGAAAGCCGCAGTGCTGAACCCGAGCCAAATGAATGCTTGGACAAAATTAAAACTCGTGTCTACTGCGGAATATCATGTTTGTCCAAACAGACAGCTTGATTCAGCCTGGAGCGGTTCACGCATTCTCATTAGAAGGACATGAAACATCTGCTTCTTGTGCTATACTGCAATCCTTGTAAAGTCAACTGCAGAGATTCCGAAAGGAAAAAAAAAAAAAAGTTTTGAGGATGAATTGGCATTTCGTACAGGGCGCAGCGTTTAGTTAAACCCTTTGATTTGCAACCCGCTCTACGTGCTGCTGACTTTAATTGCGGCTAAATGGATCTCTCATCGAGACTGCTGGCAGGCTAAGCTTTTGGTTTTAAAGCTTTCATGGCGTGGCTGCCAGCCGAGCCTAAGGAAGCCTGTATCCGCAGTGTGCAACAGGAAAGAAAAAAGCAGGATCACTGATAAGCTTTAATCTTGTAGTACCCCTATTGTTTCTCTCTGCAGCTCTTCAAAGCAAATCTTGACTGTAAATGACAATCAGTACGGTGCTGCCTTAGAACAACAACAAAAAAATAAACAAAAAGCTGGAAAGAAGTTCAAGAAGACAGATGGAGTAGTAAAAACAAGCTTTAGAAATATAAAGACCCTTAATAATGGTGCTAATCTGCATGTGTGATCAGGTATATTACTTTTGCATGTTTAAGGTGATCTATCATGAATAAATTGCATATATGACATTATGACATCATGCTCAAAGCAGGAAAACCGAAACATCGAAACAAAATTTTAGCTTGAAAGAGATCTCAGAGAAACTTCCAGAAGAGTAAAAAAGTTAACATGGGCACATGTATGCAAGACTAGGCATCAGTTATACAACAGGTAGTCCAATCAGATTACTGAGTAATGTGACTGGACAAGAGGCATTCCATGAGTGCCGATAATAGACAGTAACAGCACCGGGACATTTAACTCCATGTATCACTGGATGTTAAAAAAAGTCGTTAATTACACTAATTATCGGTGGCAGAATGAGTGAAGAGCAGCTGCCTGCCAAAATCCCACATTCAAAACCAGTCACGGAAACACATTTGATAACGTTGTCATCTCAAACAACACTTTGTCTCCTTAGTAACTGCTTCTAAGTCGTTACGAATCGCCTCTGAACTGTCCTTGTTGTTCTTGTCAAAGCTAACGTGAACTACAAAGCTAACTAGCTTCTAACACAAGGCTGAATCCCAAATCCCTCTTTAACGTCTGATCAAGTGCACTACTATTTAGTGTATGGAATAAGGGATTGTACACCCTACATAGAGCACTAGCTTTTCATTTAAAGCTATTTGGGTTTCAACCCCAGAACCTGGAAGTTAGCCGATATTCTAAAGCGGAGGAAGTGGAAATAGAAAGTAAATCTTGGTGTTCGTGGAACTGTTTTATAAAAGCACAATGTTATCAGCATTGCAGTGCTGACGTTTAATACAGCAGCATGAACTCAAGTGTGTTTTTGTGAGGTCACAGAAAGCCGAATACGACCCCGTACTCGGTAAATACTAGCTCTAACCCGTTCCTGACTGTTACTACTGAACAATCCATTTGCATGAGCAGGAATCATCCTGACATAAACACACATCGATGGGGTTACACTCCTCCAGCCGGAGGTGTGAACTAAAACCACCGGCTCCCTCGGTGCCTCTTCCATCACTGAGTAAAGGACAGAAAGTAATTTCATGGTAGTGCATATGATAAGTGGCTTACAATTAATGTGTGCGAGTGGGTGTTTGATGTACCAAGACCCAATTTTAATGCATATTAATGGGGAAATGTGGATTAGAACTTGGGTTGGTTAAGCACATATAGTACATCGCCGGGCGTGTGTGATTACAGTCTGTTTAGTGAGTTAATTTATCTACTTGATAAGTCATTTATAAACATGTCATCACAGCAACAGTAACCAATCTTAGACATCAGTGAGCTCGTGTGCAAAAAAAAAAAAAAGGGGGCAGATAGTGTGTTATGCTGCTATATGTCTGTAAAATCTTAAATGAGTCGAACCAAAGAGCCGAGTCTAAAACATTATATTTCAGTGGTTTATATTTTCGCTTTTATTTTATATTGTGTGGGTGTGAGTCAATTTGGCTGTAGAACGTATTTGAATTTACTTTCAGGAAAGACAAAGGCGTCATTTTTTTTGACAAACTCCTTCAGAGAAGGAGTCAGATAGAGCGAGATCAGGACTATAGGGAGGACGCTTTAACACCTCGACAGTGTGGGCAGAAGTGTGCTGACGTGCAACGTCAAGCGAGATCACGACGCCCTTGAAAAGCAGTCCTTAGTGATGGGTCGTTCATGAACGATTCGATCTTTTTGAACTAATCTTTAACGCGACTCAGATGGACGAGTCATTTCATTTTCTACTGGGTGCGCATGCGCATATCATCACAAAATCTCAGTAGGTTCTGTACAGGAAACAGAAATGAGTAGTTACCTTTGAGTCTTGGTCCAAATCGTTCGTTCTTTTGTCACGTGACTCCCATAGACGTTATGCAGTGCAATAGATTAAAAAAAACGAACGACTCGGACCAGAAGATATGAGAGATGAACTACTCATTCTGTTTATTATAATTTGTTCTTAGCTGCATCGTAATATTTTCGTTACTGGAGCTATAGCCAAAAGTGTGCGTATGTAGACGTATTGGGGGTCTGTTTATTGAAAATGCAACATTTTATTTTATTTCTGATCAAATGAACTAAATGACTCAAAAAAAGATTTGTTCGTTTTGATGAACGAAATTCAAAGAACCGAGTCACTAAAATGATTCAAATGATAATGTTCTACTATAGGTTCTTGAGAATCCCAAAAAACTCTAAGCGTTAATGAATTTTCCAGCTGATGGTTGACTTGGGAACATTTTCTCGGTCTGTGATTGAGGATGTTTCCGTTACGTACTCCAGAGCCGTTTGCTCTCAGGCTCATCCGTGTCTCGTCATCGGTAATGATTCTCTTTAAGAAACCTTTACTGTACCTTCCTTAGAGTATCGGTCCAAACGGCGTTCGTAGATATCCAAACGCTTCTGTTTACGCTGTTTCAGCACCAGGAACATCCTCAGACCACAAACACAAACCAGGAGCCTTAAAAATGGAAAGTGCTGATCCAACGCGGCCAACAGAAATTTTACTATAACCTGATCGTTTTTGACTCACCCTTGTACAACAATGCTTGTGATAATCTAACATTTCATAATCTACATTTCGTCCATAGGCATTCTTCAGAGCAAACGGTTTGCACTGACATCCTTGGAATCAAGTACAGCTTGTTTAATCAGCTTAACCATTCATCTACCTTCACCTGGAGAAGAGACTTACAGAATATAACAGCAAATCCCACCTGTATATTACAATTTATATTGCTGCTGGAGATGATTTTCATTCTGCTTATATCCATTCTATTTTTACTTACTGTATTCGCTTCAATATGATCTTACCTCGTTAATGAAAAGCATGCTAAGACAAACACGAACTGGCACAAAACTCAGCGGCATTTTATCCTCACACCAGATTAACAATGTGCTCACGATAAAAGAAATGAAATATCCCGGCGGTATTGATCTTTTAGAAAAACAAGATTATAAAATAATGCATTTGCCTCACACAAATAATGCACAAATCGATGTTTATAGTCAATAAGATCCACCGTTATAAAGAAGATACATTTCTCTGATATAACACAACATAAAACCCAGCTATAAAACACAATAAAAATACCCATTAGAATATTATAGATATAAATATTGATAAAAAGCAGCGCGACAGCATAAACGACGGGCATGTCTGTAACCCTTTAGAGAAACGCTGTATCAGCAGAGGCACAAACACTTTTTCCACATGATCAAATTGAGCACTGTCGCAGCGTCAGGGCTCTCGTATCGATTTTCAGACATCTCTCATTACGCACGTGCTTCCAGCTTTATCGCTGCTATTTTAATAAGAAAGAAAAGGGATTTCCATCATCACCATGGCAGTGTGTAACATCACTGATAAATTCCCTCTGGATGATTAAAAAAAAAATTTAAAAAAAAGCAACAGAAATAAAACCAATGTGTGCATCAAAGTGAGCTTATTAAACCATGCCTGAATGCGGAGTTGTGAATGTGGAGTCCACCTGCCTCATGGTGTCAATATGCTGCGTGGTTTGAGATGCTTTTCTGCTCAGCATGGTTGTAAAGCGTGATTGTTTAAATCGGTTGTAAGCGCAAATCATTCTACTGGCGTGTAACCTAAAAAAAAAAAAAAACACAGATGACTGTAGAATGATTAGCCATAAACTTATGACCATAACCGCTAACAATACACCAAACCGGTGACTGGATCATGGGAACCCAATGGGCACCCATGGCTACGGGAACCAAATGCCAGCCCGTCTGGTCCGATCCCTCAATAAAGCCAACAGAGCACAAATCGCCAAGAAAAGTCAAAGCTGGCTATGATAGAAAGGCACCAGAACACCCAGTGCACCACAGCCTGCTGCACATGTTGAATAGGCCACTGACCTGGCCTTCAAATTCCCTAGATCCCAATCCAATCAAGCACCCATAGGATGAATCTGACAAACGTGTCGCATCTACAGCGCCCAAAGGATCCACCAACAACGTCCTGGTGCCTCGCACAACAGGACATCCCCAGAGGTGGCACAAGGAGACCCCAAAAACCAAGTGGTTTTAATGTTTATGGTTTTGATCGGTGTAAAACCGATCACGTACCCTCAACAAACTTTATTACTTAAATGTTCTAATGCAATTATCTAATTTGCCAACAATGTGGTACCAGTGCACTGCATAAAAACATACAGACACAGGCTCGCAACTTTGAGCAACAATGTGGGGGGGTGGGGGTTGTGATTTTTGACTGTGGTATGTGGTATTGCTAGTGCCGGGAGGGCTAGCCCGAGTATTTCTATAACTCCTGGGATTTTTATCACTCCTAAAATGGTGCAATAAAGAAAAACCATCCAGCGAGAAACTGTTCAGCAGATCAATGGAGAATGGACAAACCGCTTGAAGCTGGCAGAACGCCTACAGTGCCTGAGATAACCACTCTGTACAATTGTGCTGCGCACAAAAGCATCTCAGACTGCACAGACTGAACGAAGGAAAATCTAAAATAACCGTCGGCCGTCGGAGCTTTATTCCTAAAGCACCGTGGCTTGGTGTGCAGGGTTGCTTTATTTGGAACACAGCCGCTGGGTGAAACAGTGAGGTACCCGAGCGCAGGAGCTGCAGACTCTCAGTGTGAGCTGATAAGATCTGAAAAAAGCAGCTGGGAGAGCTGAACGACTGCGGGACACGATGACAGAACCTCGAAATATACGTGCACGCACACACACATACACAGACAGACACACACACACATACACACACACTTTTATGACTAAAATGAACAATTAGTCTAAATGAAATAACTTTCACCCTGGTTAAGAAGAATATTCGATTACTTTCGAAACAACTGGAGGCACAGGTGTGTGTGTGTGTGTGTGTGTGTGTGTGTGTGTGTGTGTAACTAAACTAACTAAACTACATTTGGTTTGACAAATGTACTACACCGAGCAGAAGATTATTACCATAGCCATGAAAATCACAGCTCACACTTATGAAGCTACAGCCAGAACATCCAGGACATCCATCACCGCCGCCTCTGTCCGCTCATCACACATAGTGCTGTAGGCCAGGTATAAAATGCTGCGTTGTACACTTTACAACGCAATTTGTCTTACAATACCTCACTTCACGTAAATATGACCACAAACACTATTACTGCATTTGTTTTTACCGGTGCTGTTACTCAAGTTATTTTCTTATAATCATTATTAGTTATTTGACATCTACTGCACCATCACCCTCCTTGCCCGGGTAACAACAGAGCTCAGCCAATTAGCCTAAATCTTTGGGAGGAAACCGGAGTACCCGGAGGAAACCCACCAAGCACGGGGAGAAGATGCAAACTCCATGCACACAGAGACAGGAATCGAGCCTGGCCGGGAATCGACCCCTGACCCTGGAGGCGACAGTGCTAACCACTACACCACTTGCACCACTGTAGCCCCCTCTGCTGGTCAAAACAGGGAACTTGTCCATACACTATGTTGAGTCTTCATTTCAGCGATGTTCAACTATGAACAACGATTACGTTGAAAATTTATTATTGTTCTTTAATTTTTTAAGTCACATATTATACTATACGAAATTTTAGACTTTTAGATGAAGTTTGTCTCTAAAAAGACTTAAAGGTCTCCGAAAAGTTTGCCACCTGCAACACAACTCAGATCCTGCATTTTGGAATGCCTGATTTCCTTTCTGTTTCACTCCTTTTCCAACCACGCCGTTTCTGTGTCTATGAGGAAGTGCATTTTCCCGGCCAATCAGAAGACAGGCAATGATGGGAACCCATGTTCGGAACCTTATCAAGCACTTCCAACCTGCTTAGGCTTTTCCTAATTGAATTTCTGAAATACAAAAATATATGATCAATCCCTACTTCATGATGGCATCCTCAATATTTACTGATATAAGAGGTAAAACACAACTAAAATTTTGTGAAGGCTGGGTTACTCTTTAGTGGTTAGCCGCTACCCTAGCCTTGTTCACTGTACTGTAGATCCTAAAAATGGTGCTTAATAACAGCATAACTGGGCAGAGCAGGATGGGGATGAGCACTAGAGGAGGGTCTCTTGGTAGATGAGATCAGAATAGGTGGAAAGCTTTTTGTGGATTTTGCATAATAGGTCTCCTTTAATACATTTCATGTTATATTTTTAAAACAATTACAACTTAACTAGGCTTCACTGCATATCAACTCGCTAAACTATACTGTACATCAACATAACTGACATGTATCAGATGTTTATTTTTTTTTTTATCTTTTAAGGTCTTATGTCAAACAAAGAAGAACGAAAATAGAATAAGGTGGCTGCATTCTGTACGTTTTTTCTGGGTCTGAGCTCGACCTCATCTGCATTTTTATCCATAATTAATTTTATTTCAGCCAAGCAAATTCCGAATGAAGACGTGCTGCCTGTCTCTCTGACTGGGACCCTCTGAGGTGAAATTAATTTATCCTATCCAATCTATACTAGGGACGGGAATCACCAGGGTGCGACCGATATGATATTATCACGATACCTAGGGGTCGATCCGATTTGTATTGCAATTCTGTAAGCATTACGATTCAATATAAATGTAATTTTTAACTTTTTTTTTAATTTTGTTACAATTCTGAACAAAACTTAAAAAGCAAATCATTCACTTCAACCACACAGGATGCTGTTCTGCCTGCCAATGTGTGAATAGTTTATAGAACGCCATCTGCAGGATTATAGAAAGATCATCATTTTTCCACCTCAAATGCAAACATACTGTACTGTATATACATAAAAAATCTTTTTAAAAATGAGGCGATACATTAAGTGCCACACAAAAGAATCGTGATACATCACTGAATCGATTTAACCCCCCCCCCCCAATTTTTAATATGTACTCTGCTTAATAAGCATGACTTAAAACACAGGTCAGTTATATTACAAGAATAGCAGTGTGGTGCAGTTCTCATACTTTAGCCATGCTTTTCTTTGTGTTTGAGTGAAGTGGCACTACAGCAAGCTTCAAAACTCCAGTACAACTAATCAATAATGAAATTTATTACCATATATTTATGTTATTCAATTTGCCAGATTTTGTTGATTAGTTGTTACAGCCCTTCTCTGAATTAGATGAGTGTAATGCACTTTTGCACGAATGCCAATATATACATTAAGTAATTCATGTTAGTCTAAAATACAGCAGACCAAGTCCATAAGAGCCAGAATAAGAGCTTAAACACATTAGTCCTATTCTACGAGTTTAACACTTTATTCAGCTTTGAGACTAAATAATAACCAAGTGTCTAACAGTACACTGAACCATATGACAAGAGTCAGACCACGTCATATTTAACTCAAAAATCACTTTACATGTTCATTCTACTGCACCGGAATATTAACAAGAGTTTACAGGATTGAAACGTCAGTGCAGTTTACAGTACAGTTTAGTTTACTGTATCATCTGCCTGAAAATGTTGACTTTTGCACCATTGATCAGCGTTAACCTTATTCTCTTGTCCGACGGGTGAAACTTTGTCCCCAACGTTACACACGGGCATGATGAGAGGAAGTGGTATTTACATTAAGACTGTCTGTTCCAATATTTTTGCACAACCTGAAAATTGCATGCCCTGCCACAGAATGTGCCAGCTGTTTAACACATCAAGAAATCGAAGCTGACATTCTGACCTCTCTTGTATCTATCCATCATGTGTTTAACTACAGTTATACCTCGGCTTAAAATTACTTGCTTAATATTTTATGGCAAAACATGAACTTCTACTGTCTATGAAATAAGAATTCAACTTTTATTGAATTGGAAATAAAAATACAGTGCTGTAAAAAAAAAAAAACCCTGTATTTTTTTAATGATGATAATAAAATGATGATTTCATTTATTAAGAGAAAAAATCTGTCCAAAACTACCTGGCCCAATGTGAAAAAGTAAGTGCCCCCCAGGGGGCAATTAACCGCCCCAAAAAGTCCCACAGACTTAACATTGAGACCAAATTTGACGGATTGTATCGCAGAGCAGGAATTTTGTAGAAAGGTAAAATTTACCACATTTGAAGAGGTTTGCTAGCTGTGTTAACCTCCCCAAAATATCCCATAGACTTAACATTGATACCAATTTTGACGGATTCTAGTGCAGAGCGAGTTTTTCGTAGGAATTTCTAATTTACTACATTTGAAGAGCCTTGCAAGGTGTGTCAGAACATACCCCACACAAAGGTATTAGTTTTATCCCCGGGGCAAAACAGGTGCCCAAATTTGCCCTATTGGCATATAATAAGGAGTTTGGTGCGTGACTAGTCCCGTTCCGTTTGTTGTAAATCCATGAAAGACGTGTCATATCGTGCGGCTCATTGGGGAATGTGCTAACATGATGCTAGAGTGATTATGCATGTTGCTTGTTTTGCCACGGCAAGCACCGCTCACATTTCCTTCAGAAAATGTACCTCACTAGTTTTAATATTAATCCAATGTGACTGAATTAAAACAATTCTGAAAATAAAAGTGGACCATAATTCCTCCACAGCCATGTGAAAGATTATTGAAAGATCATTGACAGTTATCGCAAAACGCTTGATTGCAGTTGCTGCCATCAATCGTGGCACAACCAGTAATTAGGTTTAAGTGCAATTACTTTTTCACATAAGGAAAGGTAGATTAGAACAGCTTTTTTCCCTTAATAAATGAAACCATTATTTAAAAAACGCACTTTGTATTTATACGGGTTATCTTTGTGTAATATGCCAGGGGGGGCGGGGGGCAATACTTTTTTACAGCACTGTATATTTTAATGCACAGTTCTGTCTTCTTCTTGCCCAGGCTTCATGAATGTTTTACTCTCACTGTGTGTATATGAATGTATTAGGGTCCATGAGGATTGTATGGACTGGAATTTACTACTGTGGTCCTTTGTTTTCTTTTTAAGTAACTTTTTGTCTTTTGACGCATTAATCTATATCCTTAAGCCCAGTAAGCCCAGTAAACTCACATCCTGAAGACCAGTAAAAATGTAGACAACGCCATAATGTCGAACGTGCTGGTGCGTCCTGTGGGTACCTGATGCCGAGGCGAAGCAGGCTGGGATGTGTGGAGACCAGATGGTGCTGTACACGACTCCCTCGTGACCCTGAAGTGTACACACAGACTGAGGATGCTCTGGATCCCACTGTGGTAACATACACGTCATGTTTAACAAGTTAAAGTGAGATGATCCTGCGTTTAAATGTGCATCAGGTTAGATTTCCCAAAATACAGTATGTTAAGATTAGGTGCTGGTTAAGAAGGTGGAGTTGAATTTAGTTTGAATGATGTTTTTTCTACTTTTTTTAGCCCTCCATGCTTTTCCCAACTGATCAAAACTGATGAAATAAAAACTTCTAGGAATTTTACTTTCACCCAGATAAGATATACCTTGAAAACATATAATGTGATGTCATCACTGGTAAGATTTTCAACATTTTTCTTAAGTGAGTCCACTGCACATAATGTAATAATAATACAACAGAATGAATGGCGATTTAATTAGTATATTTAACATTAAATATTAACTTAAGAAATGGCTTGATTTTCTTAAAAAAAAAAATAGATGTAAACTATTCCATTCAGAAACTTGGACATTTTACTACTCATAACACACATTCGAGTTTTGTTTATACACATTTCTGTGATCCTCACCCTTCAAGTTCTCCTGACTTTAAGAAATCTCTCATGTACAGTAGAGTCACAACAATCTAAGACTGAGCGGTTAATAGGATTTACAGATTTAATTGATGTTTACATATTATAGTGTTTAATGTCTGGCGGTAATAGTGATCAATTCTGTAAACTAATTACAGCTGTTCAAGAACTTTTAACATATTGTAAGTTAGGATTTGTGCTGCTTCTCACCACTTTGGCTGTGTGATCCCAGGATCCTGACACCACCAGGTTCTCGGTCCGTGTCTGACTCCAATCCACCGAGTACACCTGAACACACAGAGTAACACTCACATGCTGCACTTTACTTCTTACCAATGTCTCATTGACTCAGGGAGGGTCTTTATATTTTACAACACACAACAATGATAACATTTTATATTTAGCAATATTAAGAATATGCACAGAAACAGGCTACTAAAAGTTATTTCAGTGATCTGGGATGCTCTCAGGTATTTAAAAGCAAAATAATAAAAGCTGATCATCTGAATAATTAAATATACTTTTAAACATGCAATTTGTGGGGTTTTTTTGCACCGCTCCTCAACCCATAAGAACAATCTTTTCCCCAATAAGAAAAAATCCCTCAGATCATGCTGACACACATCATGCAGGTCATGCTGCTTCATATTTAGAACTCTAACAAATAAGACATCATCATCATCATCATCATCATAATGTGCTTCACCTCTTGAGTGTGCTCCTTCAGCACGCAGATAGGTCCTCGTGGGTTCGACGTGTCCCAAATCTGCAGGGAGCCGTCACCAGCTCCGGTCACCAGCACGTGCTCGTTGGTCTCGCTCCATGTCACGTCAAACAGACCATCGTTCCAGTCAAAGCTGTGCATCAGGAAGAGCACGCAGAAAGGGGATAAGGACTCGGAAATAAATAAACAGAAATTTAAATACGTGTCCAGATTCTACCTTCTCATGAGCAAAATATCTGTTTCCCTTTGCTCCAGGACCAGCAGTGTTCCACATCCTGAAACGTACAGCGTAATATTAAACACTCGAAATTAAATTAAACATTTTATGCGCTGTGGTAATATTAGGCGAAAAATGTCCTATTACCGTAATTGTCAGGTATACTAATTTACATAATTGACGTGTGACAAAGGGGGCACAACCTGCAGTTCCTCGAATGACCACTGGGGTGAGAAGTGAGTCAATCTGTATAGACCTCCATGTTAAAATGTCTAGCTTTACAACAGATGTTTTTACAGCCTGTAACAATAAAAAAAACTTTTGGGATGTAACTCATCAGTTAAAATTACAATTAAGACATACAATTATGCACAATTAGGGACACTGCCGAGCATTCGGATTCACAAGATGGCATGTACAGTAGGTTATGTATGACGGAGCTCAATCAAATGCGAACATGAACTGACTGACATTCATGAACATTGGTGTTCCAACCAATAGCCAGGCTTGGTTCGCTCCGCCCATTTGCCCATTTATGGATTATCTTGAATATAGACGGAGTCAGCTCCGGCCAAAACGGCGACCACCAGAGCGCCCACAGTTGAGCTTCAAAAGCGCTCTGTGAAAGACTGTCACACAGGGATTGGTCAGTTCTTTTTAGACAGTCTATGTGACCTTCAGTGAAATTCTGAATAAACTTTATGTCTAAAGATCTTTCAGTAACATGTTCGTTCAAGTTCGTTCTGCTGCGATTTTATTGTTGGTCTTATAAACTTAAAGAGAGAGAGAGAGAGAGAGAGAGAGAGAGAAGAAGCACTGATTAAGGGATGACTGTTTACGGCTGCTATAATGCACGAGGGTGAGTCAAGTATAGCACCAGTAGAACAACTCCAGATGTACACAGGATGATGTCTTTTGGCACACTGACTTATGAATGCCAGTGCTTCCTGTGCAGCCTTGTGCTGCCATCTGTTGGCGTGTTACAAAACTAGTCTAGAAACTTTTTGATACTATAACAAGATCACACCAGCACAAATCATTGACTCGGGAGACAGAAAGCGCTGATACAGAAGCGGCCTACAGAAGTTTTAACATATGAGGTCGAGGGTATGACGTCATCTGACGACGGAAACCGACGCTCTGCGCATGCGTTAGGCACTTCCCTCTTTAACAGCAGGCAGCTGCGTGTATAAAGGTGTATGTAATTAATACCTGCTATGCCGTAATACTGTGCCGTAGCACAGGCCAGTGTGTTGGGGAGAAACGGGGACATTTCCACCGCATACCCGTGTCGAGCTGGACACCTGAAGCACTTCATCCTCCCTTTCCTTCAACTCTTCACCATCAACTCCTCATAAAGCATTTCCAAATCAGCTAATCCGCTATCTAACTAAAACCCGTCCTCGGCCCCTAAATATTACTGTTTTTACTTGTATTTTAAAAGATTCGCCTATTTAATTTATTTGAATTAAACTGAATCAGTCAGTGTTAAACATATTTCAAGCTAACATCGCTGCCTCACATGTTCCTTGTTTTGGTTCCTAGGAAGATCGGGCGAATTATATATATATAAAAAAAAATAATATCCCTACACATGCGCCCTACGTAGAGTATAAAATAACAGATTGCGTTGTGCACTATCTAGCAAAAAAAGGAGTGGTTTAGGATTTAGCCTTAAAAGGCTAGCTGCTATTGGTGGATAGGCGCTTCCGGGGTCAGCATTAAGGACGTTCATTGGTTGAGGAGTTTGTTATAGTTTCTCCACCCAAATGAGAAATTTCTATCAGTGAAATGCATACACAACACGTACCTCCGTTAATACAGTACTCTAACATTACAGTTGTCATAGCAACTGATACTATCAAGTATGAAAATGCTGGGAAAATGGCGAATGTTCTCACTCACTCTCACATTGTCTATAAAATAGCCTTATTAACTGAAATGCGAAAATTGAGCAATTTCCCTCTGGGATTAATAAAGTTCTATAAAAATTAAAAAAAAATAAATAAAAA
>JAQQZS010000020.1:15427688-15442498 GCA_030068045.1 Platyallabes tihoni | reverse complement strand
GTGCAATCGGACCCGAGCACAGTACAAATCAGTCGTGCCTAGAATGAAAGTCTAAACGGTAGGGTGAACTGGTGTTACTGAACATCGCATACTCCTTCCTGATTGGTTACAGCATGTGTCAGTCTAAAAAAAAAAAAAAAAAAAGAGGAGATATGCACTTAAGTGAATCTACTGTACTTATGCTGTTATTTGTATTTATATAGATTTCTTTTTTTTTTTTTTGAAGTAACTCATTTATTGCTCATTCCAGACTCCAAAAGTGATTTTTTTTTTAAATAAGATTTTAATTCATATATGATTATATATGGTTTTGCATTTGATGGTGCAGTTCCTCCATGATCCTGCAGGTGGTGCTGAGAAAAATGTATTATCGAATCGGGTTATTTATAAAATGGCGATACTTGTAGAATCGCGATACAAATCAAATCGGCAGCTCGGTATCGTGATAACGATATCGTATCAGGTGGTACCTGATGATGTCCATCCTTTATATCATGGGCGTGTGTGATATGATATGCAGCCAAATCACATGGAATTTCTATAAAGATGAAAACCCGGAAACCTGTTTAAAGTTGAGAAGTAATAGCCTAGGCAACAAGTAATGATCCAAGCTTCTCATTAAACTTCTCTTTAACGGGATGAAAAGTGCAGTTTTTAGTCCTTGTGATATTCAAACCCTGTCATGGTTTTAGCTCGTTAATGTGTTTTGCTTAATTGTTTACATCATAAAGATGATTTGTAATATTTTGCACTGGGGCTGCACACACAGACACGATCTTTCAGGTAGAACACATGGAGCTCAGCATTAAGGGTGATGAAGGTTGTGAGTTCGAATCCCAATGAGCTTGGATCTGATTCAGCATTACTGAGATCTTGTATTTCAGTCACACCATCCTGCAGAACAGCATCAGCCGTCCACGTGCCATTTGTGTGAGATAAAAACTTGTGGTATTTCTCCATGGGTGAAGAACAAAAGACGACCGCGCGCCCATTTCATCGAAAATACCAAACGATCATCCGTGTGTGAACATTGATCCACTGATAGTGCAGCGTAAACAGTTCCTAGTCCAGGAGCTCTCAGAAAGCTCCCACCTCAGTCCCCCATGGCCGATACGGTTTAGCAGAGCTGGAGCTGGAGCTGCTCTGCTGTGACGTCGACGACGCCGACGAGCTGGAAATGGAAGGGCTGATGGTCGCGGATGAAGTCATGCCAGGGGCAAAGAGCGGGAATCCGGCGGGAAACGACAGGGGGAAGGTGGCAGAGAGCGAAAGCAGCGACGCGGAGAGCGGCGGCGCTATGCTGGCAGCGTGAGAGAAGGAGGAGCGAAGCGGCTCTGAACAGGAAGACGAGGACGAGGGCGACGGCGCGGCATGCGCCAGGAAGGCGGCGGGCAGCGGGTGCAGAGGGTGGAGCGGATGCAGGGCCTGAGGGTGGTGCGCGATGGATGAGGCGATGAGCTGAGAGGCGCAGCTGCTGAGGTGCGAGACGAGGCGGACGCGCAGCGGATCGCTCGAGTCCAGTCCTTCCACCGAGCTCAGGTAGCGAGCCACTTCCGTGAGACACTCGCGGAAACCGATGCTCATGAAGTCCATGGCCAGGGAGTGGAAATCGAAATAACCTGAGCGAGAAGAGAAAAAGCACGGTTAACCCCTTAACTCATGGAGGAAGTGTAGTACTGTTTATTGAAGTCACCTCCTGATGTGGAGGATTCAACATTTTTACACATTCCACTGATAACGTGGCAGGAAGCAAATGAGATACAGACACCCTGGGACAGCATCATCGCAGGAAGCAGCTGGATGGTACATCTACTCATTAGGCTTATGTCTGAGGTTTTTAGTCAAGGTGACTTTAAAAAGATATTATAGGTTTAGTCACGCTCTCAGTGATGCTCACACACCTCCATACATCAAAAAAATAAACCAATAAATAAAATAAATAAATAATTGGCCTCGGCTTTTTGCATGTTAATACTATGTTTATTTTATTCCGATAAATAACATTTACAAAAAGTGCTTTAATTTACTGGCTTTTAGTTTTCTTCCAAGTTTACCTGAGTGGAAATTCTTCCCTTAATGTAAATATGTTGATATAATAATCATTTCTTTTCAGTGTATTTTTACCTGCTGAGTGCAGTAGCACTGAACCGCAAAACACACACACACACACACACACACACAAAAGAGAAGACAAAAACTTTTAGACCTGAAGTGCAAAATGCAAACACATAAAAAGAACGCACAAACAAAAGCAAACATGACGGTTAAAACCAGCACTTTTAAGTAAAAAAATTACGGAAATACGCCATGACCAACATCATCAGCTACATCCCGCCATCCATCTATGTTTTTTTTTTTTTTTTAGTAAAACTGAGAGAACTTTTAGGTGGCACCATTTTAACTCGGCTTGCTTTGGTAAGTACTGTTAAAAAAAAAAAAAAAAAAAACATTTTTACATTTAAATTGTAGACAGTCTTGAGGTATTGATTGGTGGCTCAGTGGTTTCTCGCCATGCTGGGTTGGGTCAGGAAGGGCATCCAGAGTAAAACCTGTGCCAAGGTGTGTGCGGGTCGGATGGTCGGCTGTGGCAGCCAAAAAACTAATAACATCATTAAACTACAGTCTTGCTTGTTTTGCAGAAGGACGTTGTAGTCAACCATGGATGGAGGTGGCCGATGATATACAGAACCAGTCAAAGATCATAAGTATCAGATAATCATAAGTAGCAGACACGTCTCAATATCATCTGTTCAAAGGAGAATATTTTGGACGAATTCAGTACATAGCAAAAAATTTAAATCTGGAAAGACGAAGGTGGTTTTGACTCTTAGTGTATTTCCATAATTTTTAAGCTGCACTTCAGGACTGATTCCGTTTGTTGTCTTTTTTTGTTTGTTTGGTTGTTTTGGGTATGTGTGTGAGTGTGTGCGTGAGTGTGTGTTTGCGTTTTGCATTTCAGGGCTGAAAGAATTTTTAATGTTTATTTCTGTTTTTCCATTTTACACTTAAGGACAGAACGTCCTGGTCTGTTTTTGTATTTGTGTTCCTTATTTGCATTTTGCACTTCAAGGCAGAAAGTTTTTGTTTTCCTTTTTTCCGCGTATGTGTGTGTTTGCTTTGATCTTCAGTGCTACCGTACTCATTAAAGATTGAAAGAAAGATTTTCCACAATTGAAGAAAAAAAAAAGTTCTTTATGTACTAGACGACTTAAAGACAGGAAATGTATCTAGCTTTTAAAGAAGAATCTAAATATTACATGGAAAAATTAAGGTCAGGAATGTTACTCAAGTAAAATGCAGAATGCCAGTTAAAGAAAAATAAACAGTATGTTTACGTTAAACTCATTAAACAGAATTTAATTTAAAATAATAAAATAGACCTAACGTCAATATGTACAGTAGAACCAAATTCGAGACCAAAATCATTTTTCGAATTGTAAATAATATACTTTATGCGAAATCTGCTGGTGCAAAAAGGATTCAGATGTCTTAATTACTTAGAACTTTCATTTAAATAAACAAACAAACAAATAAATAAAACATACAAAAAGCTTTTCCCATGCCGGTGGGTGGGGATGCTCCAGGTGGAAGGTGTGTGTGTGTGTGTGTGTGTGTGTGGAAATAAGTGACAGTGTAAATGAGATGTAATAACATTGAAGTCGACAAAAAAGTGCTATAATGAAAATATGATATCATTATTATTACTCAAATAAATCTAAAATAAATGCTTCAGGGATGCTAGAGTGAAGCATGATGGAACGATCCCCTCTGCGCCGGACACTCTATGCCACTTGTGTGTTTGTTTTTGTCTCCCCATTGCACCGAGTTGTCACTCGCTGTAAAGCGTAAACACACCCCCAGCGGTGGGCTGTGTGAATACGGCCTGCTCGCCTCCCACTGGTTTATCAAAGCAAACACAAGCTCGGGGTCAAGTGATGCTTTTGTCCTGCCTGCGCTTCCCACGGGCTCAATCCTGCCATTAGCGTCGACTTCCACTCCTTTAATCTGAGCCGAAAGAGGCCGAGCGCTCGTGTTTCACAACACACACACACACACACACACACACACACACACACAGAGGAAGAGGGAGAGAGGAAGTAAATTAACTCTTTACCTTTTCCTCCTGTAGCCTGAAGCATCTTTAGATGATCTACTGTCATCTGCAGTATTTCAGCCTTCTCGAGTTTAGCAGAACCCTAAAAAATTTAATAAATAAATAAAAAATATTATTAAATATTATAATACATATTAATATAATATAATTATAGTTATTAATATAATATTCATCATACTATTTTTCTTTTTTTGAGTTGGCTGACTACATAACCAACATATATCAGTTCTAATCATTTCTCTCTTACACTCACCTGTTTCTCGAAAGCAGTCGGCACCAAGCGACGCAACTCCGATAAACTGTTATTGATCCGGTCTCTCCGTCGCTTCTCGATTATCTGCGTGAAAAATAAATCAGCACCGCAGTGTTAAAATTCTCATAAACGCGTCTGTTATCTGTAATAATCACGTCGGTGCTGAGATGCTCACCCCTCTGCGTTTTTTCCGGGCCATGACCTGCGAGGTGGTGGTGGGAGAAGCACATCTCAGAAATGAGCTGGTGCTCTGGCTGTAATGAGAAAGATATAGAGAAATGGATTGACTTCTGTTTGGGTGCTGTTAGAGGAAAACAATCAATGATGAGGGGACGAAGCAGACCTACTCTTACAGTACCTCTCCCATCTTTTTCTGATATCAGCAGCGAGAAATGTTTTATTCCTCTTGTACTACAGGGATTCACCAACTATTAGGATTTTATTATACTAAAGAACTACACATTTCACATTTCCTGATTAAATTATATTTACACTTAATGTTCTGAATCAAGGTAGTGTCTGTATTCATTTCAATTAATTATTGTTCGTCATCAAATGATAATCAAATCAAACGAACAACTAAACACACCCGCACGAGTAGAGCTAACTCTTACAAAATTTAATTAAATATTAGCTCTATGTTAACAGCTATTTAAAGTGAACTGGCAATTACAGTGTTAAAATAATAATAATAATAATAATAATAATAATAATAATATAGTAATTTTATATTGCATTGAAATAATAGCATTGAATCGACTCTGACAGTAATGAACTGACTCTTATAGCATTGAACCGACTCTTGCGGTTACATACTGACTCTTACACCATTGAATGAGTTCTTACAGTCATGAACTGATTCTTCCAGCATTGAACTGACACTTAGAGTAACGAACTGACTGATACAGCATTGAACTGACTCTTATGGTGTTGAACTGACTCTTATGGTGTTGAATAGACTCTTACAGCATTGAGTCGAATCTTACAGTGTTGAACAGACTGTTTCAGTATTAAATCTACTCTGCTGATGTTGAATTGCCTCTTGTATTGACACACTGACAATTACATTAAAATCTATTGAATATATTGAATATACTAAATCGACTCCTACAATGTTAGCTTTTACAGCGTTGAATGGACTCATATTGTTGAATCAACGACTCACATTGCTCAATCAACTCATACAGTGTTCAACTGAATCTTACAGGTGAGGTGAAAGTTACACTGTTTATTACCTTAAACAATCTTTATATAAAAAGTCAAGCTTAATGGAGATAAATCCTAATTCAAACGATTCTTCAGTTCCTGGAAAGTGATTAATTTTATTTATCCTCTTTATTCAATATTATTGTTATTATTAATTAAATTAAAAAAAGATTATGGATCAAAGAATGTCCATTATTATAATTTATAGAGTACAGGGTAAAACCCACAAGGGTCAAGTTAAATCTTAGAGTATTGCATTAGGACCTGCAGAGTTGAAATTCCTCTTTCAGTTGGATAATTATTGGCACCCTCCAAAAGAAATGGACTAAATGATTTGATCATTTCAGTTCTTAATTCGAATCTTAAGGAATGGAATCATTTGGAATGGGTCGCAATACATCAATTATGTAACAAAATTTATTTTTTAGATATGGATATTGTGATACCTTTTTAATCAAGTGTTTAAACTTTATGATAATTACAAGGTAATTTAAAGCAAATCTATCTTATTATCATGGTAAAATGTTTGTCAAAGTTTTACAAATACTCATTGTGAGCGTTACTTATGCATAGCATGCTCACATTTTTTTTCCCTAACAGTATGATACAAATTGTGTATGGCAGAAACGCTACCGAGATTCCTGATGTGATAGTTTTTCCCATTTTTCCCTTGTCCATGTGCACAAAATTTTTAATATAAATGATGGAGAAAATTTTGGAATGTTATCTTCAAAAAAGTTTTTTTTTTTTATAGATTAAAGGCAAAGAAAAGAGGAATTTCTTTCTAAGGATGGAAATTAACTATATAATTAACTATAGCATGTTAAGACTAAACAAGTTAAACTATTTAAGAAAAACTAATTATAGTTGTTGCTGTTGTTTCATGCCAGTTCAAATGCTATTTACATTAGTTCATGGACGTTAATCTGGAATTATAGGATACATGATAATATCAAATTGGAATAAATTATTATGACATCCTAATAATAAATGTTGAACTATGGCGGCACTTTTAGGTTGAGAATTATTGCCACCCTACAAAGCAAGTTTTTGTTCTTCTTTAATGCCCACCTCAGCCTGCTAATATTAAAGTGTTGCATTTTGTCCACTTTTGTGGTGCTTTATTTGATTTTTTTTTTTTTTTACTACATACAATATAAAAACGAATAAAAAAATATATAGAGCAATTGTTGAATGCACTTGATATACCATACATAAATAGTGCATGTGCAGAAATTATGACACGTTCAGTTTTCCTTTTTTTCTTGCATTGAGTCGTTTCCTATACAGATTTTCTTAGAAATTATTCCTCTTTTAATTTCAACATAGGATCAATATTAAACAACAAACAAATGCTAATTAACCATTTAAGACCTGTGACAGCAGAGTGTTTGTTATATGCTTAGTTATTACTATGCTTAGTAAAGTACGTCAGTTTTTAGATGCATTTTGATTGCATAAATAAGTGGGAACATTTTCATCACCACCTTCAGGGTTATATATGTAATAAATGCAGAGTAACTATATAAGCCAGCAGAATTGCCTTTCCAAAACTGAAATGCAGCTCTGTTTCTTCCTCATTTAAAGCCATGCACGGTATAAAACATCTACCCTTCTATAAATGCACTCACGCTGGGTAGTTATTCTCACTGCCCACGTCGATGGTCTCGTCCATGTCGCTGTCGGATGTGCTGTCCTCACACGGCCGCTTCATGTCGGCGCGAGCGCGTGCTTCAGGGCTTGAGCGATCGGAGCGCGAGCGATGTGCGCACAGCTGGTCGTGGCGCGCGCGCGCCTGTCTGCCTGATGTGTTTTTTTTTCTTTTACCCTCCGAGCTGCTTTTCCCACGGAGCGCTCGAGCCTCGGGCGCTTTCCCGACACGCCCACATCCCTTAAAGGACACGCCCACCACCTCCAATTTTTTTGGGGAACGCCCACATCACAGCGGGAGAGGAAAAAAATAAACAGAATTCACACAACAGTGTTTCGTGCTAGCTGACTAAGATTATGCTCAAAATAATGTACCAATATCAAAAACAATATCAGTCATAGATATTAATTAAACAGTAAAGTACACCAAGAAATATGCAATACTAAGAGTTCACAAGGGCAGAAAAGGATGCGCAGTAGGAAGGCAGGGGCTAGTGAATTACAGACTTACTTGGCTGTGTGGCCCCTTGGCTTCAATTGCAAAGCACCTGGCTGCACTGGGGTGTAGTGGTATAAACTATGGCCTTGCACCTCCAGGGTTTGGGTTCAATCCCTGCCTCGGGTCTGTGTGCATGGAGATTCCTCCCACAGTCCAAAAAGACAAGCAGACTAGGCTAAGGTGGCTCAAACGGATAAGGCTGTAGGTTATTGGGTTTCAGATCGGAAGGTCGGGGGTTTGAGCCACAGCTCTGCCAGGTTTGAGTCAGGCCCTTAACCCTGTCTTTGCAAAGAATAAAGAATTTCACTTTGCAGTAATGTATATGTGACGATTAACCTAATTGGTGTTTCCACATTGCCCATAGTCTGTGAACAAGTGTGTGAGTGTGTCATGTGTGTGCCATGCTAAGGACTGGATTGGCACCCCATCCAGATTGTATCCCACCTCATGCCATAAGTCTCCTGGGATTGACTCCGGGCCATGCGACCCTGTATACAGGATAAAGCAGTACAGATAGTGAATGAGTGAATACATTAAAGTTGCAAGACAAATATAAACAGAACATCTTCTCAGAGGTGTAGCAACAATGCAAAAGTAACACAAAGAAAAAAAAATTCAATTAAATTCAATTAAATTTTATTTGCATAGCGCTTTTAACAGTTGTCATTGTTTCGAAGCAGCTTTACACAATCAAAAGAATTCACAAATAAAAAGACCATGACAAAGCAGGAAACTTTCACAGAGATGTAAAAACTGCAGAAAGTCATCAAAGACCCACAGAATGACCATAAAGTGACACAAAACGACATGGTCAATTTGTGTCTCTTTCAGTGCTGGGGGTTTTGTTCTTAATGGAGCTGTTGGGACCCTGTGCATATCTGTGTCCAGGGGCTCATTGTGTCATAATCCATCCATGGCAATACTGTAGGACACCTCCGAAATGGTGTCATATCACTTTTTATTTTTAGATAACAGAAACAACATTAAAAGTATGAAGATTGGGTGATATTGAGGCCTATTCTACTTATTTTTGTATTATCTATTTAAACCATACTAAGACAATAATATACTATAATTAATAGATATCCATAGATACTAACATAATTTACTCTAAACTGCAGCATTTGTTCCTGGAAGGTCATGTATACAGAAATAAAGGAAAGGTTTTACCATTTTTAAATATAATTTAAAACAAACAACGTATATTCAATATCTTGAACGAATATATCCTGTGTATCTAATGTCTGATCTCTTCTATAGAAGACTTGAGAGATTTAATTTAAAATGGATAATATATATTGCACAAACTTGTTGAGTCTTTGTGGAGCTTTAGTGCACACTGCCAATAAAGCAAAAAAAAGGTATATATACAATATATATTTCCTGATACCGATTATGTGGGCTTTATCGTTTATATCCAGATTAGTACAGTAGCCATGAAACAGGAATGACTATGTACAGCATTACAAGTTCAGAGTGATAATGTATAGTGTGTGCAAACATTACAGCAGGTCAGACCGAAACAATCAGAAGTTATGAGCTGTCTGATTGCAGAAGGTGAAGCTGCAGGAACTGCTTCTGAAGTGTCCTTCTTTATTTATTACCAGTCTGTATGTTTTACAAGATGTATATGGGATGAAGTAATGTCTACATATGCTTTCCTTGTTGCTCTCATGGTGCCACATTTTTTTTTACTACTAGTAATGATCATTATACCTGTAGTAAAGTGTACAGTATGAACAGTTTATGTACAGTATACTGTGCAAAAGTCTTCTCCATATTAAATTAAATAAAATTGCCTAAAGATACAATAAATTAAAAAAAAACCTTGTTAATGTAACAACCTCAGCAGCAACCTCTTTTAACCTCTTGTCTGTTCCAACCGCTCAGTATTCAGCATCACCAGTATATTAATCTATGACCCGTCTGTCATCTCCACCTGTTTCTCACTGGTTTATGCCTTAGTTTAGATGGATTTGTTTAATGCTTGCATGATTCATAGGTCACTGTGTGGATTAACAAACAAAAAAACATTCCTCTGAAACTGGCCAAGTACTGTACAGAGAAATGAGAGCCAAAAAAGCCTTCAGGAAGCTTGGAGAACTATTCCTTAAGATAACTTTAAAAGATACATAAAAGTCTGACTCTTTGGAAACAAAATATGAAGAAATGATGATTTTTGCACAGTGCTATATCTTCAAATCATTACTATAAAGTTTAAATAAAAATATCTTTCCAGCTTAAAAAAATAGGAAAATAATTATTGGAAATTTTAAAAAATAAAATTGGAAAAAATAAATAGCTGATGATTGCATGGTTTCTGCATATTTTCTTTATTTCTAAAACTAATTACGGCTTGTGGAGACTCTATTGCACAGAAAATAAGCTGAACATTTAGTCTGGTACATCATTAAACATTTAGTAAAGGTAGAAACGATGCCTCCTTGATGGTATCACCACAGCGACAAGGAAAAGTGCAGTATCCAAGAAGAAAATACCGAACTGTTTGGGATGCAGCCATAAGTCTCCTGTGACTCCAACCAACTTTAAAGTGTGACAAAGACTCCAGGAGAGAGACGAAAACAAGCCATTCAATTTGATGGAAGTCTTTGGACTGAGAAATTTGCGAATACAGAGTTGCACATTTAAAATGCATCATCATTATCATTTAGAGCAAAGAATTACAAGCCTATAATAAAGACTAGAAATAGATTTTTTGGGAGGGGGAGGGGGGGATTTGGTTTTCCTGTCTGAAAACACTATTGTATATGATTAAATATACAGAGATTGAAATATATCTCATAACTACAGCAAAGTTTATGCTAGGTTTCGTTCACTGTGGTTTTAGAGAAACTTTCCTGTTCTCAGTGTTTTCGTTTTAAATCTTGTTTAAGCATAAAATAATACATAAATCAAACATATAAAAAAAATAGTAGCAAAACTACAAATATATTTCATATACAAATGTAATATCATGTATTATTTAATAAATGTTAATTAAAAAAACTCCCTTTATGGTTTCTATCTCTAAAACAGATCTAAGTTTGGAAAAAATTAATTGCTGATAATTGCATGGTTTCTGCATATTTTCTTAATTTCTATAACTAATAAAGGCTTATGGAGACCATGGGGCTTATGGAGCGTATGGAGGCTATGGGTTACATAAGAGCTAAAACATTATACATTGTGTAAAAGGTAATTAATCAGTAATTCTTAAATATGGACATATACTCTGTTTAAATCTATTCATTGTGTATATTATATTAATGTGACGAGTCCCTGGTGTAAAGTCTGCTTTTTTGTGCCTTGGTGGATTAAAAAACAATGCACACAGATTAACACATGTACCCACACAGGCACATACTGGAGACTCCAGTTCAATGAGCGGTTTCCTGGGTTAACTGGGCATTGTTTCGGGGCACACACACATACACACACACACACACACATTCCCTCCTTCCTCCACACACATACACACACACGCACACACACACACATCCCTCTATCATGTGCCTTCGCCCTGGTGGAGCGTAACACACTCTCCCAGGCATCCAGCCAGTGT
The DNA here is from genome assembly GCA_030068045.1 of Platyallabes tihoni. NCBI lineage: Eukaryota > Metazoa > Chordata > Actinopteri > Siluriformes > Clariidae > Platyallabes > Platyallabes tihoni. The sequence goes on along the minus strand of JAQQZS010000020.1, from coordinate 15,431,214 downwards.
AACAGACTGTGTTCCCACAGCTCGGCACAACACTGAAACCCAATCACCATGTGAGAGAAGGCACAGCGAGGGCCGTCAGGGGCCGGCGGGATCTCTCTGCCAGCCGTGAGGCGCCCGCTCGCCACCGTATTCTCCACACTGTTTGTGTTTGCTATATGCCCAATTGAACCAACATGACATAAAACCAGGGAAATGCCCAGCTACCATTGTGAACCAGGGCAGTGCTTGACCTTTCTCACGTTAATTTTTCACAGTTTAGTGGTTTGGATTGTTTCTGAGAAAGTACATAACTGTCGTGAGAAGTCACAGACAACTTATCCCAGTTTCTCTTTCTCTAAAAATGTCTGTAATAAAACATATAAAGATATCAGGATATTTTAGTATAGCAAAACCAACATGCAAATTTTTTTTTTCAAAAAACTGTAGGTCTATTAAAGAGGATCACTATTACACAGTTTAACTTCAGCTTAGATATATAAAAAAAAAACTAATTAATTATCACAGAAATAAAATGACCAATGTCAAAATTGTCTACAAAAACATCAAACCATATTGTGCACTTTTCATTATGAGGCAAGAAGACGTCAACATTGAGCATGTGAATTGTGTGACACTTCACTAGGATTTCTTTCTTTGCTTTATTGCTTTTTACAGAAAGGTCTCCAACAGATTTGGCTGACGGCAGCCCCCTCAATTAGCAGCCTGGTCTCCCTGAAAAGAATGATGCTTCAGCTAACAGGCTCCAGTACTATAACCAATAATTCTGCCACGTTCCATGCACTAACTGCAAGGGGTCCAATATTTATGCACACAGTTTAACTAGGCGTTTCAGTTTGGAGAGATTATCATTTTAGTAATGTAACTATGTTGATTCATTGGCCTGTGGTCCTAAAACATTTCAAGGTGTATAAGTGTATCTGTCAATGCTCCAACAGTTAATGCAACTACCTCAGTTTCACTCCTCCCACGAACGTGCTGCTTCAGTGTCTATGTAAATGAGCTACTGCTGAGCCACACCCCTGCAGAAAAAACAAACAAACAAAAAAGCAGAGCTGAGCAACAAGCTTGGGGTGGGGTATGCTATTATATGAGGTCACATTAGAGGGAAAATCAAATTAGCTTCTTTACTACAAAAAACGGGGACCTGCTATGCACATGATGGCTGCAGAATGGACTGAAATGAGAATTCAGAGGACATAGAACATAGAATTTTTAGTACAGGAACTTCTATAGAAATCATTGTTATGGAAATACATCAACACTTTCAGATCGATCAGGATCTAGAATTCAACATCATCATGCTGGTTATCGAACAGAAACAAGCTTAACCAAAAACTAGTGGAAAAGAAGTTTGCAAGAGAGTGATTTAAATAAAATAAATAAACAAACAAACAAATAAATAAACATTTTAGGTCGAATAATGACTTGAATCCAAAGCGTTTTCCACTTTGTTTTTTTTTTGGACGCCTCAATAAATCCAGATCTGTTGGACTGCTTCTTGCTTTCCTTCTTTATCCAGAGTCATAAAGTAAATGTTCTGTCCTGTCATCACTGTGACCAGGTGAAGCTTTTATAGCGCCAGGTTTTATGGGCCTGGCTTCACCCCGTGCCCCTGGCTCGCCGCCTGTCATCCTGTCAGCAGCCTCTCATAGCACAGACTCTCTTCCAGGTGTGTGTGTGTGTGTGTGTGTGTGTGTTTGTGTGTGTGAACCAATGAGCTAATTAAAGCAACTTTACTCACCCCGGAGTTTCCCTCGTTTTCCCTTGCTGATGGATGTCTCCCTTTATAAGTTTTTTTTTTTTTTGGTAAGTCTTATTAGGTTATGAATTAAGGACAGTGCAGGCCACATAACTTGCTGGAATCTTATGGTAATTTGAGAGGACATCTAAGCAGTCCGAGTCCTTTCAGTCTCAACCCCAGCTGAATGCTATTAAAGTTAGAGTTGCATTTTATTTGGTAATATTTATTGGTTAAAAATAATAATAATAATAATAATAATAATAATAATAAATTTTATTATAAAAAAACCATCCAAGCTCTGAAAACAAGACAAGGTTGACTCCAACCAATGTCTCAACTCATCTGTCAATCAAATTTCCTGGCAATTTTGAAAGCTCTTACCTTTTTCACCAGGAAAAAAAAAAAGTTTATACCTGCATTTGTTTGTATGTTTTATTATTATATTTATTTTTTTTATTTCCAGAAATTTTTGATTTATGTACAAAAATAGCTAACAACACCCAGAGTACTTAGGCTAGATATACGTATGAGAAGAGGTGAATTATAAAATGGAGGATTTGACATTACTGTTAACTTCACTAACGCTGTAAATCTCTATCATCTCCATATGAGAAATGTCTATAGTCAAAGACTCCATGCAAATACAATTTAATCAAACAGGAATTTGTAAATTGCAGGGTTTGTTAATTCTTTTATTATGACCTTTGTCATTCAGTTTGTTTGCACAGTGCATCCGTAGCCAATTGTCGTGTTAGAATAGAGGCAGGAGTGTGCGGCGATGATTCAGCCCCCAGCAGAGGATATGCCGTTGCACCCTCTGGGAATAATTAGAGCACGATTCAAAACGGCTCCGGCCTTGCAAGATGGCTCAGCGTGAAGGTTCATTCTCTGCGTTTGTGTGTGTTTCTTCTTTTCCCAGGCAAGAGGAAGGATTCCTTTCATCCCGTACATAGTTGCCGTGTGCAAGCGACCGACTCGGCCCCAGTGCCTAGAGAGAGACGCCCGGCCCTGGTGTGCCACGCTATCAGCCGTTCCCAAGGCTGGCCAGTCTGGGAAAAGTTGTGTGGATGAGTTCCAAAATCAGCATTACATGCATTATTGTTTTTTTGCCCTCCCCGCGTCCCGAGCACACAATGAAAACAACAGCAGCGGCCACGGTTTTGAGCCCTCCCTCCCAACACAAGGCTGCCCTTAGTCACTCGCAGAGTGGCCTTTTCTTATACAAAGTTAACTGCTTCGTGGCAACCGAGTGTTGCCCAGGCATCAGGTCTTCTGCCAGTGTGTGTTTAAAAACTAACGGCACACAAATAATTCTAAGTCGAAGGAAGGGTTTTAACGTGGTATTTAGCTCATGTGACTCTGGAAAAAGTGTATCTTTGTCTGTTACAAAAACATCTAACAACCTCAAAGCATGGAATAGTTTCTTTCTTTCTTTCTTTCTTTCTTTTTGAATAGAACGGAATAGGCATTTATGATAGGAGATATTTAAAGGATTTCTAATAATTTATTGACATTTTTAACCTAAAAGTTTACATTTAATCTGTAATCACAGGTTTCTACTTGCAATCTGATTGAAATCATTCCGATTAGAGATTTCCAACTTCACTGTTTACATGCAATCTGATCTGATAAATGGTTCTGCTTGCTGGGAACTGTTTAATCTGCCAGAAATATAACAGAAGTGGAAACATTTTTCTCAACTCTGAGGTTCTGTTCGGGGGGGGGGGGGGGGGGGGGGGGGGGGGGGGGGGGGGGGGGGGGGGGGGGGGGGGGGGGGGGGGGGGG
>JAQQZS010000020.1:15346270-15370850 GCA_030068045.1 Platyallabes tihoni | reverse complement strand
ACCCAAAAAAAAAAAAAGACCCCCCCCCCAAAAAAAAAAGAAAAAACCCTATTCAATCTTAATGCCTCAGCATACAGTACCAAGACATCTTGGACAATGCTATGCCTCCAACTTTGTGGCAACAGTTTAGCATGACTGTTTCCAAGTGCAAGGACTGTAAATACATGGTTTGATGAGTTTGGTGTGAAAGAACTTGACCGGCCCGAACACAGAGTCCTGACCTCAATCCCATCCAGCACCCTTGGGACGAACTGGAATAGAGATTGCGAGCCAGGACTTCTCGTCCAACATCAGTGTCTGACCTCATAAATGATCTACAGAGCGAATGGGCATGAATTCCCACAGAAATCTTGTGGACAGCCTTCCGAGAAGGTGGTGTATTTATACTGACAGATCATGTGACACTTAGATTGCACACAGGTGGATTTCATTTCAATAGTTATGTGACTTCTGAAGGTAACTTTTGAGGGGCTTCAAAGCAAAGGGGGTGAATACATATGCACATGCCACTTTTCAGATTTTTAGTTTCTAAAAATAGTTTTTACGTATATTTTTCTCATTTCACTTCACCAACTTAGACTAATTTGTGCAGATCCATTACATACAATTCAGATTAAAAACATTTAATTTACAGGTTATAATGTATCAAACCATGGAAAATGTATAATTCTCGCACAGTTATAAGTGTGTCATCATTACACCTTTAACATTTCACATGAAAGAAGAATCAGTATTGGGTATTGGATGATACCCATACAGTAGCTTTGGATCTGTACCTGTTTATTTATTATTTGAATACTGTTTACTGAGTGTGTGTGTGATATTTCACCCTTTGTTTCAGCGTGTTCCAAGGACCGGTTGGGTTTACCGAAACGTTATGCAACCTGAAAGTGTGTCTGATCACATGTACAGGATGGCGATGATGGCGCTGACGCTCCGAGACCCCGGTGTAAACAGAGACAGGTAAGCGAGTGCACACACACACTATATAGTAGTTAGGATAAATTACGTACAATAAAGTCAACTTGCTGACGAACTGAACAAATCATGACACACATCCGTACAGTACGTTTTTCTCTCTCCCATTCCAGATGCATGAAGCTGGCTTTGGTTCATGACCTAGCTGAGTGCATCGTGGGAGACATCGCTCCGGCCAACAACATCAGCAAAGCCGAGAAGCACCGGAGAGAAAAGGTGCAGATTCGTCTTTCGCTGTTTAAATTCACATTCACTTTGATTGACATGATACTAAACCATGGATGATATCATTTTTCAGGAGGCCATGGTCCGCATCACAGGCCTGCTGGCTGAAGATCTGTGTAAGGAGCTGTACCAGCTCTGGGAGGTCGGTTTTATACTGCAGTCTAGCAGAACATCATTGAGACGTCTATACAGTTCTAAAGAGCTGATTATTCTCCGTTATCACAGTACAGGAGTACGAGGATCAGTCGAGTAATGAGGCCAGGGTGGTGAAGGAGCTGGACCAGCTGGAGATGATCCTACAGGCTCATGAGTATGAGGAGCTGGAGGGGAGCCCAGGCCGTCTGCAGGAGTTCTTCACCTCCACTGAAGGTTTCATTACATTCTCTGGCTTAACTAAACATCTGCAGGCTAATCTGTTAGAATATATGATAAGTAACGTATGTGTATATACGGTATCTATTTGAAATCTATCTAATCTCACTGGCCACTTCATTAGTTACACCTTCGGACCGCTTTTGCCTTCAGAACTGCCTTAGTTCAAACTCATCAGACTAAGAAACAGTTTCCCAATCTTCTGTTCAATTTTGATGAGTATCTGCGAACTTTAGCCTCCGTTCCCTGTTTTAAGCTGACAGGAGCAGCTTAAAACAGCTTGGTGTGGCTTCTGCTGCCGTTCAAAGTTATGTGTTCAGAGATGCTCTTCAGCATACCTCAATTATTTGAACCATCTCTTCTGACCTCTGGCATCAACAAGGCATTGATCTGCCGCTCACTGGATATATTCTCTTTTTCAGACCATTCTCTGTAAAATCTAGAAATGATTGTGTGTGAAAATTCCATGCGCAATAATAAAAGTCCCGTCTGCACCAGTGCCTATGCCACTTCGGTCTGAACTTCTGCAGAGCATCTTTTCCATGTCTACATGCCTGAATACATTGATTGGCTGATATTTGCATTAACGAGCAGTTAAACAAGTATACCTGATGAAGTGGCCGGTGTGTTTTATCAAATGCGATACCGTCTAATATTGTAGATTAATAATAAACTTTGGTTTAAAATACAGTATAACTCAGATCAAATACAAAATTTTCTACAGTACACAGCTTTTTGTGAAACCTTAACCTTTAGATGTTTTTCTTCTTCTGTCTTGGTCAGTATCACCGAATTAAATTGATTCACATTATCGATTTTATCATATGGACAGCTGTTGCTTCATTAGTTATCGTTCACATTATGGGTTTAAAATTTCACTTTCTGATTGAAACAAACATCTTCTGGAGTGACCAGTCCCGATGTAACGATAGCACTGTTTTCTGTTTTCCGCAGGTCGTTTTCATCACCCAGAAGTCGTAGCACTGGTGAAGAGCATAAACGAGGAAAGAGCACGTCACATGACCAAAGCAGAAGAGACTGGATCTGAAAAATCAGCAAAACTGACCTGCCACACGACATCACCAGGCTCCTCCTGACCTGACAGTTGCACATCATCATGTACTGTACATTGTACAAAAATAGTTCAGTTTGCATCTTAGCAAAGCATGTTTTATACACTCTGCACATACAGTACAGTATGTATGTCCATTAAGTACAAATAATGGAGTTACACTCCTAGACACTCATAGCGGTATTGAATAGTGTCTGGTTTGTCATGATACATTACAGTAACGTCTGTAATGTAAACTCTCTTCGGCTTTAACGATGACTGTCCGACCCTGTGTGTAAATTATGTCCACAAACCCTGAAAACTTTAGTAAGTTATAGTGGAAGTTATAATCTGGATGATTGCTGAGAATAAATTGCTGTGATTCCTACACCAGGACCATTGAGGACCTTACCGTATAGTTTTTGTAACTCATTCTTACTTAGTTACATGTTTATTGCATTAAGATGTTGAGGTAGAATAATACCTCGCTCTAGGTTATTGTTGTCTATATTGCCTTGCTTGTAAACATAATGTTTCACAGTATAAAGTTCTGCTTTGCATTTGCTAACAAACAGACGCATTATACAAGTCAACAAATACAAGGAACTTGTAATTCCACAGAATACAGTTATTCCCTTTGTCTCTCAATGTTTCTCTGCTTCTACACTAATGCACTTATCCCAGAGTATTCACTGCTCATGTTGATGCCATACTTGACCAAAAAAAATGTCAAAATATTCCTTTAAGTCAATGCAGATTAGCGATCCTCTGTGCTAGTCAAAAGGTACAAAGCGCTGTTCGTACCCTGCGAGGATCTCATGAGGTACCTTATGATCCAACAAGACCCAGTTTGACCTAAATGTCCCTTGTATGTACAAAATATTCAGTCTTAAAAAAGTGTGATCAGATCAAGAGCTTTACTTACTGTTCACTCAAACATCCAATTGGGAAATAAAAGTAACTCTCAGTATGCATATAAGAATACTTTATTTTGTTTTATGCACCGATGGATCAGTCAAACTCATCACAGATGAAAAGATAAAACGTCTTTTCCAAGCATGAGATTTCTCCAGCACGACATGTCTGGTTCAGCAAATTGATCCTTCTCATATACAGAATAAAGTCAAATGAATGGAAAGCTTGCCTACATCCAAGGTAGCCACAACAAAACACACACAACCGTTTATGGTTTATTGGACGTAGACCTGCAACTGTTCATGAACTACTAGTCAATGTTTTCTTACCACATACTGTATGAAAATGTACATATGATCTCTTTTCCCTTTAGACACAGGCTTGTTATGTGTAATTTAATATAAAGATATTTAAAACAAACATCAATCCAAAAAAAAAAACAAAAAAAAACAGTCCTGAAATGCAGTGGCTTATTAGTACTGTACGTAATGCTGCTTGGTTGCCAGATCTGTTTGATCACTGCGTTTATTTTAATTTCTGTGGTTTACGGAGATTGATTTAGTAGTACTTTAATAACAACATATTGCATTAGGCTCACAACTGTTATCAAGGATTTGTGAAGAAATTAAGGTCACTTTATGAATTTTTGTATTGAGTGTGTTTTATTGCTAATTGGACGAGATTGGTTCCCAACGTGAACCAATTGGGGGACGTTAGAGAGATATCAGAGTGGTATGTTTGGTCATGGCTAGTGCTTAATTCCGGACCTCAGGAAATCTTTCCTAAGGAGGCAGTTCATCCTCATGGCCACAAAGGGGCATCAAAGCGCCATTTCCCGTCACGTAGAAAGCTGTACAAATTTTATCTGGGCTCTTTAGCATTGGTGGTTTTCTTTCAGGTCGTTAGCAGAGGCTGTGGCGTCGGTGTCCTGAGCGCTGGCCTGAGCTGCTGAGGAGAGAACGTCCTCAAAACTTCCTCCACTTGTGGTCCCTCCGACTTTGGTCTGCTCAGATGGGAAAGAAAAAGAAATAAGGCTATGATTAGTTTCAACACAGCACAAAAAACTGTTTTTATTTGTACCATTCAGCAATTAGAGTCAGTATCATATTATATAATTCTTCCATCCATCTAGGAACCTCTGAAGTCCAACGAGGGACCATGGAGGCCAACGGTGACCACTGGTATTTATTCCCATGTTTTCGACCGTGATAGGACTTCCGGTCAACATTCACACACTACAGGCAAATTGGGGAACGGCAATAAGTCTAATCTGCATGTCTCTGGATGGTGGGAGGAAACCGGAGTACCCGAAGGAAACCCAACAAGTACGGGGAGAACGTGCAAACTCCATGCACACAGAGACGGGAATCAAGCTTGGCCTGGAATCGAACCCAGACCCTGGAGGTGCAAGGTGACAGTGTTAACGACTACACCACCGTGCCTGTCAGCAAAGACATTATAAATCAATTAAGCCTATACAGTTGAATCTGGAATAACGTTAAGGAAGGGTGCCAATAATTCTGGAGTGACCTGTAGCACAAAAGGTGCTTGCTGTATGTTCATAACCAGTATATTTAATGAATAGAGTATCATTAATCAAGTGCTAATTAACCTTTTTTTTTATACACAGCGATAGATGTAGATAAATAACAGCACATTTTAAAATTAGTGTTTGATTAGATCTTAATTACACAAGCGCCACTCAGTCCCTGTGAATAAAGGAAACGGTTAGACCCTGTGATCAGACATCTCCCAGAGCTGCTGTTATATATAACATTAATCATCACTTCTGTTATGTAATTACTTGTACATTTTCTCAAACAAAATCCAATCTACTAATTTTATTATAGTAGACATCCTCATATTCTCCATTACTTACACAAATCAGAAAGCTACATGTGTGTTTGCAGCGTGTAGCAACAACATACATTAATGATTAACAGCAAAGGACTAACAGATCCTCTAGAAAAAAAAGAAAAAGAGCGAGAGAGAGGGTTATTGGCCCCTGACAGCACTGACTCTTCAGGTTTGCCTGATGCTCAGGTCAATATTGACCCACAGTCGTCCACACCCTGTCTGCTCACACTTACCTTAATGCTCGAGACAGTGGTTTCAACCTTCTCCTCGAAAGACTTGAAGCTCTGCGAGTTCCTGTAGACATAAAAATATATAGAAATATATTAAATAATAATAATAATAATAATAATGATTATAATAATGCACTCAAAGTTCAAGTAGGCTTTTATTTTCACTTCACCCATATACAGTTCAGTACACAGTGAAACGAAACAACGTTCCTCCAGGACCAAAGTGCTACATACTGTACAACATAAATTAACAACACACTACAATCAATTTGGGAACACCAATTAACCTAACTTACATGTCTTTGGAGTGTGGGAGGAAACCCACCAAGCACGGGGAGAACATGCAAACTCCATGCAGACAGAGACAGGAATCGAGTCTGGCTGGAAATCGAACCTGGACCCTGGAGGTGCAAGGCGACAGTGCTAACCACTACACCACCGTGCCGCCCCATACATTTTCAAGTTTGTAATTATGTAAACTGATAATTAATCCCTGGTTAACTCTTAGCATGTTATTGGGCATTGGTGGCTCAGTGGTAGGGTCCTCAATGCCATATGGGTTAGATTTCCACCAAATTCCCAACCCAAGCCACCAAGCCGGTCCCAAGCCCGGATAAAATCTGAGGGTTGCATCAGGAAGGACATCCGGCATAAAACCTGTGCCAAGGTGTGCGCGGCGACCCTTCGACGGGAGCAGCCAAAATCTTAGTATGTCACACTAGCCTGTCATGCTTCAGTAGCTTAGACGTACTAGGGAAGCTAACTGGCTAACAGAGAACATGTCATACTAACTGAATGTCTGACAGTTTGTATGACATACTACAGTAGCTTATTTGTTAACAGTGCATCATTTAAACAAAGTATCTCACTGTTAGCATGTCATGCTAATTAAGTACCAATTATCTAATGCTATATGCTACAATATACCCAACTGACTAACAATTAAGATTTTGGTGGCTCAAACTGTTGAGGTTCTGTGTTACTGATTGGAAGGTCGGGCTAAAATCCTGTCACCGCCAAGTTTCCACAGTTGACCTTAACCTTTCTTGATCGGTGGGTGCCATGTCATGGCCAAGCCTGCACTCTGACCCCAGCTTCCTAATGATGGTAATCATTATAATCACATGACAATCCCTTCCTGACAGTCTGACATACACTCCGACCCACATTTACCTCATGGTGGGCATGCTCATCGACTGCCGTATAGAGTAGCTGTCCATAGTTAGCATGGGCAGACGAGAGAGACACACGTTAGCATGAAGAAACAATAAACAGATACAGCTTCGGCAAAACACTACACAGAAGAGCTCAGGATCTGCTGCAAGTTACAACAGTGTGTGTGTTCTTACTGAATCGGCAAACATATCAATAAACCAGATTATCAGAAGTGTATGATGTTTACACAGTTAGCATGTCTCAAGGTCATGCTCTCTAACAGTGTGTGTTCCGTACAACCGGGCTACAGCGCACACGGCTGTGCCACCCAACTTTAGTAATATTTAATGTCTTAAAGTATTAAATTTTTTTTTATTTAATATTATTATTACTGTATACTGAACTGTTACCCCAGCGCTGTTGAAAGCTCTGTAAGAAATATAAGTGTGCTTATTTTAATACATTATTATTGTTTCTTAACTTAAACTTAACAACCTTATTGTTATTAATTTTTACAAGTATCTGGAAGAAAAAGCATTCGAAGCTTTACACTGGTGTGTGTGTGTGTGTGTCCGTCCATTAAAGAAGCTAGTGTTCAGTACAGAGGAATTACTTTTCGCAGATTCAACATAAGCATTATGGAACAGTATTGTAAAAAAAAAAAAAAAAACTATTTTCACTTAAATTAAAATCAGTGTTAGTGCTGCTACCCTACTACATCCAATTATCCCAGCGTTTCACTAGTGCTTGAATACCATCAAGGTAAAACGTTTTGGTGTCTGAAGTCTGAAACCATGGTCTCCCAGGAACTCCTTTAAATGGTGCAAACATGTGGAAATGGCTTGGAGCGAGGTCAGGACTGTACAAGGGATGTGGCAATAACTGCATCCATCTTCCCATCAACTCTGACCAGCTTCCTTCCCTGTCCATGCTGAAGAAAAGCATCTCTACAACATGATGCTGCCACCACCATGTTTCAAGGTGGAGGTGCTACAGTATTTTCAGGTGATGTGCAGTGTTAGTTGCATTTAGGTTAAAAAAAAATTCTCTAAGAAGTTCATCCTCTTCCACATGTTTCCTGTGTGCCCCACATTACAAACTGGACTTCTAATGGCTTTCTTTTTGACACTCTACCATAAAGGCCATATTTGTGGAGTGCACGACTAATAGTTTGTCCTGTGCTGAATACTTTGTCAGCAATGGATCTCTGCAGTGCCTCCTCAGTTACCACGGGCCTCTTGACTGCTTCTATGATTAATGCGCTCCTTTCCCGGCCTGTCAGGCCATGTCTTGGTAGGTTTGCAGTTGTGTCATACTTTTTCCATTTTCGGATGATAGATTGAGCAGTGGTTTGTGAGATGTTCATAGCTTGGGAAAAATTTTTTTTTATAACCTAACCCTGCTTTAAACGTCTCCACAACTTTATCCCTGACCTGTCTGGTGTATTCATGATGCTGTTCATGATGTCATCACAAGTCCCAGTTTGACTTGAACACCCCCGTCTTATTTAAATCATAGTAACAGTTTAAGTTAGAGTTCAACTGTCACTGGGTTTGGAATGAAGAAACCATTTAGAAACTATAACATGGCATTCTTTTACATGGATAATGACGACATCTCCGTCTTATGGATTTTAATATAGACATTATTTGCTTTTCAGAGTGGCATGACTGCAACACACTGATTAAAGTGCTGTGGAGTATACATTTAAAGTAATTACATTTAAACCATACATGAAGTCAGCATTCATTTCTTGAGGCGTATGTGCTGCTAGACTGGAATTCAGGGCTGTAATAGTCACCGTACTGAGACTTCACACAAAAAACAAGTGGTTTAGGTCACACAGTATCTTACCCTATCGAATTAATCCTTTTGATGTGCAACAGGAGAAAAAAAAACAAGCAAACGTTTAGACAATTTAATCCCAGCAAACATATACTGTACTCATGTTATGTGTACTAATGCACTCAAACTATACACCATCTCAAATGACACAAAAAAGCATGCAGAGCAATCCAAACACACTGTAAATCCAATGTGCATTGTCCGAGACTAAAAACGGTCATAAACGTGAGTCTAACCTATGAATTGTACTGAACTGAAATGATTTGATTATCCTGAGCATACACGGTTTTAATGTTATGGCTGATCGGTGTACTGTATACACTACTGTACATGCAATGTTGTGTTCATGTCAGTGCATGCATTTATGGAGACTTCTAATCAGTGCATACATGCAGGGAAAAAGTAAAGCTGAAATTATCTGTCTTGCTTTCCTTATTACACACACACACACACACACACACACACACACACACACACACACACACATAAAGACACACAGATATACTGTACCTCCTGGCATAGATTAGCTCAAGGCCAAACATGCTGGAGTAAATCAAGCAGAATGAAAGTTTTGTTTTCAGCACAATTACAACAGCATGGGAAAGACGTTGAGTGTTAACTGTAGTATTGACCAAGGGAAGAACATAAAATAAACAAGAGGATTTTCAGTCTTTAATTGAGGCAGTTTACACCTGGCACCTGACAATGGAAAATGGATCGTTCCTATGCGTCTCTAAATACTTTAAACTGAATCCTTGATAATAATGTATGAGGGAGTGTCACAAATAATCCGCACTCTGGCTGTAGAATTAATTGTAATTAACTTTTAGAAAAAAACAAATACATCATTTTTTAAAAATATAATCTCATTGCTTTTCAATACACTTTGTGCATTTGTCATTAAAAAAATGTTTTAGGCTGAGCTGCGAACCACGAATGCACCGCTGTCGTCACTTCTTCATCAGAAGTGAATCTAGTAGGGCTGCTTTCAGGGGATCAAACAGGTAAAAATCAGAAGGAACGGGATCAGGACTATAGGGAGGACGCTTTAATACCACAAAACAAGACTTCTGCAGATTGTCGACAGTGTGGGCGGCCTTGGATATCAGTCCTCTGTGTTTAATCCGAAGTTAAGGCTTCAGCTCTTCAATAAGTGTCTCACTGTAACGAGCACTGTTTATTGTTGAACCTTTTTCCAGATAATGTTTCAATACTGGCCCTTGAGAATCTCAAAAAAAAAAACTGTAAGCATTGATGAATTTTCCAACTGATGGTTGTCTTTTAAAGTTGATCTTTTTCTTCCATACTCTGCCGTTTACTCTCAGACGCGTAGCGATGAATCCATGTCTCATCACCAGTATTGATTCACTTTAATTCAATTCAATTTTATTTATTTGTATAGCGCTTTTAACAATTGTCATTGTCTCAAAGCAGCTTTACACAATCAGAAGAATTATTTAAGTTTGTATGGAGTGTGAGACTTTAAAAAAGTCTCATCTTCCTGAGAGTCCAAACACTTTCTCTATACTGTCAAAGTCACAAAGTCATTGATGAACAGAACCAGGTACACCCTCAGACCACAAAAAAAAGCAGGGGCCCTCAGCCCTGGTCCTGGCGGACCTCACATAAAACATCCTCACATAAGCACCTAGTAATTAAGGGTTAACTTGACTTTTGGCTTATTCTAACATTTTCTTTTAAATCTGAACTAATAGTACAGTTGAGTGCATTAGTGGATCAGCGTTAGGCTTCTCGTTGGTGCTGGTTGTGCAACACTAAGGTTTAATTCCCAGCCAATGCGCAAACCCAGCCACTGGATGCAGGGCCAGTCCGAAGACCAGATAGAATGGAAGGGTTGTGTCCGGAAGGGCATCTGGCGTAAAATGGATTGGATGGTCCCCTTGGGCGAGCCCTTGACCGGAACAGCCAAAGGAATATTAAACTTGAACAGTAGTGTGGTTGGATGCAAAGGTAATTCTCTTTAGGTAAACAGTACTATAATAAATAGTCAACTAAATTTACTTAAATATAAAAATGTACTTGTGTTGTAAGTGAACTTCTCTTCAAATTACAATTAGCTAATTAAACGTCTACCATGGTGCTGCTAAACTCTCCATTCTGATTGGTTTCACTGATTAATTTGATTGATCTAATAGATTATTATTTTTTAATTACAAGGATTTTTATAAACATAAACAAACTTGTAGATATAGTATACGTTTTCATAAGGAGACATTGACTGAGTCTCCAGTGGCAGTTGTAACAGCTGGAGGTAAAGCTTTAACTTTTCGAATACTTATAAAACCAACACAGAGAAACCACAGGATAACATCAGTAAACCTAACCGAGACACCATCAGTCACTGTCACGTAAACAGACACCAGGCAAAGACCAAACTCAAACACAGGCTTTAAATAGACAGACTAACAAGGTGCAGGTGAATACAATAGAGACAACATAACTGCAGTAAATGCATGCTGGGAAATGGAGTTTGGAATTAAACATCAATATTAACATCCTACAGAGCACAAAAGTAAAAAACACAAAAAGCAAGAAAATCCATGATGCTTGGTAACATGCCAAGCTGCACTTTTTGTCTTATTAATCGCTATACTACTACTACTCGTGCTTGCATGCCATCACGTTTTCTCAGTATGCTGGAGCCATGATCAGACTACCTGCTTCACGTTTAAAACGCTGGCCTTCCAGGAACTCCTTCCATGGCCCAAACATGTGGAAATGGCTTGGAGTGAGGTCAGGACTGCTGAGCAAAAAACAGTATGCCTTTGGTTTTTCCATTAACGAGCCATTAAAGGAGTTCCTGGGAGGCCAGCGTTTTAAACGTGAAGCAGGTAGTCTGATCATGGCTCTAACAGCACTGAGAAAACTTTCTACTTTGATGGTATCCAAACACTAGTGAAAAAGTAGTGAGAAAGTTTTTACTCTCACTGTGTTCTGTTATTCTGCAATCAAAAGTTCCATTTTAACTTGAATAAGGTTGACTAA
Source organism: Platyallabes tihoni (assembly GCA_030068045.1). Taxonomy (NCBI): domain Eukaryota; kingdom Metazoa; phylum Chordata; class Actinopteri; order Siluriformes; family Clariidae; genus Platyallabes; species Platyallabes tihoni. Next base: position 15,359,216 of record JAQQZS010000020.1, on the reverse strand, counting down.
GGTCACTAACGTCAATAAGACAAATACTGTATGAAACCATGACACATGCTATGAATGAAGTTTAGTATCCAGGTCTTCACTTCTGTGGGTCAGGTCCAACCCCTGATGCTAAATACAGCCTGGCGGAAGCTGTCTACGTAACACAACGTCAGATAGACTGTACCGTCTGGAGTAAACCGCTCTCAGGCATCCGAGCAGCTGGCACGTCCTCAGCAGGGGACGACAATGAATAGTGTGTGTATTGTGCTGTTAATTATAGAAAGCTGTTGCTTCTGGCAGCTGTACAGGACGCTGAAGGACAGAGCAAAAGGAGCAAAGCAAATACAGGAGCAGATGAAGAAGCAGGCTGAAAATGGATGAAGCTGATGTACCTCATATCGCCCAACTTCCTGCCGATGGCTGTGCCCAGGTTGCTGAAGGCCTCTGTGGTCTTCTGGCCTGCTGTGCTCAGGGTCTCTGAGGTCTTTTTATATCTGGAGAAGACACACAATTATTACTAGTCACTGTAATGTGAGAAATCATGCAGCTGAGATTGATGGTGTTTCTCTGGAAACTCACTACCAACGAGAACTACAGTACATGAAAACTACAGAACAAATACGATTTAATAAGAAGGAAAAAATATTGCCTATACTATTTGTTCGTTTGACACAGCAAGAAGTAAGCCTAAATGTTTTTTTGTTCCTGGATGGAAAAAAAAACAATTCACAGAACGGCAAATGATGCAAGACCTGGATGATATGTTGTTGTTCTTGTAGCACTTACTTTCACTTCTCTAGTTCTTTCTCTAGTCGAACTTTGACCTATGAACCAACAGAGCACAAGAGGGAAGTGCAGCAGTCTCGAGCTGCTAAAAGCACAGGGGAGAGTGTGTTGTTTATCCTTTATGCTATTAGCATGGCGAGGTCTAGTCCACCAACATACAGCAGAAGCGAATATTTTAGTATTAAAAATCTAACCACCACTAGAACAGTTTTTAATATTGCATCCTAAAAAGCTTTTTAGGTTATATTTCAGCACCTACTATAAATGATGTGTGAAGAATGAAGAAATAGCAAATATGTACAGTTATGAGAAGAACGGATTTCAGTCTGGATCCACGGACAGGTCCTGACAGTTTAAAGGATTAATATACAGATATATCCATCCATCCATCTAGGAACCTTTGTAGTCCAACTAGGGACCATGGAGGCCAATAGTGACCATTGTATTTATTCCCATTTTCACAACCATGGTAGGACCTCCGGTTGACATTCACACGCTCATTGGGAACGCCACTTAGTTTAATCTGCACGTCTGTGGAATGTGGGAGGAAACCGGAATATCCAGAGGAAACCCACCAACCGCGGGGAGAACATGCAAACTCCATGCACACTGACCCGAGGCAGGAATCGAACCTTCGACACTGGAGGTGCAAGGTCTCCAGGAATGAGTGTTGAACAGAGCCAGAAACCACATATACCCCTTTTCCACCATGGTGGTTCTGTAGCTAGTTCAGAGCTGGTGCCCAATTTCGAACCAGTTCCTCGTTTTTTAGACAGCCAAAGCACCAGCCCTCAAACAGAAAAACTGGCTCCATGGACACACCAAAACTTTGCTGGGCTAGAACAAAGAACCACTTACGTCAAGAGCTGGGGCGGGATTATAACAATCTACTCAAAGTTTGTACCCGCCATCTTTAAAAAAAATTACTCCATATGCAATGTGCAGATCAAATGCTTTCTAGTAATGTTTAAGCCAGGAGAACTGCTCACGAAGCCATGTTGAAGTTCACCATTGTTGTTGTTGTGCTTGTCGCTAACATTTTTTTGCTTTTGGCTGGGAAATCATTGCTGGGAAAGTAGAGATGTACATTGGATGTATATTGTAATCTAATGATGTAACTCCCTTTTTGAAAAACAAAGCCAGTTCTTATGTAGTTCACTACAGTATTGAACCAATTTTGAACTGATACTAGCACCAGATATGAACAAGCACTTGTTTCACTTTGGTGGAAAAGGGGCTACAGGGTTAGGGTTAGGGTATAAATATATGTATAAATAGCGCAACTGAGTTACAAAAAGTTAGAGTGGTGTAATGATTCATATGTTAACTTTCCCTTAATTGTCTAACTAAAAAAGAACTAACTTCATTAGAACTGCGAGTTCTTACAGCAAATATTTCTTGACTAACTAATCAGGCTACATGGGCAAGTACAGGGAAACACTGTGTAAGACTAGGGGAGTGAACCGATCCCACTATGCAATCTGATCTTCTCTGCCTACGTCTCTTCACCATGGCACCTGTTACCTGAGTCGAAGCTTTTCATTAGAGAGAGACCACTTACCAGCACCACTAAACACAGCCAGGTTCATACAGGAGCCACACACTGAACTGTAAGATGGAATGTAATGGACTGTAATGGATTACACAAATCTAATCAATCTTAGATACTTACATTTATAATGAAACTTCTTGTGAATGAAGGCATAAAACCGATTGACATTTACAGAAGATTTCTAGCACAGTATGGTGATGAAACTCTTACCTGCAGTAAAATATCTGAATAATGGAAAGGTTTGTTTTTAAACGACCGTGCTAACCGAGGAGGCCTGGACCAGCGAGTGGAACACCAGATCCTGGAAAATCGACGGATCTGTCTGTGGCAACTGAACACACAATCATTCATCAATACCACTTGCACATTACAGGGACTTGGCTGGGAGTTATTGCCACATTACCTGTACAGTCTTGACCATTTCCACATGTTTGGGCCATTAAAGGAGTTCCTTGGAGGCCAGCGTTTCAGATGTAAACAAGGGAATCTGAACATGCTCTGGCGTACTGAGAAAACTTTCTAAACATTACACTTCAAAAGACATTTCTTTGTTGACTGTAGAGCTTGGCAATATCGCTCCCAGTGAAATTTCGCATTGATTTTAAAATTGCACTATTGACCTATAGAGCAATAAATGGTCTCGCACCACAGTTTAAGATCCTCTACACCTACTTCGATCAAAGGATGCAGGCTGCTTGTCAGTACCTTGTATTATGAAAACTAGAGTTTTCTCCAAAGTTATGGAATAGCCTTCCAATTAATGTTCGGGACTCAGACACAGTTTGAGTGTTTATGTTTAGGCTGAAAACCTATTTATTTAGCCAAGCCTTTTGTGAATGTTCTTGTCATACTGTAGGTAAAGGTGCAGATCTGGGGCACTCATGAATGTTTGGCTCTCATTAATCACTTAGGTTTGATGATGGTGGAGTGACTGGTTGCTTTACTTCCCAAGGAACACTCTAGTGGAAGTCGAAAAAGTGGAGATTTGCAGTCAATTTCTAAACTTATTATTAACGCGGTGCTGCAATCGTTTAAACCACCTTTGGGTTTTTTTCATATTGCTCAGACTCAGACAGGCTTGACAGGAGTTGTATATGTGTATTGAATACAGATTGATCTACCTTGGCTCCACCACACTCATCTTCATCAAAACAGAGAGAACAAATCTGTACAAGTTGTACTGGACAAAGTTTTAGAACTGATGCAGTGATTATTTCCCCACCAGTGTTAGCAGGACCATAGATCAGCCGAGTGCGGAGACCCTAACGAGGCTCGTGGGTAAATGCCATTAGAGAGTTCTACCTCGGGTGAGGAGACAGATACTGACATGGAGCTTGTGTTTAATGAAATGGTTTTTATCATTTATCATTGCACGCATTCCTTTAAAATGTGCATTTTTTTTTTGTCTTTAAATCTTCTTATATGTAAAGAAGACAACTACATGACTACTGATGATCACCTGTTCAGCATTTTAACAGAAAAGAAATTCTGTCTGTGTAGTCAGTCATTTTGGGCTGTGAAGGACACATGTGAGGCAGCCTTGAAATTTGTCCAAAATAAGTAACCTTAGTAGACTCGTGTCCTTGAGCTGTCTTTTGAATGGGACACACTTTATTTTGGGAGCACAAACGCTGCCCAAGAGTGCCGCTTACCTAACAGGCCTTGTATAAGACAAAAACGCAGGGGGTAAAAACACTCGGGAATCGAACCCGGACCCTGGAGGTGCAAGACGACTATGCTTATCATTTAAAACCATCCTTATCAGTGTATACTTGTGATATGATTATTGGCATGCTTTTTATTTTTTTAAAAAAATCTTAACGACTACTATAACTGATTAATGTACCGTATATGCTGTTCATTAATTACGTTTTGTAATCAGATTCATGATACTGTGGACCTGCTGTGACCGGACAGGAGTGTTACCGTGTGCTAAGTGATCTGTGCAGATGGTCTCGCAGCACTGATGATGTCATTCTGCTAACAGACTGTTGCTGTGAGTATGAGTGTGTGTGTGTGTTTGCCTGAGTAAGGCTGACCTGAGTTACGCCTACAGATGTCTCTGTGATAAGCATAAAACAAATCCACACTGACAGCAGCAAAGCAGCTCTACGACTAAAGAAGCTGCATGAATATCGCTGTCCTGTTTGTAAACAGATGGACTTGTCACTCCTTAATAACAGACAACTACAAATGCGCTTGCAGACATTTCCTGCACTCTACATTTATAGAGGTTAGCGCCAGATATCCTGGTCCACCACTTCTGGTTGTAGATCTTGTCGCATAGAGGCGTCTCGCTACTGGGGACAAGCACTTACGGTACAAGTCAGAACTACTGTAATCCTTAGGATAAAATATAACGATGCTAATTTTAATCTAGGACAAATTCGAACCAGGAAGTGGAATTTTATGACGAGGATTGTGATAAAAACAGCGCAACGTCCCAGTATGGTTTGATAGATTAAGTATCAGTAATTCTTGGAACACTGCCTGACTAAAAGCAATTCAATGGACTGGAACAAACTGTTCTATAATGCATCAGGAGCCTGGCTAAACATTTTCATATACAAGAAGAAAGAACTCGGACTTACGGTAATAACACTACATGCATTACTGTATAAGACTTCCTAAAAAAACAAGAACACAACCAGGTGTAAATTGACAAGCTAATCCAGGACTAACACTGAAGAAGTGAACACAATCAGCTAACAAACTAGCGGCAGAGACTGCACTAGGATAAAATCACAGACACGATGATGGAATTGTGAAGCATGCTGATGGTGGGTTACTGTAAGTGATATTTAAGACGTGACCCAGTTTCATGCATAATTGACATATGGCTTGTTGCTACAGTAATTATCGACTGGGTTATTATGGGTGTGAAGCATGAATGGGTCAATAAGCAGAAGGAGTTTACTTACACCATGGTCGACTGAACGTCATTCCAGCCCCTGCTTAGGTTCTGTTTCAGCTCGCTTAACGTCGTCATGCCCAGCAGTTGCTTCAGCTCAGCTTGACGCTTCTCTTTAGACTCCAGCACTTGTTTCAGAGACACAATTTCTTCCTCCAACTGGCAAAAGACATACAGGTGTTTGCATTGAAATGCATTCTTGGCTTCTTTCTCACCAGGCACAATTAATTCATACCATGGCCCAGAGCGATCGCTGTCCCCTTCCCCCTCCCCCACTGACCAACTTTGCATTTCGGTGGTGGCCAAAGGTATTGAATTCAATCTTGTCTATCTGGCTGAAGAGTTGTGCTAATTAACTGATAACTGTCTATGTGACAATGGTGTTTGGCTTCTTTAGCCTTGGCCTGGGTCATCTCTAGACCTAAACTAAAGACCTGTACATGATTTTGAAACAAACAAAATACCGTATACCGCGTAAGTTGCGCGTACAGTACACCCAGAAGCCATTCAAAGCTTGTTTGGGTCAGTGGAAAGGCAAGAAAAGTTCTTTGTCTGTGTTTTTTTTTTTTTTTTTTTGCATTTTTTTTAAGATTCAGTGAAGACATAGCACCATGGGTCCCAATAATGTTAGCAAGAAGAAAACGGAGCCCCTTTCTGGTTTGGGCTTAAATCAACTGGTGCCAAGAGGAATCATAAATTAAAGTTAAATGGTTTTTTTAATGTCTACTTATTTCATGTTTTTCTTTTATTTACACGTCTTTTCTAATTGTTATGATTGTTTTTATATGCAAAAATATGTGACTATAATGTGGTAAATTGGTAATACTGGCAATATTTCTGGGTGCCTGGAACGGATTACCAACATTTACATTATTTCTTATGGGAAAATGTGTTTCGCAACATGGAAAGAACTAATTTTGTATGACGAGGCAAATGACCTTTTTTTCTTAGTCTGTTTTTTAGTTTTTTGTCGTGTCCAATTCCTCCCTGTCACTAGGGGGCTTCCACATTAAGGCTACTACTACCACTCAGTCGGGAGGGCCGAATACTATCACGTGTTTTTCTCCGAACCATGCATCTTTTCGAACTGCTCAGTCACACTTGGAGGACAGCGCTAACCGCTCCTTCCGCTTGTCCTCAGCAGGCACGTGAGCTGCAATGCGACAGATAAAAAAACGAACAAGGGTTTTCTTTTACTCTGCAACACTATTACTGTAGTTACAAGATGTGGAAATGCTGGATCTTGACCTTTCACAACCTTTCGTATGTCAAAATTACTGCAGTTCCTGCTTCATTTGCTTATGATAGGTTTAAAAGAGTTCTGATGCACACATTACAGTACGTCCACATAGGCATTACACCCTTCCTCTGTGACATACAAGCTTCTACTTCTTTATTTAAAGCAGTCGATAATGAGGAAGACAGCCACTAGTGTAAAGCAAAAGTAGGAAGTATATCAATGCTGAGTCTGAGGTTTTTATACAAAACATCTGTTACTTTTTGTCTTCTGAGGAATTTAGGAATTTCTACTGTGTAACTCTGTGTTTCTGATAAATAGGTGATAAAAAGTACCTTGGTCAGCGCGTTGTGCATTTCTTCTCTCTCTTCTTCTGTTATGGTATTGTTCAGGTCCACCTCTGACTCCATGTCCTGCGCTACTTCCTGGCCTGGCTCCTTTCCCAGGAGTCCTGAAACAGCAAAACCACAAAAAAGCAGAAGTCTGTCAATGATTGTTCCTGAAATAGAAACTGTCACTACTGATGATCATGAGGTTTTATTTTACTGGAATATGAGAGGTGTTCAGTTCAAACTGGGACTCGTGAGTTTGCAGAATAACTGAACACAGCTATGAGAGTAAAATCTCCCTTTATTTCTCTACAGTATATAATCCTCAGCTACACTAATGCACTTACAGTTTCCCAGTGTTTCACTAGTGCTTGGATAATTTAAGGTAAAAAGTTTTCTCAGTACACCTGTTTCACTTATGAAATTCAGGCCTCCCAGGAACTCCTTTAATGGGTCAAACATGTGGAAGTTCAGAGCGAGGTCAAGACTGAATTGGGATGTGTCAATAATTCCCAGTCGAGCTCCCGTAATGTGCAATGATTGTGTGTACAGTTTATACAGACAGATGCGTCTCTTCTGCAAGTTGGCGACGAGTTACAGTGAAACCTTGGATTACGAGCATAATTCATTCCAGAAGCGGGCTCGTATTCGTAAACCAAAGCAAATTTTACCATAGGAAATAATGGAAATTCAAATGATTTGTTCCACAGTCCAAAAAATATATATATAAAAATAATAAACACAAAATATGAAGTAATAATAAAACAAATTAACCTGCACTTTATCTTTAAAAAAAAAGAAACAGTACACGCGCTCTGTACACACGTGCTTTCAAACACAAAATAAAATATGTTTCACACACACACACCTGGTCACAGTGTTATAGAAAACAGTACACGCGTGCACGGATGTTGATTATACCAGTGAGAGACGAGCACTAAGACCCAGCAGAGGAGACGATTACCCACAATTCCGCAGAGCAAGTGAGAGAAAAACCGTTGGGGCTCAGTTGTGATCACGTGACGCTCGGCGTCAAAACAAGAAGCGCATGTGTGATACATGATTCTCGGTACTTGTAAACCAAGACTTGTTCGTTTTCCAAGTCAAAATGTATTAAAAATCTTTGCTTGCCGCGTTACTCGCAATCCGAGATTTCACTGTATCCGTTGATTTGCAAAGATCATGCGTTCCACTCGTTGAATGTTCATGTCATTCACGGGCTTACAGTCTCCTTTAAAATATTTCCACCGCTCTGATGTTTTACCGCGGCTAAGAGTCTCATCACCGTACTGTGCTTGGCGTTTTCTGTAAATGTCAATCGGTTTTACGCCTTCATTTATGAGAAGTCCTTGAACACCTATAATCCATATAATAGTTCTATGTATCACTGTTTCTCATGCATTTCTTAAACTAAAGAAAATGACCCAAATCATTCCAATTGGTAACTGTTCGAACACTGGACGCTGATATAATAAAATGGGTGTTTACTGTATATGCTCAAAGCATTTAATCAGAATAAGATTGGTTAGACGCATGACTATGTAGGAAATGGATGGCCAATCAGTGCCCTTTCCTCAGCCAGAGACCCAGTGCTTGAAAGTTAACACAGGTGGGAGAGGGTTGTTTCACAAAGAGTTTATAAATCAGGAATGGAAGCCAAGTTTCCCTCTTGGAAACTCGTAACCATGAGGGACAAACGTGCAGAAAGAGTATATTTATTCCCATGAGAGAGAAACAATCATGGTCAAGTGTTTGCATGAATAATATTTACCTACTAAATGGAATATCAAGGGTTTACACCACCCCTCTCCTTATGATTGAAAATTCACTCTGATCACGCCCGGACTGTTCCGATTGAGGTGATGTATTTTTTTTTTCGAATAGGGCTATGACTCCGATTATTAAAGAAATATTAATGGTCCACATAAACACACCTCCTGTGTCTCTATGACATCCAACATCATGGATTCATAGTTTATTTAGTCAAATGATCTCCTCATACATGATTTATATTATGCTGCATATGATTCTTAGCACCTCCTAGATCCTTAGACCTCCTGTCTAAACCTTAGCATGGAATAAAATGTCCAGCCCAGCTCTAATTCACTGGAAGTTTTCCACTTACAAGCTAAATACCAACAACTCTGCAAGTAGGTGGCTTATCTTTTCTCTTCTGGTTGAATTTAGTCCTTTTAATTAGAAACACAACAGGTATTTTATGGTCATCACAGCTGGATAGCAGTTTAAACCTTGGAGTGATATGGAGTAAGTGAGTGAGAAGAGTTATCCCATGATGTGCCATTTACATTGGGGATTTATCCAGATTGTAATGAGAAAAGGACAAATCAGAGCACGCCAAACTCAATCACAGTGTGGAATGTCTACCTCTCAAAAGAAATTGAAGGTCAGTTGATGAATGCTCAAATGCAAATACACATTCTCTGAGTAGTTGTTGCAGTAGTAGTCCATCTAATCATCTAGGAACCTCTGTAGTCCAACTACGGGCGAATGGTGACTGTTCCCATTTTTACGACGCAGTAGGGCATGAAGTGCATGCTACTGTCCTACCGCGGTCGTAAAAATGGGAACAGGCACCATTGGCTCCTGCCGCGGTCGTGAAAATGGGAACTGTCCAACTACGGGGCCAGTGGGTGACTGTTCCCATTTTACGACCGTGGTAGGACAGAAGCAGTAGTAGTGGTGTATAATTCCTGATTTATACTAGGAGACCTTGGAATAGACCACTTAAGACCACGGTCAAGTTCGTGACAGTGTGGCATGAGGAAGCGCAGGTCAGTGACCACGCGTTTCGCCACGACGTTGCATCATCTCCGATCTGGAGTAATCTCGGGCATTATGGGACGGGATTTAACTCAGCTCGTTGTCACTGAGCGTGTACATCAAGATGTGATGAACATACTGAGATGATCTACTGTATGGTCAGTTGCATGTTTGAACATCACCGGAGCATGTTTTTCTCCTTACACAAACCTGTAACACCTACCTGCTTGGAGATCCACGTCTTCATTTGATTAGCAAAAAAAAAAAAAAAAAGACATTTAACAGACTGTACCTGTATGATACGAGGAAGTAGAACTTACACCACTATAAGCTGTATAAGGACTTCTGTCTGGTCATGCAAATTTTCATCATTACAGCACAGAGGAACACAACAGAAGCCACTGTTCTAAGCAACACTAAAACACACCACACTTTCAAACCTCATGCAAGGCCGCATGTCGAACATGTTCACTTTTGCATGATTGTTAATAATAATAATAATAATAATAATAATAATATTGGCCTGTCTGTCCAACATATTATTATAACGTGGAAGGATAGTGCGGACCCGCCTACATTGCAAAAGGATGTAGACAGAAAAACATCACGATTGCCGGTGTTCAGGGATCGCTTAAACACAGTACAAATCTCAGCTTTGTTAAATAGTGACAATAAGAGCATTTCCACATGACAAGAACTCACACCATAAAAATCCTTAGTGAAGCTAATGAAGATAAAAGGCTTCAGTTTGTTAGGGAGCACAAATATTGGAAAATGAAGGGTCATGTGATCTGATGAGTCTTGATTGACCATGTTTTAGAGCGATGTGTGTGTCAGGGTAAGAATGTAGGGTTAGTGCATGAAGCGATGAACCCATCATGCATAGTGTCCACTGTACAAGCCTCTGGAGGCGGGGTTATGATCTGGGGTTGCTTCGGTTGGTCAGGTCTAGACTCAGCAACGTTATGTGGTAATAAAATGAAGTCAGCTGACGACCTGAACCTTCCATAGCAGGATCATCAACCCATCCCCAACCCCTCCCCCGCCTCGGCTCTTGTGAACTATACACCAGGGTCCTATACACCTTAACTCTGTTCTCTTCTTTCTTTCTTTCTTTCTTTCTATATGTCTGTCTGTCTGTTAGACCATTTAGCCTAAAATGTAATAAATGTGTAATTTGACATTCGTAGTCAAAGCACTATTACTGTAAATTACCTAAATTTGTTCATTTAAACTTAGGTCAAGTACAAATTCAAAGTTGAAAATGTAGTTGGATTTCAAAAGGCCTGAGTGCTAAACCTAAGCCTGACCGTACATACAAATTAAATAAAGTGTGAATTGTTTAAATACAAGGTGGTATCAAAATGTTTCAAGACTAGTTTTGTAACAGGCCAACAGGTGGCAGCACAAGGCTGCACGCACAGTCACAGGGAGCACCAGCATTCATAAGACATGGCCCTGTGTACATCAGGTGCTGTGCAACCGGTGCTACTTTGACCATGTGCGTCACCATGTCTGCGATTTCATCTAGGACAGCAAGTTAGCACAAGTAAATTAACGGTGACGCTGCAATGAGTTGTTCCAGGTGCTTCGAAAGGACGGAGGAGTGGAAGAATATTACCTGAGGACGACGAGAGATCAGGAAGACCCTCGACAAGCTCAACTCTCGGAAATGTGCATGATGATCGTCAGAGAACAATCCACAACATCGTTGCCATTGATGGTGTGTCATACGGAACAGTCCAGGCGATCCTGTGATTTGAACATGCACCGTGTTGCTGACAAGTTCATCACTAACCAAGGAACATCGTGGTGGACTGAACCATCCGTCATGCACGTGAGGAACCTTGGATGTACGGGTGTGATCCTGTGATGAAGCGACAGCCTTCACAGTGAAAGAGCCCATCATCTCCATGACTGGAAAAAGTGAGGCAGGTCTGCAGCTCGACCGAGTGCATGCTCATCATCTTTTTCAACGTTCATCAGACCATCAATAACAAATTCTTCTGCCGAGTAGAATGGCACTGAGGGAGGATGTACAACAGGAGCAACCGGATCTGTCTCGAAACCTTTTGATACCTCCTCATATGGTGAGCCTCATCCTTGATTATATGATGGCTGTACTTAATAACAGGTCACACTTACTCGTACACTTACTCTAGGTTTATGAGGTATACTGTATAATTATGGATATGACTCATTCTTGTATCAAATATAACCATTGTATTCTTTTTTTATGCACAATCACCAACACTGGGATTCCTGGGCTTTAACCTCACACCCTTCTGACAATCCTGAGAATGGATCCTTCTACTTATGGGTGTGTGTGAGTGTAAACTGACAAATGTACAGTACGCTTCATAAATCACACACACACTTACCACATTCGTCTGCTTCAGGTGTCAGAATGCTTGAAGTCAGCTCTGTGAAGATTATAAACATGTAGAAACATGGCACCACACAGGGTTAAGTACAGTATACCCCTTACACACAGGGTTACATGCCAGACTTTGTAAATACAGCTGCACTCTTTATAGCAAAGCAGACACTGTAGTATAAGCCAAGTCACAAGATTCCAGCTGTTTGGCTCAGAGCAAGCGAACTCGCCCTGGGTCAATCATACGGTCCAGTATAGCAGTTATATAAAGAAGTGTAAGCTAAAATAAGATGCAGGGGCAATCAAATATCCAGAAAAGTCAATCCCATGACCTTCCTTATGAGCTGCAAACTGATATGATCAGGCATATAATAACACTTTTAAACAGGATCAAAAGCACATCCAGAACCCATAACACTCTTTGATCATTCACATACACTGTTACATTGTAAACCAGAGTGTGTTTAATATTTTACAATGATAGGCAAAGTAATTTAAAGTCCAAGCTTCATGATTTTAAAGATCAAAGGAGCACAAAAGAAAAAGACACAACAGAGGGTCTGAAGCTCACCTTGCTGTCTTTGCTCCATGTCTCTGCAGTTTAGATGAGTGGTTTTAGACTGCAGAGCCAACAGAACTTTTAGTTTATTGCACTTCAACTCAGCTGCTGTTTAATCCTGGGTAACTCCCACATTTGACTCGGGTTTTGTGTTGCCAAGTCATCCTTAGAGAAGTATCCGGGTTGCCAGGTTGGAGATTACATGTAAAACCCTCAGGCTGAAACTCAAATGCTGACTGAAGTGGAATCATTTCCTGTTTTTCTCTGTATAGATTTTTTAAAGAAGATTATGTATCTTTTTATCACTGAATCTATGAAAAAATTATTTAACTATTTTAAAAAATGGAAACAAATCCATCCATCCATCCATCCATGTACAGAGTCAGACAAAAAAAATATACACACTTCGGGAAAACTTGCTTAAATATTTTAATA
>JAQQZS010000020.1:15302782-15313356 GCA_030068045.1 Platyallabes tihoni | reverse complement strand
CATTTTGTGAAGCTGCTTTGAGACAATGACCATTGTTAAAAGCGCTATATAAATAAAATTGAATTGAATTGAATAAAAGATTATTATTCACACTTAAAAAAAAAAAAAAAAAGTGGTGTATTAATTGAGAATTTATAAGTCTTAGGCAACAATATTATAATATTTCATCAGGTTTCTCAGCCATGTACGTTTTCTAAAGCTCCCATCCGTTTCCCTCCAATTAACACATCAACTGTCTGATCCGCTTAATCGAGCCGGAATCGATGTCGCGCTAAAGTTTACTGTCGGATTCATTTCAAGCAGCCATTTTTCTTACAGACTTTAAAGCGAAAGGTATCTAATAAAGCAATATCAGCCAGCCATACTGATATTCAGCACAACAGCACGACCTTGAGTGCGATATTGTTTTTTTTTTATATTCCACATTTATAACCCACAGATTATGATCTGTTTGTTTATTTATTTAACTGGTTATTTTGCTCTACCAAAACATATCCTGCATGACTAGCGAGACCAATATTGAGCTGGCGACCGAAAGTTCGTGTAATTAACAGGGGGTGAAAGTGAATCCTTGCCGTGTGAACTGCACACACAATCGTTCACATTACAGGTACTCGGCTAGGAGCTATTGCCACATGGCTTAATGTTTGGGCTTAATGTCTTGGAGGAGTTCCTGGGAGGCCAGCGTTTCAGACGTGAAGTAGGCGGTCTGATCATGGATTCGGTGAAGACTTTCTAGCTTTCGCTACTGAAACGCTGGGATAAGTGCATTAGTGTAGCAGGGGATTATATACAGAAATACAGGGAGTTTTTTTTCTCTCATAACTGTGTTCTGTTAGCCTGCAGTCTTATATGTTACGTTTGTCGATACAAATATATATACATGTATAGGTCAAGAATAAAATATTATATATACAGTAATATAAATAATAATATCGGATGAGGATCTTTGTGAGGAAATGTTTGTTTAGTTGACATTTATGGAAGGAGTCTCCAGTGTTAGGACTTCGTAAACCTCAGCAAGTTTTTTTGCAGCAGGGAAAATTTGAGGACAGAACATGTTTTGTTTTTTTCGCTTTTGCTTTTCATTTTCTCTTTTCTCAGTAACATGACATTTATTTTTGTCTTATTAAATGCTATGATAAATATTGTCGAAAGTAAATACGACATTCCGTAAACAAGTACGCACTGACGGCTGTGGAGATGTCTCTGGGGACGTTCTTTCCTAGAATATACACTAGTGTGCAAAAGTCTTGAGCCCCTCCAATGACCCTCCCCGCCCTCCCCAATCCCCCCAATCCATTTGTTCATTTTGCTTTCAAAAGAGCTTCTTATCGGGCTGCTCGATTATGGCAAACAATTATAATATTTTGATGTAGCGTTTTGTATGTGTGTGTATATATAAACACATATGACCATAAATATTCAACTTTCTGATTGACCAGAGTCTCTCTTTGAACCAAAGATTCCATAAAATAAAAATGGATATTAAAAAAAATCCCAATTTGCTTTTTTTGGCTCTTCTTATCTGGTACTCGACCTACCTGATTGTTTGCCAGGGGTGAAAAATTAAAATGTTATTGCGGAACGGAATGTGGCACAATAATCCTTTATCCTCGATTATCTTGTTTTCATATTCATTGAAAGCCAATAATCGTGATCGAAATTGAAATACAATTAACTGCACAGCCCGACTTTCTTGTATTTTTAACGTGGTCCTGAGGAATAGTTCCCCGCGCTTCCTGGACGATTTTTTTCCCTCTCATTTCTGGCAAGCCGAAAATAAGATTTGGGAAGAATTTGTCTCTCATTTTCAGGCCAGTCCCTTTACCTGAAAACTTTCAGAGGCGTCTGTTAAGCCACACAGTGACCTATGAATCATTAAAGCATAAAAACATCTAAGTTAAGGCCTGAACCAGTGAGAACCAGGTGCAGATGATGACAGATGATCAGGTCGGTGATCAGTATACTGGTGATGCTGAGTGGTTGGAACAGACGAGAGGGGAAATGAGGTCGCTGCTGAGGTTTTTACATAAACAACCAATTTTTTTTTTATTCTTTAGACACTTTGCAGCCTTTCACAGTAAAACATTTCTTTAAATTAATATAAAGAAATGAGGGGGGCTTAAGACTTTTGCACAGCACCGTGCTTCAAACTCGAAGAAAAACTGCCAGACATTTGACCTTGATGTGACCTTGGTCCTTTTTGGATAAAAAATTTAAACCACTCGTCCTCCAGATATCGCTCGAACCAGACCGACGGACAAAGCGATGGAAGCCGGTCAGTGTTATGAGAGTACTGATGATACCTGAGAAATGTGGATCAGCACATCACCGCCAAATTAGCCGACAAATTACCAATCAAACCTCGGCCAGACAGGAAAGTCAGAAAACATCAGACAAGGATATCGTACTCATCAGACCAGCCTCTCGCTGACCCCTGGACGATCATTCATACGACATGGAAATGAGATTAGGGCAGAAAAGCAGCAACAGGCGAGCCGGTGTTACTCGATTACGCCGCTGCGATCTCTTCAGCCTGAAGCCTGCAGCCTGCACGCAGCCCTTCTACTGAACAGCGCGCTAATGTAATTAGTGCCTAGAGAGGCTGTGCTCTGTGATTAAGCAATCAATTTCAGGACAACACAACTTCCAGCCTCCTCCCCATGTGCCTACACACGCAGAAACACCCAGGAAGGAACCTTTCGTTGCTTCTCGTCAGACCGAATTTCATTATAGTCGTCGCTGAACTTCAGCGAACACAAACATTCAGCCCCGGTTTCCGTCACCAGACGCGGCTGCTCGCTTTTATTTAGATATAAAACATACGGTTCGTTGCCTTTCCATGTAAACAGTAGCAATAATAATAATAATGCGGTAGGCGTCACCGGGCCTCATTTCCAGCACTACGCTTTGATTATGACGCAGGACAGTAAGGAAACACTGTACTATCAGAACCCAGTGGTGACGGGCTTCATTTTGGCTTTAATACCTGATAGATTTTATTAACCATCTTGGTGAGCCACCCACACGCATCACGTCCAAGCTTCCTTCAATACACTCGATGCTCAGTCTAATGCAATCGTTTCTGGAGATTATCCACAGACTTCCAACGACGTCCCGTTATTTAAAAGTTTACGTAACAGGTGCTGGAGTGTCAGTGCTTTCTAGCACTTTTCACTCACACTTATGGTCTATTTTTGCATCATTTGCATTTGTATTATTTTACATGTAGTTATTGAATACACGCCAAGTTGTCATTTCCTTTAAAAAAAAAATTAATAATAATTTAAAACCTGCATATAACCCTTGGTTTTTTGTTGTTGTTGTTTTGTGGAACATTACTGAGATTAAAAGCCCACAGCATCTGGAAGACAGATGTTTTATTAGGTTCCTAATTCTGACTCCCCCACATACAGTAGGCAAAGTACAGAAACCTCACAACTCTTGTGTTTGTTACTAACTACAGGTAAACATTAAACACTGTGGTTTTGGTGATTAGGAAATGATTGTGACACGATCTCATGTTTAGACACAACAACTGGTACAATTCGAATCATATGCAAAAGATAACATTATGGTTAGATCTTAGTGTTTATATCTTTTGTAAATCACAATGTTACAAATGTTCAGTCTGGTTTCCAGGCAGGATTTGTGTTCATACCTTTTGGAAATCTCAACACATGGAAAGGTTCAGATAAGTGTTAAAGTTTATACCTTTATGAAATCGAAATTGGTACGGAAATAAATTTTTGGTCTACATGTGGGGTTAATGTTTACACCTTTCCGAAATCAAAACGTTTAAAATGTTAACTTTATGATTAGGTTTAAAGGCAAGTATGCCTTTATAGCGTTTTGAAATCCAAAAGTTATGCAATTTTGGATTAAGGTTTAAGGTAGGAAATTGGCTAAGTTGGGTCTAGAGGAAAGGGAAGCTTTTGAAGTGTTTTTGAACTTACAAAGTTATGAAGGATAAATTAAAGTTAATGTGGGTTTAGGCTACTGTTTACATCTTTTTAAAATCTAAACACATGAAAAAGTTGACATACTGTAAGAATAGTACAAAAAGTGAGCTAGGTCTAAAGGAGGAGTTAATGTTTACATGTTTTTTTAATTAAAATGTTAAAAATGTTAAGTTTATAGCAAGTAAGTCTTTTTAGTGTTTTGAAATTCATGTTACAAAAAGTTTGCTTAAATTTAGCTTAAACCATTTGAAAACATAATGAAAGTTAAGGTAAAGGTAAACGTAAGCGTACCATTGTGGATTAAAAAATGGTACGAAAGTTGGGTCTAGTGGGAGAGTTTGTGTTTATTACGTTTTGAAATTAAAATCTTACTAACCTTAAAAATTTAAGTTATAGTTTGTGTTAATACAGTACCTTTCCAAAATCTAAACACAAGGAAAAGCTTACATAAGGATTAGTTTAAAAAAAAAATGTTACAAAAGTTACAGTAAGTTATACTGTACCTAAAGAAGGGTTTAGCGTTTACAGCATTTTTGAAATCAAACATATATATAACTGTAACTATGGTAGGTGTACGGCAGGGACGTCTTTATAGCGTTTTAAAATTAAAAAATGTTATAACCTCATGGTTAGGTTTAAAGGCAGGAATGTCTTTATACCGTTTTAAAATTAAAATTGTGACCTTATTGTTATGTTTAAAGGCAGGTACGTCTGGTTAGGTTTAAAGGCAACTATGTTAAATTTATGGTGGGGTTTAAAGGCAGGTACGTCTTTATAGCGTTTTTGAAATCAAAATCTTATAACTTTATGGTTAGGTTTAAAGGCTGGTATATCTAATAGCGTTTTTTAAATCTAAATGTTAACTTTATGGGTAGGTTTAAAGGCTGGTACCTCTTTAAAGCCATTTGAATTTAAAATATTAATTTTATTGTGAAGTTTAATGGCAGGTCTTTGAAGCGTTTTAAAATCAAAACGTTCAGAAAATTTTGATTAAAGCTTTAAGGTTTTGTTTAAACCACTTCAAAATGTAATGAAATTGAAGTCAGTGTTGAGTGTTGTACCTTTTTGAAATGAAAACTGGATCAAATGAACTGAACTTTTCTGATTGGACTATAATGATCCAATACATGCTTCCAGTCATCTATCTGCTCCTCCAGTAAAATAATAAGACCAAATATTCACCCCAAAAACGGTGAAATGGAGACGTAATGGCCACAAAGCCAAGGTGGTACCTGAGAACTGATGTATGTTTTCATACAGTCTTCACACACTGGCTTTTTGCAGCAGTGCAGGGACTGGATGGATCTGGGGACGAGACACACGCAACACTGTAATATCATGTTGTTGACGTAGAGAACGTTGCTTAGCACGGGAGGGTCTGCGAGGTCGCTCAGCGTGTACGACTCGGGGTCACCATCGGGGTCACCATCGGGTTCTCGGTCCGGATCCGAGCTGGACAGGTCCGTCGAAGGTAAGGCGGACAGATCCGAGGTGGACGGACTCCCACGCTCGGACGACTGGGTGGTTTCTGAAGGCTTTCTGTAGTTGTCGTTGGCGATGCAGTACACGGTGCAGTAGACGTGCTCTTTGGAGTGGTAATAATGGTGGTGATGCTCGTCTGCACTTGTGGAATCCTGCGAAACTGGAAGTTCAGGATCTTCCAAATCCAGGGACGGGAAGAAATCTGGGAAGTCAGAGAGACTTCCTCGTTCCTCGTCCGGAGAGGTTCTAGTCGTTCGGTTCAGAGCCGACCTTCTGATGTCCAAGTTCTCCAACATGGAGTCGACTTTGTCCAGCTCTCTAGAGGTCTCCACATGACTGTCCCCAGCGGATTTAGCCCTCCCGAAGTTTCTCCTAAGGATTTCCACAGGTGACGTTGTCCTGCACGGGTCTTTGTCCCTGCTGTCGATGTTGTGACGCTGAAAGTCCCGACCTTCCAGGTCTCCCCGAGTCTCCGCTGCGTCTTCCTGGACAAAATCAAAGCTCCGCGTCCCTCCAACTTCAGCTTCCACTTCCACAGCGCTCCCGACAGCTTCTCCGGGGAAACTAAGCATCTTCTCCGAGGCCACATTCACGCCGCCGAGCTCGTCTCCCATCCCCGTCGGTCCACATCGGTCAACTCGCCCTGTTTCAAACTCTTCAACAAGAGCGCAACTGCCATGGAGCTCCTGCTACTTCCGGCTCCGCTCAACACACACACACACACACAAAAACAAATCCTGCTTCACTTTACCCGAGCTACCCTTCATAGGTCGCTGCCAGGGCTGGAGCTCTAAATTCAGCTAAACAAAAACAAAAAACAACAACAAAAAAAAAA
Source organism: Platyallabes tihoni (assembly GCA_030068045.1). Taxonomy (NCBI): domain Eukaryota; kingdom Metazoa; phylum Chordata; class Actinopteri; order Siluriformes; family Clariidae; genus Platyallabes; species Platyallabes tihoni. Next base: position 15,307,074 of record JAQQZS010000020.1, on the reverse strand, counting down.
CACCCCGCTAAGCCTCTGGAAATCAAAAAGCACTGTCATGATGGATCATGTTAAAGAAACCCGAACAAGAGTACAGCAGTAGTTTGTCCGCCGTCATGTTCCCTTGTTACAGTTCTAGGTGATATTTACCGTAAATCCGGTATAACCCGCGCACACATATCATATCTTTCCACAAAAAAAAAAAAAAATCAGGAAGTTTCATCGTTAATGGTGTGTGTGCGCGTGTGTGTGTGAGAGAGAGTGTACGATATTAAATCTTATCATAGGCCATAGCGAACCGACCAAATTCATTAAATCTTGAAGCGCATGTAGAAAAATATTATGGTATTGTTATTATTATTATTTATTATTATTATTATTAGGCTGTACAGTGGCTTAGTGGTTAGCACTGTCACCTTGCACCTTGAGGGTCCGGGTTTGATTCCCATCATCTTGAGACTTTATAGAAGCAAACAAGCCAACCAAATGTATTAAATCTTTAGGTGCATGTAGAAAAATATTATGGTATTTACTATTTATTGTTATATAGCATAATAATAATAATAATAATAATAAGATGCAATAGGTTCAGTTCCCATCATCATGGGACTTTATAGGAGCAAACAAACCAACCAAGTTTATTAAATCTTTAGGCACATGTAGAAAAATATTATGGTATTTAATATGTCTTGTTATAATAATAATAATATTAATATTAATAATAATAATAATAATAATAATAATAATAATAATAATTGGCTGCACTGTGGCTTGAACCTCCAGGGTCCGCGTTTGATTCCCAACATCACGGAACCAAATTTATCAAATCTATACGCACATGTAGAAAAATAATATGGTTGTTCATCATATATTGTTATAACTAATATTATCACCGTGGAACTTTATAGGAGCAAAACAACCAATCATATTTATTAAATATATAGGTGATTGTGAAATAATGTTATTTATTATGTATTGTTATTAATAATAATAATAGGATGCAATAGGTTCAATTTCCATCATCATGGGACTTCATAGGAGCAAACAAACCAACCAAGTTTATTAAATCTTTAGGCACATGTAGAAAAATATTATGGTATTTAATATGTTTTGTTATATTATTATTATTATTATTATTAATAATAATAATAATAATAATAATAATAATGATTATTATTATTATTATTATTATTATGTTAATTGGCTGCATTGTGGCTTGCACCTTCAGGGTCCGCGTTTGATTCCCATCATCACGGAACCAAATTTATCAAATCTATATGTACATGTAGAAAAATAATATGGTTATTCATCATATATTGTTACTGTATAACTAATATTATCACCGTGGAACTTCATAGGAGCAAATCAATCAATCAAATTTATTAAATATATAGGTGCATGTGGAATAAAATGATGGTATTTATTATGTATTGTTATAAAGCATAATAATAATAATAATAATAATAATAGGATGCAATAGGTTCAATTCCCATCATCATGGGACTTCATAGGAGCAAACAAACCAACCAAGTTTATTAAATCTTTAGGCACATCTAGAAAAATATTATGCACTGTGTGCAGGGAGTTTGCATGTACTTCGGTTTCCTCACACAGTCCAAAGACATGCAGATTAGGCTAACTGGCATTCACAAATTGCCCATTGTGTCTGTGTGTATGATATTAAATAATATAAATGGGACTTCATAGGAGCAAACAAACTAACCAAATTTATGAAATCTATAGGCGCATGTAGAAAAAAATGACCGTATTAATTATTTATTGTCTATAAATAATAATAATAATAAAAATAATAATATTATTAGGCTGCACAGTGGCTTAGTGGTTAGCACTGTCACCTTGCACCTCCAGGGTCTGGGTTTGATTCCCATCATCTTGGGACTTTATACTGTAGAAGCAAACAAACCAACCAAATGTATTAAATCTTTAGGTGCATGTAGAAAAATATTATGGTATTTACTATTTATTGTTATAAAGCATAATAATAATAGTGATAGAAGGTTGCACAGTGGCTTAGTGGTTAGCACTGTCGACTTGCACCTCCAAGGTCCTGGTTCAAGTCCTGCCTCGGCATCTGTGTGCATGTTCTCCCTGTTCTCACTCTGGGTTCTCTGGTTTCCTCCCACAGTCCAAAGACATGCAGATTAGGCGAATTGGTGTTTCCAAATTGCCCATAGTGTGTGAATGAGTGTTAAATCACATCATGGGAAGCAAAATACCTAATCAAATTTATTAAATATATAGGTGCATGTAGAAAAATATTATGACATTTATTATGTATTGTTATAAAAAGCGTAATAATAATTATTATAATAATAGGATTCAGGTTCAGTTCCTATCATTATGGGTCTTCATGGGAGTAAAGAAACAAACCCAATTTATTGAATCTGAAGGCGCATGTAGAAAAAATATTATGGCATTTATTATGTATTGTTATAAAGCATGATATAAATTTATAAAAATATAAATATAATTGCAAAGCAACGATGATCGGGCCCAAGCACCTGTGCCATCACTGCTCGGGTGCACCATACAACCTGTATGCTCTTTGAGCATGTTAAGACCTCCAAAATGACCTCCAAAAAATGCCTGTAGAGTGTGAAATTGTGAGTGTGTGTAAGTGCCCACAATGGATTGGCACCTCGTCCAGGGTGTACCTGCTTTGTGCACTCAGTCTCCTGCAACCCTGTATGCATGATAAAGTGGTATAGACGATGAGTGAGTGAGTGATAATAATAGAAGTAAAACTATAGACTTGTACAGTATACATGCATGTAACATAGATAGATAGATAGATAGATAGATAGATAGATGTAATGTCTACATTATTCTATACTAAGCTTTAATAGTATATAAAAACTGAAAATATCTTCCCTATATGGCTGGTCCCTTATTTACAGCATATAATAATCTCCACGTTTCTGGGAAGGCTTTCGACTAGATTTCCAAGCATGTTTACTCGGCAACAAGAGCATTAGTGTGGTCAGGCACCGATGCCAAGTTAGAATGTCTGGGCTGCAGTCGGCACATCACGCCAAAGATGTTCAATAAGTTTGAAATCAGAACTCAGGCTGCTCGATTTCTTCCACTTCAAGTTTCAAAACCGTGTCTTTACAGATCTGACTTGTAAGATAATTACAGTGTAAACAAGTTTTAAAAGGATTCATGACATTTTCCTCTGAAAGCATGTGAGAGGTCATACTCACTTACTTCCTTTAGGATTTCATCATAGGAAGAATAATGATGTAATTCTGGTTCTTCAAAAAAAAAAAAAACAGTCATGAATGCATTAATCATGGATGAATTTGTCTTGACTTGAACTCAATGTGGTGAACTCCAGGAGTAGACAATGTACAAACACACACCACAGTCTTTGGTTTTTGTGATTTTATTGCAATCTGGCAACCATGATTCCCAAGAGCCTGATCAGTAGTGAGACACTAGGGAGTGATAGAGATCACTTAGCCAGGATGAGATGGATGAATAAATATATGGATGGTTGCATACATACATACATACATACATACATACATACATAGATAGATAGATAGATAGATAGATAGATAGATAGATAGAATTCACATTGGCATCTATTCTTTGGAAGTCTATACTGGACCGTTGAACACCATTCTTCAAAACTTTGTAACATGTATTTCGAGGTACAAGGTGACAGTGCTAACCACTAAGCTACCTTGCCGCCTTTTCCACTGTTAACTTTGCAAATTCATATGTTAATTTACATAATTTCCATTCTCATCAAATCACTCATGGGTTGACGTAGTCCTGGAAGAGACCACTCCTGTTAGAATAGAAATGCCTCATCATAAGCTTCTATCAAGCTGCTTTGCTACATTGACCAGTGTTAAAAGCAGTATACATCTAAAATTTAATTGAATAGAATAAGATACATTTTTGCAGCTTGTGTGTGACCAGTCTGCAAAGTTCTGTTCAGCAAGCTCCTGGTCTGGAGAAGAGTACCCACTCAGTAGGAGGAGCTGAAAAGGTTGCAAGAGAAATTTCCCAGGGCAGCTTCAGTGTCTCATAAAACTTCACGTGTGAACCATCAGAAGAAACCGACATGTGTTTTCCAGATGTTTCACATGATGCAGTATTAATTCATTAATTAATGAATTTATTTATTTGATTTATTTTCACAAGTGACTTTTAAGTGACTTTTAGGCCGAGGTTTGGATTTTTTTTCTCCCTAAATAATAAAAACCCTCATTTAAAAACTGTATTTTGTGTTTACTTGTGTTATCTTTGACTAATAGTTAAATGTGTTTGATGATCAGAAA
>JAQQZS010000020.1:15275958-15286924 GCA_030068045.1 Platyallabes tihoni | reverse complement strand
TGTTTTTTGTTTTTGTTTGTTTGTTTGTTTTTTACACTTGTAGGTGTGTTTTGTCTGCTTTTGTGATTGTGTTCTTTCTGTATGTCTGAAAATCACAATAAATATAATAAACAAAAAACAAAAAAGGTCCCATATTTTAGCCCAGTGGGACCTCGGCATACGAACGCCCCCACTTGGTGAAATTTAGTCTGAAAGAACTGAAATTTTGCCGCTTACAGTTTGGATTTTAAAGCAGCCGGTGTCAAGAGGAATCATAAATTAAAATTAAGTGAGGTTTAATCTTTATTTATTTCATATTCTACTTCATTTACATCTTTTCTAAATGTTTTGATTGTTTTAAATGCAAAAATATGATTATAGTGTTGGAAATTGGTAATATTGGAAATATTTTTGGGTGACTGGAACGGATTATCTGCATTCACATTATTTCCTATGAGAAAACTCGTTTCGCAATACAAAATTTCACCGTAAGAACTCGCCTTCGGAACGGATTAAAACATATGCAGAGGTTTCAATCTATAATTTACAATTTACAAACTCCGTCTGGTTTACTCCTCTTCCAGACATGCTGTTTCAGTGTCTATGTAAATGAGCTATTGCTGAGCCAGCAGAGCAGAGCAACGGGATTTTCTTATATGATGTCACATTAGAGAGAAAGATCTAATCTGGCTCAATAGCATTCACTGAAAAAGCACAAAAACTGGGGAGTATATTTTTCTCTGTTTTTTTTTTTGGACACACAGACTGGAGACTCATCTGAAAGGGCAAAATAAAAAGTGAATTTTGCATAATACATGCCCTTTAAAACTTACAGCTACAAGTTTAGAATAATACTTTTATAATAATGCCAAAGTGCGTAGTAGAGAACTAGACACAACCACTAACCTTTAACGATTTAGCCTTGAATCCTAAACATCCACACTGACTGTTACTCCTCGCACCAAGAATTGAGTTTCTTCATGCACTGATATAAAATAAAATGAGAACCTAAAGAAAGTCCCGGGCCTCTACCGTTTTACTGACATTGCCCACACAAAGATAACTTGACATGCTTTCTTCCCCTCAACATCCATCCCGCTGGGCCTGTGGGAAAACTGACACAGCGAGTTCCATGTGCGCACTTCACCTTGCTCTTGTTACCTCACACACAGTTCATAATCGGAGCCGGTTCAACTGGGAGTAACTGTTCGACCCTTACAGTGCCTGAAGGTGAGTCATAGCAGCCCCACCTCTCTTCACAGCCATATGTGCCATCCCATCCTGCACCGAGCTCCTGGCATGGCTGGATGCCAAGCGGGTCAAGCTCAGACGAGGGAGCGGTCTGCTCAGAAAATGGCTGACTGCTGTCAAAGGCATTCACACGCCAAGCATGTTGTGAACACCTGCCATGTGTTTCCATACCAGAGGGACGGTGCCAGTTACAGGGTTTGTCCAGAGAGATGACTTTGGGTAAAATCGAGACCATGTGATCACACTAAGGCATTCGATCTCTAACTTCACCTTAGCAAATCAACCCGATCTAAAAAGATATAAGATATCTTCTATAGCAAAAGAAATCTTATCCTGACCTCCTGACGTGTTCATAATACACAATATGTAATGTCATGTTTAGCCCTAATACAGTAAAAATTAAGGTTGATAATGGATTCACTAAAGAAAAACGAAAGCAGTTTGACCATCGTATTTATTTTAATTTTATTAATATAGGAATTTTATTCGAAAAATACCTAAATACTTACAGAAAATAAGTAGTATACAGTACTGAGAACAGGTCTTGAGCGCCAGGCTGCAAAATGCCTAAGGATACAATTTAACAACCTCAGCAGCGACCTCATTTCCCCTCTCGTCTGTTCCAACCACTCAGCATTCAGCATCACCAGTAGACTAATCACTGGCCTGATCATCTGTCATCATCTGCACCTCTAGTTGCATGGTGGTTAGCACCTCCAGGGTCACCTTGCACCTCCAGGGTCCGGGTTCAATTCCCACCTCGAGTGCATGGAGTTTGCATGTTCTCACTGCGCTTGGAGGGTTTCCTTAAGGTATTTTGGTTTCCTCCCGCAGTCCAAAGATTGAAAGCAGATTAGGCTAACTAGCATTACCAGAGTGAAGTAGTGATGGGTCGTTCATGAACCATGATTGGTTCTTTTTCAATGAGTCTTTAACGTGACTCAGAAGAACAAGCAGTCTCGGAGAGTGATTCTATTGGGCGCGCATGTGCAAAGCATCGCAAAACCTCCATAGGTTATGTACAGAAAACAGAAATGGCTCAAAAAGATTCGTTCATTTTGATGAACGAGATTCAAAGACTCGAGTCACTAAAATGATTTGAACTTCCCATCACTAATGTCAATGTGCAGGTGAGTGCGTGTATGCACGTGTGCCCTGCAATGAATTAGTACCGGTGTACCCCACCTGCGACCCTGTATACTGGATAAAGCGCTGTAGATGATGGTTTAACAAACAAAAACATTTCTCTGGTCAGCGGAAACAAAAAAATCAATAAAAAAAATCCTTAAGAAGGTTGGAGAACTATTCCTCCAAACTACATGAAAATGCAAGAAAGTTTGGCTCTTTGGAGGCAAAATATGAAGAAATGAGGGGTATTTCAAGACCTTTGCACAGTACTGTACACATGGATTTACTTTAGGTTTCTGTATGTTGAGGTATACAGTACAGTACTGATGACATTTGATAAACTGTGTGCTTAGAACATCAAAATATTAGCGACATCATCGCTTTACATTTGTCCTTATCAGGCATCTTATTATAAACCATGTGTGATGTGATAAGAGCATATGGAACTAGTTTTCCCCAGGCACAATGTGTAGGCTGATGAAGGAAAGAAGCATGATAGGAGATGTACAGTACTGTCTAACTGACTTATCAGGATAAATTTGAGGCTTAATTATTTAATTGTATGTTAAGCCTTATGCTTGATCCAAACAATGCCAATCTGTTCGACTGCCTTTATTCCTTTTGTACTGATTACAGACATTGGATCGCGTCTGAAGCTTTATGCAAACCTTATACAAATCACAGTTCTGTCGAATGTAGTCTTACAGTATATTTAACAAAAACAGCGTTCTCTTCTTGTTGGGCGTGGCATTTTGCGTTCGAACCCCGTTCCTGACCTCTCCGAGCGCTTCTTCGTTACCGGTTAACATAATACACACAGTGCAGCTGATTATATACACGTCTAATAACATGTTTTGTGCAGTAATTTCTCTGTAATGACAGTCTTTATAATGACCATAATGACTCTCAAGAAAGTTGAAGAAAGCCATTATTATGATTCCTAACAGCTCCGGATGTCAAACGAATATGTCGCTTAGTTTTATTTAGTCTGAATTGTATTATTTTTTTTATATTGGCAACTGTTTCTTATATACAGGATTAATCGAGTGGAATAATGCATTTTTTCCCCCACCGTTTCAGTTTGAAAGCTATTACCCTGCTAGATACTCTGTGTGTGTAGAGATATTGAAGTGACAGCTGATGAAACGTTAGATGCATGAGGAGAATAAAGAAAGGAAGGAAGATCTAGTTTTATAAGTGAAGATGTCATTTCTCGATGACATGTCGTGCAGTTTGTTTTTTAATAAATTTTTATTTCCTATGCCTGTGAAAGTTATTAATCTGGAGATTAAGATCGGTTGATTACACTTCATGCATGAAATTAATTGTAGAGATCACATGGTGATTTTATTTCTCACCTCCAAATTAAAAAAAAAAACAGAAAAAACCTCCACTAATATACACAGCTCACTAAGTACTGAGACTTATCCTCAAGTGTACAGTACGTATATAAGACTATCTATGTTGTATTTGTGTCAATAAACTAAATCCCTTCAAATCTCCCAAAGCTAACCAAAAGCACCCCAGTGCAACCAGCCACATCCTCATAAACTTTTAAGCTGGGAAAACAATCCCAGCTCTCGTCGTGTTGACCCAGACTATTATCAGAGCTGCGCCAACGCTGATATGATATCTTATTGATCATACAATGAACTCCTGCAGGTTTCTCTCATCGTTTGTCACTGTGATGCTTCACTAGGTCGATGTATCCGATATGATATGATAAACACATACAGTACCAGTCCGACATTTTCATACAAACGTCAATAGCAGGGTCCAAATGGGAACTGGAGGCTGGTGAACACGCTACTGTATCTCCATAAGCTATTAATAGGAGGATTTATATTGTACAATGCAAGCAAATGGAGAACCCTGAAAGTTTTGTAGGCATTTTATTTCCCCTTAACTGGATAATAAAAGTAAGAAGCAGCAACAATGGGGTGTTTAAGGACATATAGCTGCTAATTTTTGCATTTCCATTACTTACATATACATTGGTTGTAGTTGCAAATGAGACGTCTTCTGTGGTCCTTGGTACCCGTATGAGTCGAAGCCACCTATAAAGTCGACTGGAAAATAGAAACAAACAAGAAAAGGAGTTGGTTGCAGTCTGATTTCGAGTAATATCAGAAATACCCCCAATAACATATTGTACATTCTGGACACTTTACATAATTGTTGGTGAAATGGTGGTGAAAATTACTGTCTTTATTTACACAGATTTATGCAAGTCAGTAGTTTTTGTTTATTTTTTATAATGTAATTTGGGATACTTATACCATGAACTGACATCTCAACCATTTGGATGAGACTTATATTGGGGTTTGGTAAAAAAAAAAAAAAGAAAGTGTGTGTGTGTGTGTGTGTATATATATATATATATATATATAGAGAGAGAGAGAGAGAGAGAGAGAGAGCATTGTTTTTATTTGGGAAAAAATATGATTATAGTGTTGGAAATTGGTGATATTGGTAATATAATACTATTATAATCCCTTCCAGCCACAACCCTTCCCATTTCCAACACTATAATCATATTGTTTCACATATAAAACCAATCAAAACAATTAGATAAAAAATAAAAAGGAAGTAAAATATGGAATAAATAGACATTAAACCTCATTTAGCCTTAATTTATGATTTTTCTGGCACAGGCTGCTTAAAAAACAAAACTGAAAATGTCTCTTTTTTTCTTCAAATTGTGAAAAAAGAATGTTAAAGCATTAACAGTACAAATCAGTAATGTTACATGTGGCTGTAAATATGACGTGTCATTCTTACAAATACAAAATATAATTACTGACAATTTGCTCTGGGATAAGAGGTATAAAAGGCTTTAGGATGTGCAAATACACATCACGGTCAGGGGTAACGGTCAAGTTGCCACTGTTGGGCCCTTGAGCAAGGCCCTTAACCCTCAACTGCTCAGATGTATAATTAGATAAAAATGTAAGTCGCTCTGGATAAGAGCGTCTGCCAAATGCCTAAATGAAAATAATAAACCTCAGCATGCTAAAAGTCATTTCGCTTCACAACGGGCCGCATCACAGCACCTGGTCATTGAATATTTTCCTCAAGCAGCAAACACATCATTTTTTTTTTGCCTAATTTCATCCGTTATCACTATGGTCCTGTGCGAGTGCTCGTCTGAGTGAGTCAGTAAGTTATGGTGTGTGTTTGTGTGTATCCATGTGTGTAATAGTCCTGGTCAGTGTCTGAAGCCTGTGCAGGGCTGCGAGGGTGTGATATTTGTGGGCACGGAGCTCCTCTGGAGTAGCAGACAGCCAAAAATAGCACACGCTGACAGGATCAGTCATGGACCGCCAGCAGCAGCAGCTGGCCAGTTGTTTCAGCCCTTTACCACAAAGACCCAGGGGTAGTAAAGAGCGATAAAGATCCATTGTGTTTATCACAAGGGCGGCTTTCTAAAGGAACCCCCCCAAGATAAGATGCACAATTAACTGTGCTCATCTCCTGAGCATGGTTAACACAAGAAGAAGCACAGTGTTCAGAGAGCTGATTTAGGGAAAGAAGACACCCACAAAGCCTATAATCCACACCATAATAGACTCTTTATGAAATTAAACCTAATGGTCTGATCAGTGTCGGCAACATGAGATGCAAAAATCCAGCCATAATCGTGCATTTTTATGGAAACCACACCGTTTTCTACAAGCGTTCCTTGCATGGTTTAATTTCTTAAGAGGTTCTAACAGGAAACTCGTTCTTAAAGGGAACCGTTTTAAGGTTTAAGGTGAAACCTTATGAAAAGAAAAGTAAAAACCCAACAAACCCCTGCTCTTTGGCATTATCTTCTGGAAGAAGATACAACAGGTTGCCCAACATTTTCATCTTCAAGTCAAATGCCAATGCAAAGACCTGTGATCTAGTCAAAGAACATATGAGGAACCCTCTCTCTAAGACTGCGGTGAGGTCTTATCTTAGATCCAGCCACACTGCTTGAACTACAGTACATTGTGCACTGAAATGCTCCAGATTTCAACCAAGAACTGGTGACATCAACATCAGGGGCTTAGGGGTATCACCAGCTTTCCTCCAAGATCTCCATTAAAACAATTAAAAGGGTAGATGATGTCTCATAGGTCCAGGGTTCCTGGTATTATTCTGAACTGAGGTTTACTGTCTTACTTTCAGGGGAGTTTTTGCAGGTTTTTCTTGCTTGCATTCTGTATTTCTGTTTAGTCTGGTGAATACTCATTTTATACGCTGCATAAAATAACATTTTAGCATGAGAAAATCCAGTCAAATTCAAATATAATATTTATTATTACTATATTACAAGCCTATGTTGATAGATATCAGGCCGATAATTAGTATACTGCTGATGCTGAATGATGGTTGGAACAGACGAGAGGGGAAATGAGGCTGCTGCTGAGGTTGTTACATACAGTAAATTACCAATTTTTAAATTGGATACAGTGAAACATCTGTTCCAATTTCTTTAATTTAATTCATGTAATTGAATGAAATTTCATTTGAAGGTGGACTTTTCCACTAGAAACATCTGTAAATACAATGTTGTAATTAAATAAATAAAACAAAAACTTAAAATTCACTGCTCAAACAGTTTTCATTTTCATCAGTGACACACAGGATTATCCACCCTAATACTTACTGTAATGAAGATAAACATGACAACACATATTGTATTGTGTATTGTGGAAAAAAAAGTCAGGTATCAGGATACGATTTGTTTTGCTATAAACATTCTTTATATCCAGACATCTGGTTGATTTGATAAGGAAAAGGTATAGATTGTGTATGATATGGGCGTTAGTATTAGTACATTTAAGATTTGGGGGTAAAAATGAGAAATACTAATACAGTAATTGAACGTAATTTAATGTGTTTTGCACAGTACTGAATATGCATATTTTACTCATTTTTTGAGCAAAAAGTTCTATTGCCAGGTGATGTCTGTCAATAAACAACAAGTATTTCCCGAAAAAAAAAAAATTAAACACAGCTAGAAAAAAATCTTATCTTAAAACATATTTGGTTTATGGCAATCTTACAATAAGAAACTACATTTAGATAGTTAAACTATATTCAAGATATGTTCTCTGATTGTCATTACAAGATTACAAGAAACTTCTTATAAAACTTTTAGACAAGTTTCATTTTACAAATTTCGAAACTTTTGCTAGTTTTAAGCATTTAGTTCTTAAAAGAAGCAAAATTATCTGTCAGTAGAAAAAAAAAATACATTTAAGAAATGAGAAATACTAATATTACTAATATTATAAGGAATCTTATAATTAAGAACTTCAACTAGATTTAAGATATTTTCACTTTCTAATACATTACTACTTGAAGTGATGGACTAGCATCCCATCCAGAGTGTATTCCCCACCTCGCGCGTTCCTGGGACATGCTGTGGATCCACAGTAACCCTGACCCTTGATAAAGAACTTAAGCAGCGGTCACAAACAACCATACGAGCGGCTGCTAACACCGTATGGATGATTTTTTTTCGAGCATTTCACACGATCTTCTTAATGCGGCCTTATGAAAAATTCAGCGTTTGTAGCCTGGTCGTTAGTTCATGGCCAGGTCGATGGTCTTGTCCAAGATTTTCTCAGAACCTAACAACAACATATGAACAACAATTGTGGATCATTTAGATTCAGAAGACATTTCCAGAAGCCCATATTCCTACGGTGGCTGTAGGTATACCGCAAGAACACATTAAGTTGTTAATGAGTTGCGCATCAGTCAACTTTGCAGCACCAGCGATTGGATGGTCAGAGAGACAGGATGGCCGGAGAGAGTGGATGGCCGCCACTTTATACACCACGACAAAATGTTCCGACAGACAGGAGATGTTCTGACCGACTACTTGAAAATGCTGTTGAACATATCAGTGCTGTACGACCACCTTAAGACAAAAATAATTTGTGAAATCGACTTATGTAGGCTGTTGGAAGGTCCTAAGGCAATCTTAAGGCGAATGTAAGAACTCTGCGGCCACAGTACGATAGTCAACAAACTTCGGAGGAACAGGAAGATTCGTACGAACTCGTCGTACATCAAATATTTGTGACCATGGTTTTACTAAAGAAAAATTAATGTATACTTTTTTTTTGTTGTAAAAATTCTAAGAAACCGAATAAGCTCTACCGTGCTAATCCTAACAAAACTCTATCGGAAAAACACACCACACATGTATTCCGATGTGATTTTATATGATAAAGATTCGGTCCTAAGGCCAATACGTACAGAAATATTTGTAAAAACCTCTAATATTATTGTATCATGTACTGATTCGGTGGCAACAAGGGCCAGCTCTTTAAAAGGTTTGCTGGTTCACTGAGCAGCAGTGATTGGGGAAAAGCTACCGAAGAGCTCCTAACTACATAAATTGGACAGCCAGCTCCTCGATGCCTGCATTATCCCGGCAATTTAAATTAGCACTAATAAATTTAATGAGCCTGAAGAAAAGCAGACAGAATTGAATAACATGACATAATGTTCGGTTTCAACTCGAGCTGAAACGAAGTGTGGAAATGAGAAGAGACTCCAGCCTCTTTTTGTATGTTCTTATCATGTATTAAGTCTGTAAGGCCAAATGCTAATACGCTCCTACAACACCTCCTTTCATTTTTTCCCGACGCTGCTAAACGGCTAAATGGCTCCTGGCTGGAAGATCTATTGACTCTACTACTAAAGTGGCGGATCAGGGGTTTGGTGGCAAGGCTTGGGAAATTAGCTGGAAAGTGAAGCGCCCATCGCTTCTCCGCATGCTTTATGGGGCCTCGTTGTTTTGTCTCGCCCTGCGCCGAATTTGTAAACTGTGCACAGCACAATGCTAATCATTAGTTAGATGCTAGAGCGATGATAGCGGAAAAAAAAATTAAAAATCTGATTGCGTATTCCCAAAGGAGGCGCGCAGCCTAATTCGTTTGTTACGCATGCAAAGATTGTTCCCACCACCGTGAACAAGCTGAGAGACGCTTCCTGCTTATCTTCTTCTACCTCTCCTGGTCTGTTCCACTAAAAAAAAAAATTATATATATATATATATTTCGAGACTGAATTATTTAAATTATTTCGCAATCTTTTCTTTAATTGGACCTCGCCGCATTACTCTCGGCGGTTGTCGTAATTACACGGCGGGCATGTTGATTGGTTTAAGCCGATCATTACCTCTGCAAAGGTGCCTGGTTTGCCATATTAATTAGCAGACAAAGAGCTAATATGGCTGCCTGATTAGCCATAGATATCTTCTATTTCTATTATTTCAGAGTGAAAGGGTCAAGGCACAGAGAGCCCCAACAATCCCTAGCGGAGGGAATCAAACCTCGCGATATGCCCTCGACGGAATGTAATCACTCGGCAGTACGCGCCCGCGCTCACGCTACACAAACCCGCAGTGATTGGGAGGAGAGATTTTCAATTACGGGACATTTCCCCAGAATCTCTCGGCGTCGCTGATGAAGACGTTCGCGCCATTATTCGGCAGCGAGCATAATGTGGTGCTGATTGAATTACATTCTGTTTGTACAAGAGGAGAAGATTTTATTTACAACTCAGGGAAAATGAACTTACCGCTGTATTAACAACGCAGAAGTTCATAAGACAAAATTACGATTGTTTGAACAAACTGTATTTCCTCTGCGGCATTTTTAATAAAGCCCTTCGTTTTTTTGTTTTTTAATATATCAGTGTATGGAATTTTTTTTAATATAAAATTAGAGATACTTAGTCTCCTGGGATAGGCTCCAGGCCCCCCGCGACCCTGATCAAGGATAAAGCGGTATAGAAGATGAATGAATGACTAATAAGGGCGTTCGAGTCAAACTGGGACTTTTGATTGCCCAGAAGGACACAGTCCCTTTATGTCTCTACATACATAATCCCCTCCTATACTAATGCACTTATCCCAGTGTTTCACTCCTGCTTGGATACTACAGTATCAATGTAGCACGAACTGGCTGCTTCTTTAATGGCTCAAACATGTGGAAATGGCTTGAAGCGAGGTCAGGACTGTACACAGGATGTGCCAATAACTCCCACCTGAGTTCCTGTAATGTGTAAGTGGTGTTGGTGAATGATTGTATGTACAGTTCACACAAGTTGGTGAAAAGTTATCCAATGATTTTTAAGGATCAAGCGTTCCACTTGCTGAATTTTCACATCTACAGTTCCAGGGTCCGAGCCGCTTTAACCTGTGTTCGTCATTCATAATGTGCGGAATTATTGAAAACTTTCGCCATTCAAATGTTTTACCACTACTAACACCATAATGTGCTTAAAGTCATCTGTAAATGTCAATCGGTTTTACTACATTCTTTCACAAGAAAGTTCATGCCAAGTCCCAGTTTGAATCGAACGGCCTTCGTATTATAATTACTGGACTCGTTTGTTTCAATAAAGTGTGTACGGTAATTTAAGCCTAGAACTAAACATTTTTACCAAATTATTTTTACCAAAATATCGCGAGTTCGATTCCCGGGTGATGCTGTAACCTCTCGCAGCCGGAAGTCTAGAGAGAGCTGATTGGCCGAGCCCTCTCAGAGGGGAGGGATGAGAGGTACTCAGTGCTCCCACATTAATCACGGCTCTACAGCCAATCAGGGGCGTCTGT
>JAQQZS010000020.1:15212074-15222463 GCA_030068045.1 Platyallabes tihoni | reverse complement strand
CACCCACCCCCCCCCCCCCATATCACCAGGAACATGGTATTTTTCTCTAAAAGTAATAACAGGGCATTTGGAGGGGATCAAAACAGAAAGAGAGCAAAGCTCTGGGACAGTTAAGGGTCATCAATATCTATCAGTAATCCATTGATTCGCAGCTGTATTTCCCTGAGGCTAGCACTTTGGCACACAGAATGGAAGAAAATGGAAGATTGAGATGACAGCGATTTTTTTAGTTCTTTTTTTATCCTGTAGTTGAAATTCCTTAAACCTTAGCAACCACGCACAAAAAAGGTGTTGACGTCAAGTGTCAAGAAAAAGGTGTCAAGTTTTGTCCTTCAGTCAGGACGTGAGATTAGACGAGATTTTTTCTGACAAACCCGCCTTATGTGTTTATGTGAATGATTAAAAGTAAGAAGGGTCACGACATTACATCACGGTACACGTCTGTGTACGTCTCTCCCTTTCTTGACAAAAAAAAAAAAAAGCTAGCACTAAGCACAACTTGACACAACATGGCTTTAGAAGCACTTCTCCTCTCTTTATCATTACTATAAAGCATTTGAGCTGCACATTGCATATTGAGTCCATTTTTTAAAGATGGGACTTTTAGCCCCTGAGCCCCTGATGTACTGTAAGTGGTTCTTTGTTCTAGATCAGCATAGTGTTGTTGGCCCAAGGAACCAGTTTTTCTGCAGAAAGAATACGTTTATTCTAATATATAATATTTATTATTACCTTTAACGTATTATCAAAGGCTTACACCAGCTCTCTCATTCCCATTGGAAATTCATTCGACTGTGTCAGATCAGGTCAGACTCTTTCAATTGAGGTTTAAACTTGCTTTTATTTCCCTGGCTGGAGGCACGGTGGCTTAGTGGCCAGCACTGTCGTCTTGAACCTCAAGGTTCCAGGTTTGATTCTCTGGTCTGTGTGCAGACTTGCTTGGTGGGTTTTCTCCAGTTTTCTTCCACGGTCCAAAAACATGCAGATTAGGCTTATTGGCGTTTCCAAATTGCCTGTAGTGAGTGAATAAGTGTGTGTGCCCAGCAATAGATTGGCACTCTGTCCATAGTGTAAGACTGCTTCGTGCCTTAAGTCTCCTGGGATTGGCTCCAGGCCCCCCGCGATCTGTACACAGGATAAAGCGGTACAGATGTTGAGAGAGAGTGAGTGAGTAAGTGATTTCCCTGGCTAGTTCCAGTAACCATATGGCAAGTCCTGGTTCACTGTACAAATAATTCTGGTTAGCCATATGGCTAGTTCCAGATGCCAGATACCAGATGATCTTAGATGAACTCTGGAATGAATTTTTGCATGGAACGAGGGTTGTAGAATGCGATCCCGATTACTTATATCGTATTCAATTTCTGCATGACAAAACTTGGAAAAAAGCCAATCTATCCCTTTAACAACTTGCCAAGGCATAGATTGTTTAAGCCGTAAACCAACCAACTTTCAGGTTTTCTGCTTGAAGCGACGACCGGGTTGATAAGACAACATTCATCTAAACCCCACAGCTAAAGCTGAAATAAATCCCACCACTCGCTGCCATAATGAGAGCCATGTGCTTTGGGGAGCTCTTGGGTTTGGGGGCACAGATTGCAGTCCCAACTCTAACGGTCTGTTATAGATCTAAAATATATCAAGCCAGACACTCTGAATTTTTTGGCACACGGAGCTCACTGCGCTCTCACTCATTGTCAGGGACGATTACAGCGAGATGGGGCAGGTGCAGGAGTCTCGCTCACCATGCGGCCTCTAATTACCTGTCTACTGAGATATGTTCGCTCTCATCACACTGACACAGCACGGGGTCTGCAATAAATATCACAGTTCAGAGACAGGTGCATGAGCCACACCATCAACGTTAATGAAAGAAAACAGTGCCGCAGGTAAACATTCAAATGCATTGCATTCAAATCTATATACAGTATACAGGAAGAAAATGCATGTCTAATGATATAAAAATAAAGATGCTACATAGAGAAGCTGTTAAAATATTAGATATTAAGGGGAATGCATTCACTTAGATATAACTGGAACATGCACATCTACATCAGTATAATTTAATTATGCCGTATATTATAAAACACTTTTGATAATGTATTGTGCATTGTCACAAAGTCAGGGGTAACGATTAAAGGAGAAGAATTCCTTGAAACTTTACTAATCATTTATTGTGAAAAAAAAAGTCAGCTTTTTTAATCAATATATTTCAAGCTTTTCCACTTCATAGAAGTTTATTTTGTTTACACTTAAATTCCACTCACTCACTCATCGTCATCATCACCGCCTAATCCTGTATTCAGGGTCACGGGGGGACCTGGAGCCTATCCCAGGAGACTTAGGGCACAAGGCAGGGTACCACTCCATCGTAGGGCACACACATACTGTACACACACACCAATTAACCTAATCTACATGTCTTTGGACTGTGGAAGAAACTGGAGTACCCACCAAGGAAACCCACTAAGCACGGGGAGACATGCAAACTCCATGCACACAGAGAAGGGAATCGAGCCCGGCCGGGAATCGAACCCAAACCCTGGAGGTGCAAGGCGACAGTGCTAACCACTACTCCACCGTGCCGCCCACTTAAATTCCGTAAAATAAAAATAAAATAAACATGTGGGTGGATCAAAGTCGAAACCACCTTAGCAAAAAGTATCAAAGCGCTGTTGAAGTCTCGCAGGTTGTAACCTTTAGACCTTTAAAGTTATAAGCATCATCTTTTGCACACTTTTTGTAGTCTGTTATTTAAAAAAAATTTTTTTTATCTTGTTAAAAATCACTATAAAGCTCCTTGCTCATCAATATGATACTGTAAGTTCAGTACTGTAATCCATTTCCAAATTTCCAAAGTGTATTTATGTTTATACAGTAGTAAAAAGTTTGGACGCAAGTTTGGATTTATTCTCTACATTCCAGAACAAATACTGGATTTTTTTTTTACTTTTCAATACTGGATAAGAAATAACACATATGGCATTACGTAATTAAGTAACTACAACAATGACAGACAGTTCATGAATCTCAGCTGTTCTGGAACAGGTCTTACAAGAACAGTATCGTCAAGTGCATTTGCAAAACCCATCAAGCTCCATCACGAAACTGATTGCATATTTTGGATATACGACCTTCATCACCGTTTAACAATGTAGAAAGCATTAAAAAAAAAATCAAGAAACACCATGGAATTAGAAGCTGTGTCTAGACTTAGACTAGTGTATACTGATGATTAAACAAGACCCACAGGATTTACCTTACAAGTGAATCCTGAACTCGAATGATTTCTGCTGTGACTCCAGTCCCGGATGATGTCCCGGATGATGTTATGTCTGGTTATGAGTTTTATTTTTGTCTGATGTGTCCTGCTGTACTCTACACTGTCAAGCTGTTTCTTTTGTCCCTTATTTAATTACCGTAAATTACCCTCAGGTGTGCTGTTTCATGGTGTACGTAATGATATTTTCTAAAGCGCTGACTATGCAAATGGTCTAGTAAAGCCTAGTGTGTGTGTAAGTAGTGCATAAGGTGAATGTCTAAAGTACTTAAAACTACTTTTAAACTACTGTGAACTGCAATGCAGTTGTTACTACGACACAGTTGAGTTACGACAGAGACTTGGCTCAGCCAGTTATCGATCTACAATATGACGAATGCGATGGCTTTGATGGCGAAATTAGCATAAAGGCTGAAACTTTGGAAATCGATCTGTTTGAGCAGAGCGTACAGATGAGGAGGTGAGTGAGCTGGACAGGCTTTAGGACTAAAGCACTGCTGCATCGCTCTTATAAAGTTGGCTGGTAGAATGGCATTTTGGGTAATGTAGGAAACTATAAAACTTATTCTTTGAATTTCAAACCGAAAGGTACTCAGAAAGATTATTTTTTTGGGGCATTTTTTGGGGCTCAGTGGGTTGTTGCCTCCCATGCGAAAGGCCCGGATTCAATTCCCACCCAATGCCCAAACCTCAGCCAGTGGAAGCAGTGCCCGTTCCAAGCCCGGATAAATAGCGAGAAAGGGTCTCCGACGTAAAACGTTGGCCAAATTGTGTGCGGATCAGACGGCCTGCTGTGGCGACCCCTCGATGGGAGCAGCCGTGAGACTAACACAACATCTTGCACATTGTTTGAGCCATTGATGGCTCAGCGGGGAGTGTGTCTACGTATGTTGCCAGGGCCCTTTGTTCCCAAGTTCATTTTTTTGTTAACACACATTAACCCTCTTATTCTGTTCGAGACGGCCATGACCCATTTCAGGATAAAATATTTTGTTCCGAATTTTATGCAGTTTATTTTATTGAAACATGGCTTCAAAACCTTTTAAATCAATGTATGTAGTTTTTGAGGTCTTGAGAAATCATCTCATTGAACAAGTAGGTAGGTTCTATATACTGTAGACCAGGGGAACGTACAGTAGGACCCTGGAGAAATAGAACCCTATAACTTAGGAACATACAGTAGGATTCTGGGAACATACTGTAGGACCCTTTTTCATGCTCTCATTATGTGCCATATAAATCTGGTGACCATAGGACCCTTGGAACATAGGGATGACACCCTCAGCAGTAGACGTATCGTCTGTCATGTGGAATCCGTTCCAGGCAATGCCGCACACTCAGCTCCTGGAATGTGCCAGTTCCAAGCTTGATTAGAATTGCATGAAACCTGTGCCAAAATCATATGTGTAGTTTGAATGATCATTATGTAATCTGTCCAGGGTGGATTTTTTTCTTTAACGCTAAAATATATGAAATCCTCCAAATTAAATACTAGAAAATTAAGACATAAAATATAGTAGTATGGAAAGTACTGTATGTTTTTAAATTACTATAGGGATAAAAATACCTGATGTATTGAATTGTGTTTCACATTAGCTCACTGAATTGTCCTGCTGCACTTTTCTTTTTATTTTGATGTCTGGTTCAATACCTCTCAGTTTAATAAAAATATGAGACACCACAGAACAGCTCTCTTTGATTGTATTGGTAGGCAAGTTGGCTGTGTGTCTGTGTCTGTAGTGTATAACAGGATGGGTTATGTGGGCTTTACTCTGCATTCGGCCCGATTTCACTGTAGCAGGCGAAATTTCAGATTGCGATCTAATCTTTGGTTGGAATGTTCAGGTCAGTGGTCTTAGATGGTATAATGCGACAGGCTCACTGGTGGCCAGTTTAGTGCCGCTGTGCCCAGTGACGACAACATTCTGGCAGTGTCAGAAAAGATGGTTTAAAATCTCAGCTAATCAACGAGATATGAGGACGGCAAAACTCATGGTGCTGCTATGCACATGGCAGAAAGGGATGCAACGTGGAAAGAAATATAGGATAAACTACAGCTGTTTTGTTCGGAGAGGTTATTTACTATTAAGACAACTTAAAAAAAGTTATATCTATGTATTTCAATTGAAGAATTACAATCCTTTGTTGTACATATAGTTGGTATCTTCGGTATGTACAGTAAGCTCATATGAAAAAAAAAACGTTACGGCACAATCTGGTACAGAAATATTATTGGGATTTCCTCTTACTGTATGACAAGTAATAATCGTAAAAAGGAAACGCAGAGTGTTAAACCGACTGTAATTATAGAAGCATCACTCCTCACTTTATATGCATTTTAAATCAATGTTTTTACGGGCGAATCCATAATTCCATAACTGTGGTGCCATTAAGTTCTTTATTCATTATCATTTTAAAAAATGGAATCTAGGAAAGCGTGCATTTAACCTTTTAAACATTTTATTCTTACACATATAATAATAATAATAATAATAATAATAATAATAATAATTAATAATGCTCCTTATTATTATTATTATTATTATTATTATTATTATATAAAAAAGTTTTTATAAAAAAAATATTTTTTGCAATGTTTCTTTTAGATAATGACTGCATTTTCAAAGTGAACATAAAATTATTATTAAAATTATAAATAATATTAGAAATTATTTTTAAAATATTTTAAGAATCATACTTGTAATATTAATTATTAAAATTATAATACCGAAAGCCTCCTGGGATAGGCTCCAGGCCCCCCGCGACTCTGATCACAGGATAAAGCGGTACAGAAGAAGATAATACCAATTATTATTATTATTATTATTATTATTATTATTATTTAAATTTAATTATGAAATACAGAAAAAAGACGCAAATTGTGTATCCTGGTAACAGCATGATGATACTTTATAAAAATGTTATTATTATTATTTTATTTAAATTGAATTATGAAATACAAGAAAAAGGTGCAAAATGTGTATCTTAACATCAATGGTAACATATTTTTTTATATAATAATAATAATAATAATAATAATTATTATTATTATTATTAGTATTATTATTATTATTTTAAAAGTATAATTTACTATAAATCTTTAATCGTATAACAGGGTTTTGTGTCTGAAATGACCAGCTCAGTCAGTGCATTATTATTAAAAACAATCTGAAATTATAATGAGGCATCTTCTATTTAAATATTCTACACATTTCATGCCATGAATATGTTCAGACGACAAGGTTAAGTGGATGTTGCTGAGCTAAAATATACATTTAAAAAATATTTTAGAAGATTCATGGAAAACAAATGCATTCATTAGTAAACGAATATGATTTTGAAGTATTTCAGTGATCATCTTTCAGTGTTAAGTGTCATTAGAGTGAGCTATGAAAGACAAAAATGCTGGTTTTAAATCGTTTTGGAGTCATTTATTTAAAAAAAATATGTAAATGTAAAATGACATTTAATATATAAAATGATGTGTAAATATACTATTACTGGCAGAACTGTTAATCCAGTTGTGGAATCGACTTTTACCAAGCAGGACTTTTTGGTTGTTGTGGCAATATTATGGCCAACGGTAGGTTGATTTTTTTAACTATTATTTACTATATTTTGATGAAATGACATTCTTCCAACACTGGATACTGTATATTACTTTGGGATAAAACTCACAATCTCGCAAATACAACTTCAAAACATATTTATGGCATTTATTTTTCCTAAACAATTAACATTACTGTTAATTAACAGTCATTCTAACTTTCAAAGACCAAGTTTTTTTGATATTGTGTTTTTGATGGCCGACACGGCAACTTAATTACAACTATTTGACAACATCATCTACAACGTATTTCTCACTGTAAACATGGTCCAGTAGATCAACAACCACCTAGAAAATGATAAACATAGAAAAGAAAGATTTGACTCTAGTGGGGTTTGATAGCTACTTGCTACACCTCCAGAGTTGGATTTTCAAATCTTGCCTCAAGCTTGTGTATTCTTGGTGGGGTGTAGTCGGATTGGCATTTCCAAAATGCTCATAGTGAATGATTGTGTGTGTGTGTGTGTGTGTGTGTGTGTGTGTGTGTTTGTTCCCTGATGTGCGCCATAGGTTTCCCTGGACTCACTCCATACCCATATGCACCATACACAGTATAGATAATGATTAGAAGGATGATGACCTTGTGAGCCTACATGTGCCATGTTATATTCATTTTTAAGTGAACTCAGGTCTTAGAGGTGTTCAAAACGTTTCCACCTTTTCGGTTGAAATTCAGATCATCCATTCGGACCTCCCTGAAATTCCTGCTGTTTCAAACACAGTTAGTTTCTGTAGCTATAAATTTAAATAAGCTCCTCCTCCTCGTGCTGCTTGTTAAGTTTTTTAGCCAATCAGAACGCAGGTATTGGCTACTTCCCTGAAAATGCTGCTCAGGAATCAGACTGCATTATTTATTATGCATATGATTTATGGATTAGTTATTGTCACCCCTAAATTGCTAAATTGCCACATAATTATATCTTTTTTTGTTTCTTCCTTGGAATGATGTCATCGGGGTTTTTAAGCTCACTTATAGCTGAAAAGGGAAAAGAAAATAAATGATTTTTTTTCTTTTTTTTTTTTGTCTGTATACACACATCCTAGAGAATGTAAATGTTCGAAAATTATTATATTTTGCATAATAGGTGCCCTTTAATGTCTGTAGGTCAGACAAAACAAATTTACATTTCACACAAAACAGCATTAATTACTATATAAAATGTGCCATTGCAAGGTTTGATTATTTGGTTCCTGCTTCTTTTTCCCGAAAACATGTTGATTATTTAAAATAGTCTGTATTGTCAAAGGCTAAAATATGCATCCTTTTTCAATAATAACATCATTCTTTTTGATGTTAGTGGGTTTTTTTTTTTTTTTCGCTTTGTGGCTTGATTAAAAGTCTCTGCTTTCAGTGATATATTTTGGCTGGTAATTGTGTTGTTTTCTTGTATCTGGTATGTCAGATATGAGTCACCTTTATTTTCCACCTACAGTAGATGCGCTCTTTTATTTGACCTTCCTAGACTCTACAAGGCAGGCGATGTTTCTGTACTGTTGCTCTAATAGCTGTAACTAACCTGCCTGATGCAGAGACCAAACATGACTGTCATGCTCTGAACCTAACAAAGCCTAAAAGACAAGAGTTATACATCCATCCAGGGCATAATAGCAGGTCGCTTGTAAACAAGGTCGAATCATCGGCATCCACTGTGTTCCCGTTCCCGGCAGCTGTGCAGGAGACGATCCTCACCAGCGAAGGAGTTTCGTCTGTTCACGAGACCATGAAATTAGCTCATTTGGTAGAACTGAAATACTGTAACCCACAGTGAATAAAACAAAAGCAGGTGCGAGAGCTGCTACTGCTGCAGTAAAGTTGCTGTTTCTATTTCTGTCTCGTTTTAAGTGCTAGGTATCCGTCCCAGCCTGAGACATGACATTTCCAGAATGTCCAATAACAGATGGGGGATTGTTTACATTTATGAATATTGCATATGCATGGTGCATCTTTAGCAGTAGGAGGGAGAATGTGTCTGCTCACTAAGCCGAAATGTTACCATGACACGCTCATAAGAAGAGCATCTGCTTACGGACGAGGTTCCCACCGGGGCTCCTTATATCAATTAAAAGGAAGGAAGAAAAAGCTTGACTCTGACAGTGACAAATTATTTTTCAAATAGTATGCAAATCATAAAAAAGGGGATTTTAAAAAGTCAAAATGCTCTAATTAAACACATAGGAGAACACGAGCATATACAAATACTCAAGACACAGACAAATACTGTGTCGCTATAATCTGGATATCACACGATGGGGACGCACGCGAGAGGGAGAGAGAGAGAGAGAGAGAGAGAGAAATAATTAAATAAATAAATAAATAAATGCTGTTTAACAAGTATGGCTTAAAAAAACAACTCTTTCTTTCTCTCTTTATATATATTAATATAATATTCATAATTTTATCATAAAATTGTCATATTCAGTATGTACTATCATATCAATATATACTGTAACATAGAGCAATAGACCCTGAGGTGGGAATCAAACCCGGACTTTGGAGGTGCAAGGCGACAGTACTAACCACTAACTGTGCTGCTTATAAACCATAACTAATGAAAAAAGCCAGTTTTATAAGAAAATTTGCTACAGAGTTTTACTGAACATCCTGCAGGTCCACCCACAGTTCTTCTGAGGACTTTGACTGTTGCATCTGCTTCTTTATTGCAAGAAAAACCCAGCAGCTTCCTTGTTTTTTTCTGTCTGAAAGTGGTTGCTTATACGGTCTGGGGAATGGTAACTCAGTGTGTTAAGGTTCCGAGTTCCTGATCAGAAGGTCAGCAGTTCAAGCCCGAGAGCTCCGGCAGATTGCCACTGTTGGGCCCTTGAGTATGGCATATTGTATAAAAGCTGACCCTGTGCTCTGAACCCAGCCTCCTAACAAAGCTGGGATATGCGAAGAATAAAGAAGAATTTCACTGTGCAATAATGTACAGTATATGTGACGAATAAAGACTTACCTTTATGTGCTGCTTTCTTTTCTAGTGTACAAGTATTTCTGTAACAGTTAATTTTGTCTTGGAATTTTAATGCTTACAAATCATAAAACTTTTTGTACTAACTCAGTAATAAAAGTCCTAAAATGTCCATACGAAAGTTTCTACTAAAAAAACACAGGCATTTGCGTAGTACTATATGTGAAACTGAACTCTATTATAAAACATTAGAACACTGTATTAAAAGCTGTATGAGTGTAGGATTTTGAGGGTAACGATAAGTAGACAATATTTTGAAATCTCCTAAAAAACATGCTTTTAGCTAGTAGGATATTGAGTGTTAGTCAATGACATTAATGGAAATGACATATTTACTAATTTATTTAAAGATCCAAAATCAAGCAAAACTATTTTAATATTATAATTAGGGATGCACCGATACCGGTATTGGGTATCGGCCTCGATACCACATTTTCTAAAGTACTCGTACTCGTTAAAGTCCCCCGATACCGGGGACCGATACCACGCTCTGAGAAATGTCTATTTTTGAGCGGCGTGTAAGGGGTTAATCA
>JAQQZS010000020.1:15191858-15207359 GCA_030068045.1 Platyallabes tihoni | reverse complement strand
GGAGTAAGACAACATGCATAAAGAGGATGATGTGGACAAAATACTCATTTGCCTAATAATTCTGCACTCCCTGTACAGTATAACCGTGATATTACTGTAAATTTAGGCAATTGAACCTGTGTGCTAGAATAACACCTCAGTAACATGACTATTGCAGGTGTAGAGTTTTGACTAGTGCCTAAAGTAGTTGTCCTGGATCATACATACATGGATTATCTGTTTAAAATAATTTTGAAAGTGTATCCAAAAAGAAAGTCTTCAAAATGTTTTTTATGCCTTTCAGGCAGAGCGACTGTTGTTTCTATTTATAGACTCAAAGATGTTCCTATGATGTGCAGGCAAGGTATATTAAAACAGAGAGATAGAGCGAGAGCATGATCATTCGACAGCCTTCCTCATCTGTACCTCTGGCTGCCGTATTGATCTCCATGGCAGTCTGATATTACAGAGCTAATTCACTTTTTTTTTCCCCATAGTGGATCTTGTGGATTCGCTCCATTTATTACCGAGACGGAGGAAACCACCAAATCCAGTCATCTGGGTGATGTGGAGGATAAAGGGTTGGTGTCTGAGGAGAACACCTCCCTGTACTCACCCCCTTAGCTATCTCAGATGGCCCTACGTCGACTGAATTTCACAGCTGAGGTCTTTAGGGTTATACTTTCTATGAACAGACTGAATGCATCGAATCTCTTTTGGTGGCGATACGTTAAACCATAGCGAGGAAAGACTGCCTCCGTCCCTTGGTTTCCAATGGTTTGATTGCCTCACATTGATGCAATCTTAATATCCTGCATCTTGTATCGATGTTTAATGGTGACAGAGTAAAAACCGATGACGCTCGTACTGTATCTCCAGAATTGATATGAACTGGAGCGGATTCTACGAAGCAGCTACAAGCGTTGCTTTAATGAGGCTTATTGCACATTTGTCTTGTTCTGTGTTCCAGGTAAATGAGCAAGAACAAACTGTGATCGGAATCCACACTGATTTTATTTATTCATTTCATGTAAATGTAATTAAACATGTTGACCTATAGGGAGAAACAAACATAAACACAGCCAGGGGCGGATTATTATTACAGAGCAAGGAGCCTCCGTATTAATGAAGGCTCTTGAAAACATGTTTTAATCTGGTTAGACCGAGGAACACGGCAACGAAGCGGAAATAATTCCTGTCGAATTTAGTTCGGTCGAGAATGAATGGCGTGGCGTGTGTGAACAATGTGGGCGAGGCACTGGCATGGTCTATGTAGAACAAGCTCCGTCTTTTATATTTCTATTACGAACAGCCGATGCAGGATCAAAAAACAAAAGGCACAGAGAGAAGATCAAAGCCGAATGAGACGAAAAAGAAGCGAGCGAATGACACACTGAGGAAAATAGGGCAAAAAAAAAAAAACATTCAGCAAACTTTTCATCTGCATGACATTGTGACATGGTAAAAGATGAAGAGCATGAGCGAATGAGGGCTGGAAAACAATGTGAGAAAAACAAGAGGTGTAAGGAAAAGGAAAGAAAAAGGGAAGAAGGATGAAAGTGTGGAAAGCCAGACAGGAGACAGAGGAGGAAGATAAACGGAAAGACGGATACAGAAAGGCACGAAATATATATATATATATATATATAGTATATGGATGTGTGTGTGTGTGTGTGTGTATATATATATATATATATATATATATATATATATACACACACACACACACATCCATATACTATATACATAGTCACATTACTATGAAGGGTAGCTGGCTAAGTAACAGGTTGATATGGATTTGACAATATTTTGTTCCCAAAGCAAATTAAAGACCTTTGGGAAACCGTTGGCAATGAGCTAACTAGGTCTTTCATTCGAAAAAAAAAAAAAAACTCTCAAAATTCCACCACTAGTAACAGAAAGAATGGAAGCAAAACAAGAGAAAGAGAAATGCAAGAGAACCCCAGTACGTCAATTATATCTGAAACCTTCATATCGTCCTATAAGAACAAGACCGTAATATACACTTACTCTGAGGTTATACTGTAGTGTTGCTGTTATTGCTACTGTATGAAGATCTCATCGCACCTCAGAGTTCAGTGTAAAACCTCACGAGTGATGGCTGACATTTCAGAGGGTTGTTCAAGTCAAACTGAGATCATGTAAAAAAAAATAAAAAATAAGGGGAGTTTTTACTCTCATAACTGTGTTCTATTATTTTGCACAGTCAAAAGTCCTGGTTTTACTCGAAAGCCCTTGTAAATGTTCAGAGATCAGTGTAAAATCTCACATGGGTGATGTCTGACATTTATGCGGGGCGTTCAGAAAACCAGGACTTTTGATTGTGTTTCATTACTGCTTGGATACCATCAAGGCTGAAGGTTTTCTCAATATGTCAAACCCATGGCCGGACTGCCTGCTTCAAGTCTGAAACACTGGCCTCCCAGGAACTCCTTTAACTGCCCAAACATGTGGAAATGGTTTGAAGCACGGTCAGGACTGTACATTGGATGTTGCACTAAGTCTCAGATGAGTTCCAAGTGGTGTTGGTGAATGATTGTGTGCACAGTTCCAACAGACAGATTCGTCTTTTCAATATTTAAGAATCAGGCGGTCCACTCTTTGAATGTTCACAGGAATGACAGCAGTGGCCTCTGAGCCACCAGGATTGTCTTTCCAGGATGTACCTGTACAGCCTTCTTTAAAACGTTTGCACCATTCAAATGTTTTACTACAACTATGAGTCTCATCACTGTACTGTCCTTGAAGTCTTCTGGAAAAGTCAATTGGTTTTATACCATCATTCATGAGAAATTCTTTCACAAGTCCTGGTTTGACTCGGATTCTCCTTGCACTTCATTAGTTTCGGACTGGAGCTTTGGGCTTATATTGATGGAGCTACCAAGTAAGATTAGGTTATCCTGTGTTTGGTCAATGGGAGACCTGGAGGGCACAAGGCAGGGTACACCATGCACACATGCTCACACACCCAATCATAGACTACGGGCAATTTGGAAATGCTGATCGACCTAAATGGCTACATTGAGGAGAGATTTGTACGCCCAACCCTGGACCCTGGAGGAGAAAGGCCACTAAGCCACCATTTCACAACCCTAAAAACCAAAGGACAAAACAATGGCAATGGCAATGACAACTGCTTGCATGAATGATGTCAGTCTCTGAGCTCATGCTCCCTTGGTGTACCGGCAATATCTTGATCAATAATGAACAGAAAAGGGGTAGATCTTAGATCAGAAGGAAATTAGATTTCCGAGTGCATTTGGCACCTTAGAGCACTGATGCCGTCGAACACACGCGAATAATTAAATTCCATGCTTCCATTAACGGACCCTCCGCTCCTCCCTAACAGCCCATATGGTTAAGCGAGGCAATGCGCATTGGTAAGACACACTCCATATGCGGTCGGTGCTCTAGCACTAAGGCTGTTGCTACTGAGTCTAATAGTTTCACAACAGCTGTTAAGGAAAGTAGCATTAAAGTGATGGAAGCTGATTAAATCAAATCATATGTTTTTGGTGCTATCTCTCAAACATTTCACCAAACCAGTGGAGGTCTTCTAAAGAAAAAAAAAAAATATATATATATATTGCTCTAAATACATTGTTCACAAAACAGTGGTTTGGGTTAAGTAGCAGGTTTTTAACATTGTTGTCTATTAAAGTCCATTCCTTCCTGGATCCACAGCATTTTCCTTATGCGAAATTTGATATTTATCCATTTTTTGCTGGAATTGCAACACAATGACCGAAATGTACATATGAACAGTTCAACAGCAAAATGAGATTCTACATTTTTGCAGCTTTAGGAAAAATGTGGTATTTTTATTCAAATGAAGCAAGAAATATTGCAAACAGATAACATTTTAGGCATGTTTTCTTAGAGTCATAAGGGGGTTAAAATGCCAAGATGTTGTTGTTTGTCTTTTGGCTGCTCCCCTCAAGGGGTCATAGCAGACCATCTGATCCACACATAACTTGGCACAGGTTTTACGCCGGATGCCCTTCTTGATACAACCATCCCATTTTATCCAGGCTTGGGACTGGCACAGCATCCAGGGACTGGGGTTTGGGCACTGGCTGGCAATCAAACCTTGGCCTTCCACATGGCAGGTGAAAAACCTACCGCTAAGACACAGTATATGCATGCTTTTTTACGTGATTATTTCAAAAAGCCATACAGTAAATCCACCTCCCACAGTTTTGGCACAACAAAAAAAAGGTTTTGTAATAAATATTTTGCAAATTCATGCTTTGATTGTGATTTTGTAGTGAGTCAAATACAAAGCAATGGCAGCAAATTAGACCAAGGTATAATGTATTGAGTTGTATTAATTACAAAGATTGTTGATGATTGAGAAAGCTTCCTGTTGGAGCATAGTTACGGTATAACGTTACGGTAATGGTGGACTGACAAAGCGAATGCATCATCTTTCCACACAGACACACAGTACACAATGTGTGCATCTCATGTCTCTTGTCCAGAAATTGTCCTTTTGTTTGTAACTTTTTTTCTTAGCTTTTCCACAGTGCTTACTTACTTTACAGCACCCCACATATCATTAAGTATCGAACATAGTGTTTGAACAATATCTGAATCGCAGTAACAAAGTTTAACGTACTTCTCTTTGGTTCAACATTCTCCAAAAACCCTCAGAACACATTCAAACAAGTACCCTCACTCCACTGATCATGTGACAGAAAGAAGCGAAGCGATTGGTTTGTCACAAAACATTAGCTTTAAAATAAGGTTATATGGTGTTTTACAAATTAAATGTTTGGTTGTAGACACACATAATGTTCCACAATTATTTCTCTGCTGTGAAACTGTTCCTTTTTTCCCCCTTTCAGTAGCCACAACCACAGGTACAATCTATATTTTTTTCCAGCCTTTCGCATGAAAAGTCATAAATCCTACAGAACCCCTGAATTTGAAGGGTTTCTGTAGCTACAAAAAAATACCACATGCTAGTTTACACTGGAATCTTCTGCAACACCTGAGGCATCACTGAAGGCCCTGAGTGAGAGTAATGTTTCTTCAGAGTCTGCTAGCAGTCTGGCGCTGGAAAGCAAATAATTGGGCCGCTATAACAAGTGGAGCAATCCACATAGACAAATATGAAAAAGCACAACACACTGGAGATTTCTGAGCTTTATTCTTGACTAAGGTTAAATAAGCATCTAGTGGCCGTTATTTCTTCTGGGTCTTCCGGGAGCTGAGGTAAGAACAAAAGCAACTGGAGAAACCAAATACTTACAAATAAGCCAGTAGTTCAGGATTCTTTATATCTTTATAACATCCTGCTCTTGTACTATTTTTATCTGACATTGTAATATAAACTATAAAGGTTTCTATGGGGGTTTTAAGGGTATCAACAGGGATGTTTTTATTTAGGGAAATACATTTTTGACTGGGTATAAAGGTAACTCATGAATTTGTCCTAAAATGCACTTTGATTTTGATCATTTTGGGATCACTATATAGGTTCCCCAGGCCTGCAAAAGAAATTATCTGCCCCGTCTCTGGTTCCTGTTGTCTGTAATCTGACTAGGCTCAAAGGTTTTGGCTAGCGGAAATTTGACCTTTGGTACAATAGTTAAGTAGGTTAATTTAGACTAAGTGAAATATATAATTATTACACCGTTTGCAAAAAAAAAAATTCTAATGTAGCATATTATGCTTGTGACCTTAGCAAAAATTAGCAGAATATGAGTCAGAATTTTGCTATTAAGATGTCTGCCTATTCTGTAAAGACTGTCTAGCATCCGTATAACCGTGAACCAATAAGAGGGATGTGTAGCTAAAGTTGACACAAAGAACCGACCAACAGACAAAAATTCTGACCGTTTCTTAGAGTTTAAAACAATTGGTGGCTTATATATGTTTATTATCTTAGTATCTATATCTGTTGTGCGCTCTATAGTGGGAAGAATCTACAAGCATTTTTTTAACGAAAAATATATTGCCCTGATTTTGCATTTAGATTTAAGTAGTTTTTAGTGATACTTAGTTGTAGTCAGTTGATATACAGTACAGGATTTTTTTTTCTTTTCAGTGATGGTAGTAACGTGGTACTGTGATATATTACATTTATTAGTAATCAGTAATATTGTAATTTTTAATATAGTAACAGTAATGCATTACCTATTTTTAGTAAATAGTAACACAAATGTGAATTACTTTTATGATACTTTTGCTTGAGTGCGTTTTCACTTTAGGCACGATTGGTTTGCCCAGGAACGACTGTTCCCCCTCCCTACTCCACCACTGGCCAGCAGTCACATTATTTTATTCTCCGTTTTTGGGTACACTTGCATAATTGCACTCTCCGATACATCAGGCGGCAGTATGCACCTACTTGGTTTGTGAGCCACCATTAGACCCAAGAGAAGAACAGGACAAGAAGGTTAACCTTTGTGCTAAGCCTAATATAACTAATATTTCAGAAAAAAATATCAAGAGCATTGCTTTTGTGTGCCTGGTGAAGAATGAGATTGGTGCGTGCTACGTAGCACATGGAGGAGAACGACGGGACTGATGACGACGGTGTCTATATTCTTTCGTACGATTACTTCCGTATCTGATTCAATCGGGCCCAAGTATGCTGTATTGTTTTCAAGCCCACCTTTCCAGCAGACTCAGGTGCGGTTCCCGAGCGCGGAACGATTGTGTTCTCACTGAACAAAGTGAACCGGACTTCGGGGTCGAGTGTTTATGGAAACGATCCCGGGGTCCGAATTTGAAAACATCCTGAATACGTCAATCATCTGTGCACTTTGTTGAAATCTGTTGAAAGCTGGCTGTTTCATTTTACCTTCGGAATTGTCGAAATCACTCTATCGTAGACAGCTTACAATCCATGTATCTAAGAACATGCAAACTTCATGCACACAGACATGGGAATCAAATCTGCCCGGGAGTCTACCCCAGGCCTTGGAGGTGCAAGGGAACAGTTCTACATCATAACTAATATGAGTCGTATATTATCGTTCATAACTTGCTACAGTTACAGTGTGAGATCACATGAGTCGCATCATAGTGAAACGTTAATTTGAAACATGGCTAAATACCAAATGAAAACCTTGTTTGGTAAAAGTTAGGAAGACTTTAGTATGAATAAATGACTGGACGTCTGTTTGTCCTGGGTGCCTGGTCTACTGATTTGTGCTACTGCTGAAATATCATACTACTGTACAAAATTGTAAAAATACCATTTTGAAAATATTACCCACTTTTGCAGTTGTGAATCAAACGATAAAGATTATGATTTACGACCTCTTGAATGAGTAGCGCCTTACAAATTTGGGCCACCGAGCTACAGTAGCAGCGAGGGCAGAGCGCGACACTAATGCCAGGGGAGAAACAAACCCCATAAATGAAAATGCCTCGGCAGTAGTTCAATTACTTCTACATCTTCATATTTTCCTGCTGACACTGTAGTAAGAGTGTAATATAAACTTGCCCAGAGCTTTTATCTTCTCCTCTATTAAAAGAACAGGTGCGGGAAAGATTAATGGCGGGACGATGTGTGCAGAAATCATTCACAGATGATGGCGTAGTTCATTTTACATTACGGAAATTAAACTGAAACATCGCAACCTATCTACGGATGCATCCGACATATCTGACTCTGAGATGCAACGGTCTACGGAAAAAGAAGCAGTGTCTGACCTGAAGGATTGATGCAGATGTGTGCTCGAGATGAGAAAGCTAATGGAACCGATATACACATAGCTAGAAGAGTTTGGAGAGATGTGTTTTAAGATAGGATTGTGAGAAAGTGGTGAGAAAGTTACCGCTGTCAGAGCAGCTGCCAGGACAATAGGACAGAAAAGAAATAAGGGCAGGTCAAGGGGTCAAGGCAGGTGCCTGGTTCGATCAGGAGCAAAGCCAGTCCATTAAGCACACAAAGAAATCAAGCAAAGCAGATGGACAAGGGAGAGAAAACAAGGAAGGGGGCTAATCTGCAAGCGATGGGGCAAATTAGATTGAGACCATGGAGCAGGATGAAAGGGTTAGCCGTGGGACTGAGCTGTGCCAGGCATGTCAGCCAATACTCCCCCAAATGCTGATTTTATTTCAGCTCTCTGTAAAGTAGGCAACTTGGAAGAGGAAAAAGTGGGTCAAGTGGTTGAGGTTTCCTCTCTGGAGGAGAGCTGTTCCCATTCAGGTTTCTTTCATGGCTGATTCCATGTATCAGTGAGCTTTAAGAAACATGATATAACTGTATCTTAATAAAATAAAAAAGTTACATTAATAAAAAATAAATGCTGTTTTAATTACATAAGACGGGAATTAATGCTCTGTTATAGTAATGCGATTGTAAAATGATGATAAGATATCCAATATTTTACACACACAATGAAATAAATGCGTTATTATAGTTATAAATAATTATTCAAGTCAAACCGGGACTTGTGATGAATATTCTTGTGAATGAACACATAAAACTGTACATTTACAGTACAGAAGACTTCAAGCACAGTATGGTTATTAAAACATTTGAATGGTGCAATCGACTGATAACTTGTCGCCAACTTGCAGAAGAGACGCATCTGTGTGTGTAAACTGTACACACAATCAATCATTCACCAACACATTTACATTTAGGCATTTGGCAGACGCTCTTATCCAGAGCGACTTACATTTTTTTTTTTTTTTTTAATCTCATTACACATCTGAGCAGTTGAGGGTTAAGGGCCTTGCTCAAGGGCCGAACAGTGGCAACTTGAACCTGGGATCTTCCGAACCGTAGTCCAATGACTTAACCACTGAGCTACTCCTGGCCCAACACCACTTGCACATTACAGGAACACGGTTGGGCGTTATGTCCACATCCCCTGTATAGTCCCAGCCACACTCCAAGCCATATCCACATGTTTGGGTCATTAAAGGAGTTCCTGGGAGGCCGGGGTTTCGGGTGTGAAGCAGGCAATCCATTCATGATCCCAGCGTACTGAGAAAACTTTATACTTTGATGGTATCGAAGCAAAAACTCTGGGATAAGTGCATTAGTGTAGCAAGGGATTATATAGAGAAATAAAGGGAGTTTTTACTCTCTGTTCTGTTATTCTGCACAATCAAAATCCCCACTTTGACTTGAACGACCTGTATATAATATACAAATTCATACAATGTAAGGAACAAATATTATTTAATGCATTATTGGCTTTGAAAAACAAAACATGAAAAAAGCTAATATATAAATGAATGAATAATATTCCTAAGTACATAATTATTGCCCTTTTGCTGTTAGTACAGTGCAAATGAGTTTAATATTTCTTTACTTATTCTTAATACATGGCATAACTGCTGAACAAATGTTTTCAGAAAAAAAATACAGTTTATATTTCATTATCGTTGGAGGAAAAATATTTCTTTTTAGAAAATGAGGTCATTTTAGGATCAAAACCTGTTTATTAATGCATGCACACACACTTACACACACATACAGATGCACACACACACGACACGCACAAACATACACACACAAACACAGCAAACAGGATTAATGATTACAGATGTCGCTGCTTTCTGCCTGTATTCTGACCCTGTACACGGATTATACATCTGTGACAAAAAAAAAAACAAAAACAAAAAAAACAACAACACAAAGACTGCCGCAGCATAGAAGCGTCTTTGGCTCGGGTTTTACAAACTGCCCTCTAACACCAGACCGCTGCCAATCTGGTGTTCTCACCCACTTGGCATTACAGCCCACTGGCACCGAACACAGCACATCACGACCAGACTGATGATCTCAGACACCCCGATGAAGGTTATCTGCATTTCCCTTCTCACATATTTCGACTTTCAGCTATAAAGAGGTGTATATGAACGCAGAGAAAAAAATTATAGTCCATAAGCTTTGGAAGCTTTTTCCACTCATACTTATATCTTAAAAGCTTATATTTCCCTTCACCTAACCCGTAATCCTTCAGTCCACGTGTTCTGACACACAGCTTAAACCCTACCTTGCGCAGTGCATGTTAAGTGCTCACCCTGAGCCACTGGTAGATATTTTCACAGCAGACGAATATGCATTTCAATCTGAATAATTTCTCTTTCTCTGGATATACATTTTTCCTTCTTACCTAAATGAGCCATTAGCAAAGCTGAATCATTAATTCCCTCCCTGCAGCCACACGGCTTATGGAGTATGCAAATAGAATTCTATTAAACACACTCAAATGGATTTTAAGAGAAGAAAGAAAGCAAAAAAAAAAAAAACAGGGAAAAAGAAAAACAATTAACGGTTTACAAATTGCAGGGACAAAAAGCGAAGCTGTAATAACCGTTTCCGTACTATCCTATTACAAGAGAGAAGTTGTTTACAAGGACATTGCCTTTGCCGGCGTTCAAAAGTAAAAGCCGGAGTCTCTGGAGGAAATGATGGCCAAAGTACCAGCATCGAATCTCATCATCAGTTTCATTTCATAGCCACGGCTCGCACACCGCAACCTGCCACTCTTACGAGATATTGATTTATGCTTCTCGCTCACACGGGGACTTGTCTGAGGATGTGTGTGTGTGTGGAAGTGAGTGAGAGAAGGAGAACAGATGACAGGTTTGTCACTCCTGACTATGCATTGTGTGAAGGACGACTGCTCCGAACTACAGTATGTTACGTCCATTTATATTTTATTAAAAAAAAAGAAAAAAACAGCAGAAGTTGACTGAACTATGAGGTCAAACTCATTAAAGCTAAAAAGTTTTACAACATAAAAAAAAACACACATTATACTATAAACCACATTGGAAGTCCATAAATAGTCAAAAATCAATGAAAATTATGAGCATTTTTGCAAGAAATAAAACTCTTGGGTATGTGCTGTTATAGGAAAGTAATCACTGATGCACACAGTTACTGTTAACACCAAAGATGATTAATTAACTACACATAACAGCATAATTAACTACACATAACAGCATAATTAACTACACATAACAGCATGTCCTGTAGTGTTTTCTTCTTCTTTTTTTTCACAAAATGCTAACAAGTTGTAGCTTATCATGAACACGACCAATTAAAAGTATGAACACAATAAATTAAATACCATGTATAGTTTATACTGTCTTAACCTTTTAACATGAAAAAGTCTATTAAAAAATTTTTTTCCTATTTTCTTGGGGAAAAAATAACAATCATTGCTTATTTTTTGAGTCCAGTATATGCCTCTACCAAATGGTTGAGATGTCCTTTCATGGTAAAAGTACTGATTTTTTTTTTTAATCAATTCATATTCATATCTCAAGGTATGATAAAACAATGTAAAATGCATACTATTTAAAGACACAGCCACATCTAGTGGATTCTTTTTTCTTTTTACATAGTTTTCCTCAACTGAATGGTAGAAATGCCTCAATCAGCTTACATTTAACACATTTTTCAATAAGATATAGTGACTAAAAATGTGCTCTACCAAAGAAAAAGTTGAGCAGAATGTTTAATGTTGAAAGGGATTTGCCTCATATTGCATCATATGTATTTTATATACAGTGCAGTCTAACACTGTTTAAAAATAAACCTTTAAATCTTTCTTCAGAAACCTTTTACACAGAGTACATTATTAAGAATGAATGACGTAAATACATGCGGGACTACTCCTCTGTAAACAGTATTGGGCATTACATGTCATTTAAGGAAACATGAATAAAAGTGATGTACAGGGACATATTAAAGGAGAATTTAATGCCGCAAGCTGAGAAACTGAATCTGAGGAGATCAAAGTTTCAAGACATCGATCCCAAACGTACAACCAAAATAATTCAAGAAGGCCATGCATGGTCGAGTCAAGCTCGTGAATTAAATCCCACTAAAACTTTAGGGAGGATTGAAATTGAGACCGTGGTACCTTGGGGAAGATGATTTGCCAAGAGGAATGAGCCACAATGATGGAAAAAGCTAATTAGGTCTTACTATAGACTTTGCAAAGACGTAATTGCCAACAACGTTGGAGAAAAGTACTAATGACTTCATTTGTGTTGTTTCATTTTTTTTCTTCCCCAAACTCAAATTTGAATTTCTAACATCTTTGTTTAGGCTTAGGAACACTTTTGGCTCATTTTTCAAAGAACAAATTCAAAAGACAGTTTGGACACTGAAAATATATTAAATTTTTTTTTTTGTAAAAGGATCTGAATATGTATTTCCTCCTCAGTTGTGGTTAAGTATACTTTCTTTTCCGCTTTTATTCAGTCTTATATGAATGTTTTATGAAGGGGATAAGTTATTAATCCTGTCCTGAACGTAACCTTAACCTTGACGCTTCATACAAAGTGAGTTGAGCAAATTACAAAAGTGTGACATCATGCTCATTTAACTCTTTCCACTCCACTTAAACATCTTAAATTTCCCATTGCACTCATAGTGTATGTCCATCTTGGGGACAGTCAATGACAGAAAAACAGTTGCTGTGACAGAGAAACTCCAGTGCTAGACAAAAACAATCTACAGGGTGGGTGAAAAGTAACTAGACATTAAAAATAAATTAATTGAAACTTATTGTACATGTACATGTACTGCCTCCAAGTCCTCCAATGTGCTAGGCTTTAATCTGGACACCTCTTCCTTTGCGTGGCCCCAAAGGAAAAAAAATCACATCCAGAGTCAGATCTGGACTTCATAAGGTCTGCGTCATCCCAGCCAATGTCCTGGAAAATGCTGTAGGACACATTGGAGGACTTGGAGACACGGATTCAGGAGGTTCTCAGGAATATCCCAAACAACTTCCTTCAGTTTGAGGAAGCTGGTTGAGGCACCACCACCACTTCTTGAAATTTAAAGATTTGCTTTCATTTTCCTATGTAATAAAGTACATGTACAATTTGTTTCAATAAGTTTTTGTTATAAATATGGACTTTATTACCAACTTTTAATGCCTAGTTTTTTTTACCCACCTTGTACTACTATGAAACATGCTCAACTCATCCCAGACTGAATTGTGTATTGATGAAGAGAATCGAATTGATGCACTTTTAGTATTGGTTTGTTTTGAACAATTCAGTGTAACGTAACTAACCTGTTTTACTAAGTGTCTGTATGGAAATAATATGTTGATATGTACTATAAATGCTTAATTTTGGCATAATTTCGCAAAAAAATATGGAAGTAGTTATATTAGTAGTTAAATTTTACTCAAGTGTCAGGGGTTAAGGACGTTAAAGAATTATTTCCATAAATTTAGTGAAATCAAATGGTACTGAAATAAATTTGAATTGAATTCAAATTTATTCATGTAGCTCTTTGCATAATGCATTATATTCACAAAGCAGCTTTATAGAAAATTGGATCCAACTTTAAAATATGAAGTGTATAAATGTATCCCTAATGAACAAGCCAGGGGCAATGGTGCAAAGTAAAAACGACATGAGGAACAAACCTTGATAGAATCCAGACTCATAAGCGACCCCGTCCTCATCTGGTTGACAGTGCGATTATTAATAATGTCTCTTATTTAACAATATACTATATAGTCAGAAAGTGCTAATTAGGAACCTGAATACATCATATCAGACTGACGTTATGAACTGTATTAAATGTAACTCACTAATTTTCTAATATTTTTGACTGCAATTACCTGTAATATTTATAATCTAATGTATCTAATGTATGTGAAGGCTTGATGTCATTTCCTGTATATTAACCACACCCATGCAGAAGAATATGGGAAAGACAAAAAAAAAAGGCCATGTAGTACATATGAAATATTTATAACACATGCTGAATTATTTAGATTTCAATTTACCCCATTTGATAACGAATAATCAGCAGCGGGTCATTCTCAAGTACAAAACGTACTGTAGCACAAGCAGCATTGCGGATCTCCTTTGACTAACAGCAAACAATCAGAGTGATATCAAAATTGATTTAAAAAAAAGCTCTATCACATAAACACTGAAGTTTCACTTCAAGTCAAAATGTGATGATGGATTTTACAGTGGAATACTGATGAGCTATGCCAAATAATCCGCTCGATCGCTCACCTGTGCGCATGAAGCTTTTCTTTTTGCACTTGAAACATAAGCTTTCGTCACTTATTCCGTCCGCTGTGACCACTCGGCCTAACGCGCGTCCGCCATGATTTATGTGCCGATTTATAATTGACCTTTGGCTACGTTTTAATTAGACTAATGCCACCGATTATTCTGCTGAAGTAATGAAGTTGTTTGTGCCCGAAATGAATAACTCCAGAAAAAAAATGCCAGTTCGAGCCCGTTATTGTCATTTGTTAAGCCGTATTAATCAGAATGGACCATATTCAATCAAAGTAAAAGCTTTCTCCATCACTGTTTGGTCACAAGCCCAATTTATGAGTGCTGCTAGAGGAAGAGGATGGATGAACAGATGGCTGTGTACCGGCAAGGCCTCTGCAAGCAAAACGCAGCACTTACCTTGAGAAAAAAAATACACACACCGTGACCAATTACAGCAGGAAGCCCTTCATCGCCTCCGCCACGCAGCGAGCACATTTTCTTAAAGCAGCTCGTCAAAAACACAGACAGAGTTTATAAATTAGAGCCATGGTGGAAATAAATGGAAGACCATGTGTGTGCGCAGGTGTGTGTATGCGGGCATGTGTGTGTGTGTGTGTGTGTGTGTGTCCGTCCAGGTGGGCTTTAGGTAGACCGAGGCACACACGCACAGGGACACAGCTCATTAATCAGAAAATGGAAGGCTAAGGACATCTGTTACCCTGACCAAGTCTACTGCTTAAAGACATGTTGTGACATTAATCACTACAACAAACCATAAACCTTTTACCTTAAATAAACATGGCATCAATATTATCTAATAGTTTAGCATAATATTTATATGTTCTTTTATATCATGGTACATTATTTTTTATTTTAGATCATAAGTACAGCAAATCTGCTACACTAAGACTGTATAGTGCATTATTATGTAGACTATTTTTTAATAGTTTTTAATTTTTTTAATTGGCACTAGCATTTTTTTTATTACTATTATATAATTTAATTTATTGAAATATTAATATATATTTTTTAACCATTTATGATTATATTTAATGTTATGGAACATCCACAAAACAAGTTATTTCCTTTTATCTTTTACATTCTAGTAGCTACACTATAAATATACATTCATTGATCAGATTTGTTCAAATGTTGCAGTTTTATCTAAATCTTCGCACTGGAGACTCCTTCTAAAAATGTCTCAGTTACAATATATCTGTTACCTATACAAGTCACTGTGCAAGCTGTTACTATAGAAATTATATTTGTCAGGGGTCAGTAGGGGGCGTGGTGGATCCAAGTGCAGTAGAGACGGTCGGTTATAGATAGAAAGTAGAGTTTGAGTGCTTGTGACTGTATTAAGGACGTGGTATTTTAATGCACTGCCGTTTATCCCGCGTTGAGATGAGATCAGGGAAAAATCCGCTGGAATGCGGAAGCGCGGAATGCCGGCGCAGCGTGTCGAGGTGGGGAGTGGCGTGTGGAGACGCTTGGCTCGCAGGAACGCGGAAGCACGCAGAGCAGGCG
>JAQQZS010000020.1:15107711-15126262 GCA_030068045.1 Platyallabes tihoni | reverse complement strand
TTGTGTAAAGCTGCTTTGAGGCAATGACAATTGCTAAAAGCGCTATACAAATAAAATTGAAATTGAAATTGAAAATTGAAATGATCAATTCAGTTTCTACTAGGGTTTAGAATTCCGATCTGAGATTAGGATGGACATACAGTAACAGCTTCCCGCTAACAGCATGGTCACGCATCACTTAGGGTTATAATGTTACCTCTCAGTTACATTTTCTTAACTGCACGGTCCATCTTAACTGCCACATTCCTGTAATGTAATACGGTGTTTGTGGCGCTTATTGCTATGTGTGTGCATTTAGGAGCATCATCCTAATGGTCCAGTAGGTAAGCATGTAGTTCACGCTGCTCCGACATTATTTCATCAAGGTAATTCCAACTTTCAAATAGTAATATTGTTCCAACTTCTGTAACATTGACAAAATAAGGTCACCACAATATTTTGACAACAAAATATTAATCGAGCTAGCTAATTATCTATTACTTAATTAATCATTCAAGAAATATATACATCTAAATACTAAATAAAGTTGAATATACTAAAACATAATTATGGAATCAGATTTTATAAATCAAGCGTTACATTGCGGATACATTGCAACTTTTATTATGACTCTGAACTTAATACATTTACAGGTACCCAAAAATGGTTAAATAACTAATTTTTAATGTAAATTTTTTTTTGCCTTTTCTCATTAACAATTCTTTTGTAATTAGAAGTCTTCAAGATTGTTTTATGTTTCAATTATAATTAAATATAATTCATTAATATAACTTTTTGTAATGTTAGATTTCCCCAATGCAATATAATCATAAACCCCTGGCTACGCTTTACAGTCCATCAAAAGTCCCTAAACATCAATAACTACTAAGTAAATTGAACATAGCAAGGAACCACATTTGGTAACTTAAAAGTGCCAGTATCTCAAGAAAAAAACACATTTTTGTAGAAAATAAGTATTTTTGTATTTTAACAATTTTGTTAAAATAAATATGCTTTTAACTTTATAATATACTTTTTGGCAAAGATATTACTTATGGTAATTTCACAGACTATGATTCG
Source organism: Platyallabes tihoni (assembly GCA_030068045.1). Lineage (NCBI taxonomy): Eukaryota > Metazoa > Chordata > Actinopteri > Siluriformes > Clariidae > Platyallabes > Platyallabes tihoni. The sequence continues at coordinate 15,125,203 of JAQQZS010000020.1, read as the reverse complement.
TTAATTGACAACAATGAAAAATTTTGAAATCGTCATAAAAGTTAAAAAAATACATAAATACAAAATGTATTTTGGACCAATGCAATAAGTCTACAAACTGTACATACAACACCAAATAAAAGCTCATAAACCTCAGGTATAAGCCACCATACAGAATAAAACCTCTGGGATTCGCACTCCACGGGGAAATGGTATTTCCCAGAAATATTGCCATAACTTTTGCAATAATGTACCCATTTTTGCGATAAAACCTCAATTTAGTAGTTCAACGGTCATTTGCTGCCAAAAAGGGCCTGTTAGCTGTGCTGCTTTAGCACTGACAACATCTCAAATCGTATATGACTTAAAAATCATTTCAAGGCTATCTCCTGCTTAATTGTTTGGATCACGAATTTAATTAAATTTAATTTACTCTTTTATGAGAGATTGATACTCCCTAAAAAAACGCAGGCAGTTTTTAGACTATTAGTACCCCTAGCTTCTGCCTCCCAGTGCCAATAAGCACAAAAATATGTTAATAAAGAAATAAAGAGAAAGGATTTTACTCTGAAACCACAGTGGGAGTTTCCTTAATATTCCCCAGAGAAGTCCCTGAGGCACAAAGACTTTGTTTGCCACAAATGTCGATATTGTTAATGGCTCCAGAACAAAGGGGGCAGCAACTGAATAAAGACCATCATGATGTGGTTCAGAGTAAAAGAATACAATTAATTTCAATATTCCTGAGGAAGAAAAAAACAGGCTCTCCGAAGGAACCGAAATGATGAACTGGTGTTCGGCGGTAAACGAAAGACACATTATTGAATAGGAAGGGAGCTGATGAGGAGAGAGAGACCTGTATAAGAAGTGCCACTATAAGTCAGTTCTCATGTGGATTAATAAGACTTCAGGTGACAGAACAGACACGAACAGCTTTGCTCTAAAAATTGCATTCCATCAAATTTGGACATTTTTATACTCGACCTGAATACTCAAGTCTGTACATAGCATCGGTGCTGGCCTTGAACGCCAGTGAAACCACAAATCAAACCAAAACAGCAGTACTTTGTGGTTGTAAAAGTATAAACATGCTCCTGGAACATGGAGGTCAACTGGTGTTTTTCCTGTTACCTTAAATGGTCATCTCAACCGTTTGGTAGATCTCTATTACTCCTACTGTAATCTAAAGGTTAATTTTCGAAAATTTGAAAAATAAAAATTTTGCACAGACTTTTCATTGTGTAACCTGTTAATTTATAAGTCTCTATATTTACCTGCCACTGTAATTATATAACCCTGTCCAGGGTGTACCCCGCCTTGTGCCCGAAAGCCTCCTGGGATAGGCTCCAGGCCCCCCGTGACCCTGATCACAGGATAAAGCGGTATAGAAGATGAATGAATGAATGAATGTAATTATATACTGTATATATTGTGACAGGGTCTTGTAGGATCCTGGACATCTTCAACTATTTGCATACACAGTAATATGAGATGTTATTAAGGCTAAGGTTAGCTTGTAGGATTATTCATTCAAATCTTTACTTACAAACTCTGTATGAAAAACAAATAATATGTAACCATGCTGCCCTCATTCAGTCCAATTCTTATTCTTTTCTACTAAATCAGGTTCACCTTATAATAATTAAAAAGAAAACATTGCGAACGTGACTATTTTTAGCACATTAATTTCCCAGTAGATTTCAGATACGCATCGGGTGTTCGCTCTCTTTTTGTCTGTGTATGCATGTGTGTGTGTGTGTGTTTTGTATATGACTATCTGGCTAGTACCTTTCATGGTGATCGATGACTTGGGTTTCCTACAGTGACAAACAAGGGCTGTGTTATTACCGCTGTTATTGTTTATCACCATTACAGCACGTTAGTCTTGTTCAACTTGCAGGATTATATTGTTTGCGGCCTGACTGACTGCTTCGTGTGGAAAGAGTAGAAATCTAGTCACCAACAAATCTGCCTATTTACCATTTGCACCAAACACATACAGTACTGTACATACACATCATTAAATCTAGCTTTGTATGTTGATATATGATATATCAAATAATATATTATAGAATAGGAAAATTATGTTTCTTTGTTTGTTTTTTTAGTTACATAACTTAACAGCAACATTTCCATTATGATTAACAATGATTTTCAAAAACCGATATTTTTCAGTCGGCCGCCACCTGTGCAGTCATGTCCTAACCTCGATAATCATTCCAGCACCTATGATAAGGCTTCCGTCCATTTATCTGCTCATGATGGTTGTAGAATGAGCATTCTGCCTGAGGGAACAAACACATCAGCAGAGGCATTTTATTCTCTTGCCTCAAGCCATACTATTACTCCCAGAGATGCACTGAGGGGAAAAAAAATCCCCAACACTGCTTTAGTTGGGGCTTAGGGTTGTCATCTCAGTGTGAGCAAATTCCCAGAGATTTATTTATTCATCTTCATTCATTCATTCATTCATTCATTCATCTTCTATACCGCTTTATCCTTCTATTATTCATCTTCAGTAACTGCTTTATTCTGGTCAGGGTCATAGTCCATTACCAGGCACCATGCACAGGCACATTGACACACTTTCACTTCAAGTGGTGGTGTTGGAGTCGCTAATTCACCGACTGCCATGTTTTTGGAAGGTGTGAAGAAAATAAAAGCAGTAAACCCACAACAACAACAACAAAAAAAAAAAACAGGAAAATCTACAAATAAAGTAACATGAGCTTAAGTGGAACCAGGGGCAATGAGGTAGGAGAACTACCTACTGAGCCTTTGTTCTATCCATTTTTCATTAACCAGTTAATAATGTTATCTCGAATGGATTGATAGTTTTCTGTAGGAATTTGTGAGCCTATCCCAGAAGATTTAGGGAATGAGGCAGGGTACAGTAGGTACACCATGGCTGTTGTTCCAATCTATCACAGGACACACACATACATGCTCAATCACACGCTATGGGCGATTTGGGAATGGGAATTAACCTAATCACCATGTCTTTCGATTATGGGAGCAAACCAGAGCACCAGGAGGAACCCTACCAAGCACAGGGAGAACATGCAAACTCCATGCACACAGACCTGAGGCGGGAATCGAACCTGGAACCAAGAGGGGACAATGCTAACCACTACGCCACCTGCCGCACCAAAACATTTAAATATTTGAAAATACTTCCCTTAACAGTCTTTGACTGCTGTTTGTATTTGGAGAAACTGGACCAAGCCAGTGGCTTTATTAGAAGAGCTTGAGGGTGGGTGGGTGCGAATAATACCTACTGCAGTGGGAGTGTACAGGATTGGTTGGAATTCCTTTGAGAGCAGGAAGGAATGCGGGGAAAAAAGCACACCTTTTCTTAGTGTTGAAAAACTGCTAGTGTTTTCTCATTTCCCCTTTTGCCGATTTTTACAGCTTTCTCAAAATGAACCTGGGTTAGCCAGGTTAGGGCAGATCACCGGTTTTGCATATATTTAATATGGCACGGATTTTACGCAATCCCTGATGCAATTCTTCCCCAATTTATCCGAGCTTGGCGACCGGCACTAGGAGTGCACTGACTTGTCCAACCCACGAGTGACACTGTGTTGGTTCCCTGACTAAAAATCAAACCCCTTTATCTAGATACTAATTATTAAAATATAATTTATTGTCCCAAAATAAAAGGTGCTATGGCATCTGATTTGCATCAATTTCATCTAAAAATGCCTAAGGAGCTCAGAGATACTTAGAGGTCAAACCGAATGCTCTCAGATTGCCATTATCGCGTTCGAGTCAGAGAGCTCAACACAGCTGATATCGACCCAGTGGCTGCTAATTGGCTGACCTTAAACTCACAGTTTCTTTTCAGGCTTTTTGATTTCCTTCTGTTTATTCCTTTTCATATTGCAGGTTTTCATATGACACTCGGAAACTCCTTGAAGTGAATCTCCTTCAGAAGTGCACTTCATAATGAAAGCAGCGTGACTAAGGTGATTTTGAATTTGGATAGACGTCTGGAATATATATATACAAAATCTGCTCAGAGGTACATTGCAAAAACAATAAATAAATAAATAAAATTAAATAAATAACTAAATAAATCCCTATTGAGCAGAGCTTAACCACTATGAAATACCAATGTGAGAAAAACAGACATATCGAAATGATTCTTACTCACACATTTGCTCTATTCAGGGGGAAAAAATTATGCAGATGCAAAAAAAAAAAAACATCACTTGGTTTCAATCCAGATATTCTCCTACATATATAGATGACTCAGAGATTCAAGTTTTTTTTTTGTCTGTTTCCTTAATGTCGCTCAACAACATGCACGTGTCCTTGCTATCTCCATCTCTAGTGATTTCTCGAAAGATCTCAAAGTAAACTGTTGATTTATGAATAAAGCAGGCTAGTTATGGAAGCCTCAAAAAGTTGGATACAAATGTATACATGAACATGCGGTATGCACCATTACAGTGCTTTGAAAAGTATTTGCCGCTTCCTGATTTTTTTATTTTTTATTTTTTGCATTTTGTCAGACTTACACACGTGGACAAAATTGTTGGTACCCTTCGGTCAATGAAAGAAAAACTAAACACAGTGACTACCTGGAGCCCTATACTGTATATATGCCCACTGACTGATTACAAAAATTGTAGACACATGTGATTCTAATTAATGGACACACCTTGAATTGACATGTCCCTTTGGTCACATTAGTCTTTTTTAAGAGTACCATCATTTTTGTCTAGGCCTGTTCCATGAGTTCATTTTTTTTTACAACTCCTTTGAAGCATGGTTGAAAAGCAATGACTTTCATTGGTTAACATTCATAGAGTTTTTATTTATTATTACTTTTGTCAGATTAAAGTTATTGTGCCCATTGTGAGTTTTTCTTTCATTGACATGAGGGTATCAACAATTTTGACCACAAGAGTAAATGATTAAGATCATCAATCAAATTTTAACATTTAAGATATTTAAGATAACCTGGGTAAAAACAAAATGCAGTTTTTAAATGCTGATTTAATTTATTATGGGGATCCTCCCTAGCTCTATGTGAAAAAAGTAAACCTAATAACTGGTTGTTTCACCCTTGGCGGCAACATCTGCAATCAAGCATTTGCGATAACTGGCAAGGAGTCTTTCACACCACTGTGGAAGAATTTTGGCCCACTCTTCTTTGCAGAAAGGAGGATTTGAGGGTTTTCGATGATGCACTGCCGTTAAAGTCCATGCCACAGCATCTCTATCAGATTTAAGCCCAGATTTTGGCTTGGCCATTCCAAAACCTCCAAACATCAGATACATCAATCATCAAAAATTTGAATCACCTTAGTGAAAACCTTGCAATGTACTGCACAGTTAGATATATTTCTGATCATTTTTATGTTTTGGTAGAAAAGAACTCTAGTTCAACTAAAGTGATTCATTATGAACTAAATGGATATTTGTGGTGGAGGTAGACCAAGGTTGGTGCAAACCATATGAGCATTCTCATTCCATTAGCTTTATGATCGAATGAGATGGAGCCCTACATGTGATTCTACTGTACATTGATGCCATCTTTGCTGCACAGATCATGAAACATACAGTAGAGTGGCATACAAACATGGCCGCCAACCACACAGCGGCCTACAAACATGGATTACCCATGAACACCCTGCCATCGGGAACTCTCTCACATTCATGCTTACTGTCTTCCTGATTGCACACATCTGGAACTAATTACACAATCATCATCACAGTATAAAAGGGATTCTTAGTTCACACACACACACACACACACACACTGTGAAGTATACAGCGGTCCACACCAGTAATGACTATTTTCCTGACCTACTAGTGTATGCCTTCACAAGTTACTTGAACATGACTTTTTGGCCTGTTTGTTGACCTTGATGCTACATTCACATTTAAATTTCCATTACCTAAATTATGCTAACTCTGCATAATAATCAATAATTTTTGCATTTGGCACAAACACTTAAAATAACCTCAAGCATTTGGAAATCGTGTTCTTTTCTGATGTTTCTTCTCTTCTGTATAATTTCACTTCTTCTAGGGAAGAATATCAGGATTTCTTTGTTCAGTAGCTGTATCGATCATGACCTTCGATTTCAACTAATGCATAACACTGCAGGCACAACGATGCTTTATCACATCATTACTTACTCTAGTCAGGTGTATTTCTTTACATCTCTATACAGTAGATTCTGAATCTGGCATGTAACTGTGCACCCCTGATAGATTGCTTGTTTCGTAGATTTTAAGGCTTAGAGAAAGAACAACTGCCTTTTTTTTTATAGCGCACATATGGTGAGTCAGAAATAACAAAAATAATTATTTAAAGCTTATTTCTTACATAACGAAAAGAAATAATTTAATAAATTGTACATATGCTTGGCTAATGACTTAGAGCTGTAAAACTGAATAGAATGCAATCTATATTTAAACTGTGATGACAATTCTGTTATTCAATCCAGTGATAAACTGTATGTTATAAAAAGTTGGTTCTGACTGATGGGACCATGGTGACAATTTGGGTAGTGTTGCCACCTCACAGGTCCAGTGTGACAGCTGTACTGGATGTTCTAACTTGCCCCCATTCAACACCACCTCGGTCACTGGTTCATGTAAATGACAAGTGTCTGATACAGAGTGTATTCCCACCTCGGCCACTGGTTCACCGGCTTCCACTGACCACTGTGGACTGAGAACATTCCACAAGAACTACTGTCTTGGAGTTGCTCTGACCCAGTCATCTATCTATCACAGTTTGGTCCTTGTCACAGAAGCTACTGTACAGTTACAATATCTCATTACAGTGGTGCCTGAAAGTAGGTGGGATATGTTAGACAGAAAGTGAACACTTGAAGTCCCTGAAGTCGATGTGTTGGAAGTAGAAAAAAACGGGCAAGCGTGAGGATTGGCTCGACTTTGATGGCTAGACGACTGGATTGGAGCAGTTCCAAAACTGCAGCTCTAAATATGTTTCATTTATAATAAATAATAAAACCATCATAACCATTCAGGAACTACAGTACATGGGGAGGTCATAAATAACGGAACAAAACCCTGGGAACCAACTGCATGGCCAGGTGAAGGTGGCCTGTTCAGTCACCACTCCATGGCTAACCAAGCAGTGTTACATTTGCATTTGGTAAATGTTCACTCAAACTCTCAACATGTGGTGTCTATGCAATAGAAGAAAGAAAAGACACAACAAAATAAATCCATCAGAGAGATAGCACAATCATAGAGAGTGGCCCTATATTTCTATAGTGCGCAACATTTTTAGACCATGGACAAATAAGACAAGAAATAAATGTCAGGATGCAAGGTTATTTCAGCATCATTTAGCTCATCCATATTATGTACTCCCTCATTCACTCATTCCACTCCTCGAAAATGAACATGAATAAAGGATCAAACTCTCAGTATAACACTCAGGCAGAGAAGGTGAACCACACTTCCACACTTCTGTGCTAATGTCTGCCCACATCAGTGTCACGATGGGTTTGAACAAAGTGCTATTCCTTTGAGTGGAACTCTAATGCTGAATATCTTCTGGGTCAAGGAGATGAGTGTGATGGGTCAGACGGCATGAATATGGATAAGGCAGCTCTGTACTTCTTATGTAAATCTATCTGCAGGACTCGGGAATGTTCAACAGCCAAGGCTGTAGCGAGGTCATGCTGCCACAAGCACACACTTTCTAGTGCCTGGCCCCCTTCGGAGAGGAACATATGTTGATCGGGAAGGTCTGATCTATTCAACATGGATGAGGCTGTGTTTATGCTGAAGTGGTGGTGTACAACTGTCTTAGAGAAACATGCCGGGCAACTGATTTCCAATTACAAAAGGACATAATTATGGATGGCACCATTTCACAGTCATTTCATGTTTGGCCCACATATAGGTGCAATGGCTGGAATCTGGTCTGTAGCCGTTATAAACTACAAAAGCATTGGAATAATTAGAACAGTCTTTCACCCTGTCCAATCCACACCCATGTAGATTTATGTAGCTAGCTGCCCCATTTGTGCCATGGACATATCTCTGCCTATCTTACAGAAGAGGCTTCAGTTCCTTGGTGGAGAAACCAAGCCACGTTGGTGCACAACTTGGTGTACTGTCAGTGCTAGTCCTGAGCCCAGATAAAATGGGCAGTGTTGCATCAGGAACATCTGGTGTAAAGCCCCGATCACTCGTTTAAAGCACACTTTGTGATGAAAAGGCATAAAACCAATTGACAGTTACAGAAGACTTCAAGCATTGTACGGTTTGAGCGCTGCAAGCATTACAGTATATAGAAGGCTATACATTCGTGAAGGACGATTCCTGCCACAGTGGCTCAGAGCCCACTGCAGTCATTCCTGTGAAAATTCAGTGAGTGTAAAGCCTGATCCTGGCAAATCAATGGATAACTTGCTGCCAACTTGCAGAAGAGACACATCTTGTCACTGCACGCCAGGTCACGCCCACCTGTCAAAACGAACCATGATTATCAGCGACTCCATTCCACACTCCGTTTCTGTGCTTCCGTTTTGCCGCCTCATTCACCGGCTCGAGCACACCTGTTCTTCATCTCCATTCATTACTTCACTCTACAGTATATAACTCTCCACCAAACAACCACTCCTTGCCAGATTATTGTGTGCTCTCATGGCCATTTTTCCAGCGTTCATTTCTGCCTTGACCTTCAGATCTCGACCCACGCTTTGTTTCACGGGTCTCGCTCATGTCTCACGTTTTGGATTATTGTTTTCTTGGTTTTCTGGATATCGACGACCCTTGCTCTCATTTTTACCACCACAATTCTGGATCACGGACTTTCTTTGACTGCATGGCTTTAAACCACGCACACCCACGACCATGATTATTCCCCGCGGATCAGTCCTGTATTCAGCGTGATCCGGCTCTTCACTTCCGCATTCTCTCCTCTAGGCTCGCACCGTGCCTCCGCAGGAGTTTTCATTCACAAAACAATCAGCGCGTAGTACATTACAGAATAACCAGCGTTGTTTCCCTTACGCGCTCTGCATTTGGATCCACCTCGCCTGCACGGATCGTGACACATCTGTCTGTTGGAACTGTTTGGAACTGTTGTCTGTTGGAACTTCCATCCATCCATCTATAAACCTCCGTTGTCCAATTAGGGACCGTGGAGGCCTATGGTGTCCATTGTATTTATTCCCATCTTGTACGACCTTGTCCGGTGCACTTTCACACACTGCAGGCAATTTGGAATCGTCAGTTAGCCTAATCTGCATGTCTTTGGGCTGTGGGTGGAAACCCATCCAGTATGTGGAGAACAGGCAAACTACATGCGCACAGACTAGACGCGGGAAGCGAACCCAGGACCTGGAGATGGAAGGCGACAGTGCTACCCGCTAAGCCGCCCAACAACAAACAGCTGAACCACAAACAGCCGAAATCAAATGTGTGTCAACATACCATACTTGGCAAAAACATTTACATTTCAGCATTTGTCAGACGCCCTCATCCAGAGTGGCTTACATTTTTATCTAATTATACGTCTGAGCAGTTGAGGGTTAAGGGACTCGATCAAGGGCCCGGCAAGGCCAACTTGGTGGTTTTGGGGGATTTGAACCTGGGACCGTCTGAACCATAGTCCAACCCATTTCCACATGTTTGGGCCATTAATGGATTTCCTGGGAGACCGGTGTTTCAATCTGATCATGACTCCAGTGTACTGAGAAAACTTTCTACCTTGATGGCATCCAAACACTAGTGAAACACTGGGATAAGTGCTTTACTGTAGCAGGGGACTATATAGAGAAATAACGGGAGTTGTTAACTCTCATAACTGTTTTCATAAGGGTGTAAAATGAGTAGGAGTGTATTTTGAAATATACACTGAAATTAACGCAGTTCTTTATATGTAGATACAAATCTATCGAATCCTTTTGAAACTATACATTGAAGCAAGAGTAAATCCTGGACACAAAAGGTCTCGAGAAGTGAGGAACAAAATCAAAACTCTGGACAAAAAGAGCATCAGGATGAATAAAGCAGGTCTGCAGGATAAGAGGACCAAGGGCAGTAGAAATGTTTCAGGATCAGAAATTGGCTCAGGATGTCCTTTTAAAAAGAACTGAACCAATATATACCTATCTAATATTGAGCCTGAAATAGCTTCGCTTATGCAGGAGTGCAGTCTAATGTCTACTCCTTAACTCCTACCCTTAAAGGTTTGCACCCGTTTTTGAGTTGACTGACCTTAAAAAAAATGACCAGACACACACAAATCAATGAACAGGTTCTGGTATGGAGGGGATCCCTTGAATTGGGTTCAAATTTACAAAAAAAAAAAAAAAAAAAAAACCTGCACTAAGAGAGTGTGTGTGTGTGTGAGCTGCGAAAGTAATCCCACACCCCGTGGCGCTCAGTGTTTGTGTCTTGACTTTGGCAAAGTCAACAGCCTGATCTTGAGTCAAATATATACCAGATCCCTGAGCATAACAGCCCCTGCTGTTCCTGAAACTTCCTGAGCTTTAATGGTACGGCTCCGGTGGGAAAGGAATTGATCGACAGTGTTGTTCCAACGCCGTGTGAGAGAGAGAAAGAGAGAGAGGCGTTGATTGCTTGACCCATCAATCAATTACTTGCATGTCATCGATCACGTGATCGGTCGGTAAATGTCAGCACCATGTCTGGAAAAAAAGCTAAAGGACTGTCAATAGCATCCCAGATGATGTCTGGGTGAAGCACTGATTAACAACCATACAAACCAATTCGGGGAGATCATTGTTGCTAAAAAAAATACATTAAAAGCTTTAGTCATTTGAAGCAGTGCTGCTAATTTGTATTCAAACACCCGCTGTAATTTCCCAGTGGGTAATTTTCCAGGATAAATGACGCCTGATCAATCGGCCCAGTACCTCCCTCATTCCGGTAAGTTAAGACGGGAGGAAGCGCGCTCTAAACAGCGCCGCCGATTTCAAAGACAGGAATCCGAAGATCGGCTCCTGTTGCTCCTTAATTACAGCCGCGTGTTATTCTTAACGTGCCGCTTGTGTTTCTAACGCTAATCCTTGTGTAATTCGACCTGGACATTGTGCATGCAAACACCTTCCTTTTCATTTCTGCCTCAATGAGCATTGTCGAGGAGCTGATTAGCTGACATTAGGCGTTGTTATTTAGAGCCCTTGACCTTCACAATGCTAATTCTGACTTTAATACCCGGAGAACGCTATTGGAAAGGATGCATGCACGTTTTTTTATTCTCAATATGATAATAATGACATAACCGAGTCGGAAAATTTGCATCTGTCTACGCTAAAAGAAAGGGAAAAAAGGGGGGAAGGAGGGAAGGAAATCCAAGATTTGAAGAGGAGTGTGTGTGTGTGTGTGTGTGTGTGTGTGTGTTGTAATTTCCAAATCTGAAAGCACTTCAAAAGGACCTTGAAAAAGAATTAAGGGCCTGAGGCAGGCCTGAGAAAAATCCACCTCTGCATTATTATGTGTCTGGATTATAATTAATTGCCCTTTTGTGCCGGCATAAAGAGTACAACAGTCACTGGAGCTTTAATTTCATCCATTATGTCACAATGTCAGCCATTTCAATGCTAATCGTAGGCTGAGCGAGCACAATGCATTGAATTAGGAGGCTGACTTCTGGGTTCTTACTGAAAAAAAGCCATTAATCAAGCGAAACATTTGTTTGCCGTCATGCAAACTTCGCTTCGGACAATTAACATTTAAAAGTTAAGAGTGTTTTTTTATTATTATGCAAGCAGGAACGAATTCAAGGGCATTACGTGACCTACACAAATACTGCAATAACTCTAACTCTGCACTGCAACTAACGAGCTTCCTAAAGTGCAATACAAAATACAAAGCTAATCCTGGTATCATTATTATCATTACTTCCTTTTTTTTTTCCCAAAAGCAGGTGGCAGAGAAAATGTATAATGCACAAGTGCAAGAACCGATAACTATAGCATGATGAAAAGACTAGCTGTGATGACACACACACACACACACACTGGCTTTGTCCCATAATTCCGCAGCTGCATAATAGCTCCAGAACTGAGCCATCACTGACAAAACTCTCCTAAACAGTGAGACTCTTCTACAATACTGTATATAATATATACATTTTACCCTCTTTGCAACCCTTACAGAAACCTTCACTCCTTTCGGTGCCGTTCTGTTACAATTTAGACTTTTAAAGAAAAAGCACAGAAAAAAGGGACGACACCAAATGAGATGTAAAAAAAGTTCTCCAAAAAAAAAGGAGCCTATAATAATACATCCCAAGGGAACGACTATAAAGATCCGAGAGGCAGGCTGCCAAGAGCGCGCTGTAGCATAAATACCGAAGGCGTATCTGAGACGATAAGTTTAAAATAATACGGTACATAGCGTGTGAGATAAACTTGCAGCAAAGATGCTGTAAACACTTTCCTTTGTCTTTCGTTTGTCTGTAAACATGCATTCGTACATTACCATCTTTATAAGAGCTACGCAATTAGCTTGATCTGCCTAACAGAACATTATAGTCTCACACTGAGCATCCAGTGATCCAATCAGGAAATCAGTAACTGTGTTGTCTTTACACATATCAGTTCATAATCTATGCCAATTATTTATTTATTTTTTGCACATATTGATAAATCAGTAGTATGTAATGTCTAGGATTGCCATTATGCAAATCCATACTCCAGATGAATGGATGATGGAAGGATGCATGCATGGTTGAACAGATACATGTTATTGATCCCCATGGGTTAATGTACTGCAGGCGGAAAGTTACTTGTGCAATGTGTGTTCTAACCTTCTAAACCTTCCACATGAGCCATTAAAGGGGTTCCAGGGAGGCCAGTGTTTCAGACATAAATCAGGCAGTACGAAAATGGCTCCGGCGTACTGAGAGAACTTTCTACCTTGATGGTATCCAAGCAGTAGTGAAGCGCTGGGAGAACATGGTATTAGTGTAGCCGAGGAGAGAAATATATGGAATTTTACTCTCATAACTGTGGTCTGTTATTCTGCACAGTCAAAAGATCCAGTTTCATTTGGCATTTGTGATGGAAAATAAGGTGCATGGTACACTGAATCAAGACTCTGTAAAAAACAAACACTGGCAGAAAGATACAATATGTTCCACAAGTTTACTCTTAGCATTAAAAGTAAAGTAAGATGTATTGTGAAAATAAAATGCGATCGTAATTTTAAGCTTTCTAAATATAGATAAGCAATATGTACAGTACATTAAAATACTAAAATGATTAAGCAACTCTAAACAAGCCTTTTGATAAATCCATGGACTTTCTTTTATGAGCATATAGGACCAATTTTAAACTCAGTAGAGCAGTTCGAAATACTGCCCAATGTTCTTGCACTGCCTGTGTTACTTTCCTAATCTAAACAGTGGTACATTTTTTTTCACATGCTAGAGTTTGAGGTAATGAAGATGGAATGAGAATTATTATATATAGAATTATTATAATTATAGTAAAAAAAAAAAAAAAGCCAAGATTTGGGCATTTTTCAAAGTCACATATATACATAGTGTAAGATACAGTCATTTTACCATTGAGGTGTTGCTGTTTGTCTCTCGGGTTGTCAAAGTGAACCATCCGATTGTCATGCAACAGGTTTTACAGCAGATGCCCTCCTTAATGCAATTTTGCCATTTTATCCGGGCACTGCATCTAGCGCCTGGGGTTTGGCCACTAGGTGGGAATTGAACCCGAGTCTTCCACATGGCAGGGGAGAATCCCACAACTGAGCCGCCAGTTTGTACACCAAAGTCCCATGGTGTTGCCTTAAGTACTGTAGGTCACTTTGAAATTAGAAAGAAATAAGATTCAAGAAAGTAAAGAATTTCTCCATTCCATTATATGGACAGCATTACAGTACGTACTGCATATCTGGCTATTAGGCTTCATTCAAACTGCTCATATTCGATTTTTGGCATCTGCAGATTGCCAGCAGGTGGCACGGTGGTGTAATGGTTAGCACTGTCGCCTTGCACCGGTAGGGTCCGGGTTCGAATCCCCGCCAAGCTCGAGTCCTGCCTGGGGTTTGCACGTTCTCCCTGTGCTTTTTGGGTTTCCTCTGGGTACTCCAGCTAATTGGCGTTTCCAAATTGTGTGTGTATGTATGTGTGCCCTGCGATGGATTGGCAACCTGTCCAGGGTGTACCCCGCCTCATGCCCTAAGTCTCCTGGGATAGGCTCCAGGCCCCCATGACCCTGAATACAGGATAAAGCGATACAGACGAATAGTGAGTAAGTGAGAGCATATTGCCTGCTGCTCCTCCTAAAAACATGGTTAATATAGGCATACAGTACAAAAACTCAAGGATGTAGTGATAGATCCAAAAGTGAAAAAAATACTCTCCTAAAGCAGAGCAGCTTAACTTTCAAGTTAAGTTTCAACTTGATTAACAGCGCCACCTTGACCTGACCTGCAGGTTTGGGGGTTGCCTGAAGGTTCTCAGCATTGTAACTTCCCCTTACAGCAACGATCGATGGCGTGAAGCCATAGCTGTCATTCCAGCCAACCATCGGCCGCGAGGACGGTTTGAACAGATACACAGATGTTAGATGATGGGTTGTTATTCGTGTAGCGATAGTGTGTGCATCACATAAACTAAGAGTGACAATGAAATTGAGAAAATATCTTCTGTTCAGCAAATGCTCCTCAAACAACATTAGAGCTGCCAAACAAAGGATATTAAATGCTGGACTCAACTGCCGCCATGATAGGCATCACTCGCAGCCGAAATGAAAAACTGCGGGTTAAAAAAAAAAAAAAAACTCCTTTTCCTCGTTTCCATTGTGATGGATACAGGAGAAATTACCTTTACAACAAATTCACCATTAGAAGTCATGAGAAAATATCTTAGCTGTCATTTCATTACAGGAGAGGAAACAATAGCGAGATAAAGAGCGCAGATTGACGTGGCTCTCTATCAAGTTCTATTAGCTTCGTGCGCCTGTTAAGAAACTTTAAGCTTTCTGAAAGTCAGCTGCCTCGGTGGAGATCTACATGATGCAGAGAATGGCATAATTAATTACTGTCACATGCACGAAACCTGCTCCAAACAGACGACCTTGACCAGAACACACACTGAGCACCGACAGCTGGAGTCTGCTGAACACACATGGTCCCGTGTGCTCTGTGACATGGATACACACTCAGATGCACACAAAGACCAGACAGCACACCCACGAGGACGATCATGAAGAGTTGGTGGCTATTAATAGTGGCAGAGCTTCATCAGAGGAATGTTAGCGCAGGTTCTGAAGGCATGTTTGATCTTTCAGAGCCGGGTCCTCGTTAATCGAGGAACCGGGAGCCTGGAGGTCAGGATGATCGGCGGAGAGGTGGTGTACCTAATCCATCCGAGAGGCTCATTAGGAAAGCGAGTTCATGGTGGAGGATGGACCGAGGCGAAGGACTGGGTTTACCAAGTACGAGCTTTATAGCGTACTGTATATCAGTCTTTTAACAAATAGATGAAAATATTTAGGCTAAACTGGAAAACAAAAGCAGGAGGGGGGAACGGACTGAGCTGATTGGCCGAGAGTTCTCAGAGGGGAGGGATAGGAGGCACTACAAATCAATCATGGCACTATAGTCAATAACAGGCATCTGTGAGCTCACACAAGCTGAAAAAATCGAATAGCGCTGTCCTCCGAGTGTGTTACTCCCAACGGTGTGTGACCGAGCAACTGGAAAAGATGCAGTTGGCTACCGTTGCGTGGTTTGGAGAGAACATGTGGTCTTCGGTCTTACCTTGATTGGTGGTTGTAACCTTGATATGGGATGGGATATCCTAATGTCAGGTGGGAATTGGCTAAATTAGAATTCCTAGATACATTTTTTTATAAGGTGAATTTCTTATCATGACGCGCATAAAATTCCATAAAAGGCAACAAGCAAAACAAGTTGAGACAAAATGAAGTTGCCAGTAGGTAGTCTTCTGGATTTGTTTTGAAATGCCAGCTTAAACCATGTCTACAATTCCAGTAGACCGTTGTCAATTATATAATATCACCTCATCAACCTGATCTCATACTGTACAAGTTCTTGCATCACACCATTTCCATAAATACACTATTAAACTTTCTGGTGTAAATGCTCTTACAAACAATTTGCAAATCAATTTTTTTCTCCTCCAGTTGGATAATTGAGGCACAACGATTGCTTCATCATGATTTTTTTTATTTCATTTCACTTTATCATACTCTTACCTGACAATTTAATTTGACATAGAGAGAGCGTGAAGCCGAACAGCTGCAGTCGTGATCCGATAACCTGAGATACAGAGATGATAAATAATTCACTCTGATTGCTAGTTTCATTCCTTTCAAATCACAGTGACTCTATTTCAGCTAAAAAGACAAGGCTGTTATTAAAATCCATTTCAATATGGATCTGGAGACCCTTGACATTCACAGGAGGTATGAAAAAAAAATGCTAATAGGTTATGGCCAATAACTGGACTGCGGCAGGGAGAAAAAAGAAGATTGAAAGGATCGTAGACTATTTTCTCGGGCTTAAGCCGTCCCAGCTAATCGTCTGCAGTACTATTTTTCTCTCTGACCAACCCCCCTATACCCTACCCCTCCCACTACTACTCCAAGCGCGATAAATAAATAAAATGCATACAAATGATTTCCTGCTCATGAAAACAGACAACTAAATGGTTGATATATGGATTGGAAACTCTTTTACGAGGGGAACCATGGGACTGAAATTGAATTCCCGTATGACAAATAGGCCGCATTATCCTCCCTCTGCCTGAAGAAGCCATTGTACCTACTTAAACAGACCAGTGATGACACTGGAGAAATGCTCACAGATGGACACCCAGAAGGCTAAAAACATTAGGCCCGTCCACTCCATCAATGCGAAGCACCCATTGCGAGAGGGAAATTGGTCGCTTTTGGCTGATCCGGTCTTTTAACGGCTGCAGAATTAAGTGATCGCTGCCTTACTGCTGCGTATTTCAAGACCAGTGCGGCTGGAGACGATCAGTCAGTTCCATCAGGAGGGCCATTAATATAAACCACGGCAAGGGAACAGGAGGTTAGTTTACTTGGAATGGTTTGAACTTTCTGTGCTTGATAATATCTGTCTATAGGCTGTGGAAGAGGGAACAGAAAAGCTTCTGGACAAACACGTGCATCGGCAATCCAATGCACGGACAGATACAGTTGAGCACGGACTGGCAACATCGCCGTTTGTCCGGTACTTTGTTTCTTTAAGCAGAGATCGCACCAAATGTCAATAACACTCCCCTGGGGCCAAAGGGAAAAAGCCTCAGGTGTGTTTGTGTTTTGCTAGAGGTTACTCGCGCTTGCGTCAACCGTGTTCATGTTAACTTTTAGACTGTGCTCTCTTTATTCTGTAGATAAGCATAAGCAGGGTTAAAGAGTTTCTTCGTCTAAAAACAACAAACGGAATTCAGCAAACAACTAAAAACTCCGACTCAGGTACGTTATAATGGATAATATTCAGCTTGTTCAGTGTGTGGAGTGCAGGATGTT
>JAQQZS010000020.1:15081775-15094145 GCA_030068045.1 Platyallabes tihoni | reverse complement strand
TTTATAACCTGCAGGTGCGTCTAATCAGATGACGTCACCTGACCGAGGTTATATAAGCCAAAATTTGGTGTGTTTGAATACACACATGCTTCACAACCGGCAACATGACAAGATGTTCCCATAGCGTTTTCACGCAGCATCTCATTCCCTGCCTTTTCAGGGAACAGGGTTACAGCAAAGTAACCCGAGACGTTCTGCACTGTGACACCAGATGGTAGGGTTATAAATCCTAAAATCATAAAAAAGAAACAGTTCTAAATGTGTTGAATTGTATTGTGTATAAGATTTCGGAAATAATAAGCAAAGGGCTGACATGATTATTAGATAATGTAAGTCTTGTGTATCCAGGTACGATAATTACCTAAAGTTTTTTTTTCTAACAATTTCTGCAAACTGAAAATTAAAAAGGATCTTATTTTAATTTTGAGGGCGTTATATTAACAACCCAAAATTTTAACATTTATGCCAGACTATTAGTCATGCTATTCTGTTAGTACCTGCCACAGTGAAAGAAATTTATTCTGTATTATAATTCTGCAGTGTCCTATTTTTTTTTTTTTACGAAAGCTACTGTACTCCAGACACAGAAGCTTCTGAAAAAATGTTGCTAAAAAAAAAAAGTCAGTTTTATTAATCATGTCTCACACAGCGCTTAGTATGTCACAGCATCCATGGTGATGTCTGATTTAAAGTTTCTTAATTAACATACATAGTGTATGAGATGTTAGCTAATTACAAGATAATTTAAGACCTTGAACAAACCCTACAAGCCAGTCAATTAAACTTTTGCACGAGTGAAAGAACTGCAGTGTAGGTCACGCAGGCCCTCTGACTGACTGGAGACGGAATGTGTGAGAAGCACTAGTGAGACCCAGGCAATCTCTCTCGCACAGACAGTCAAAAAAACAATTACTCAAATGCATGCCAGTACTGCTACTGATTTTTACTGTTTTTCCTGACAGAAGCTATGCTTCAGCTCCATCAGCTGAGTGTAAAACCAAACAAAAACATTAATATGTCCATAGGTGAGGAGAACATGTACAATTGTTCGTTTTTAAAACATGTCCTGCCAATTCAGTTACTTTAACTGAAAGGTACCATAATGAAAATGTATGCGGTCTTGGCAACAAAAAAAAAAAGAAATATGTTTAATACAGACAGGATATCTTAAAGGTATTCATAAATGTTCATGATTTCTTTCTGCTAAGGCTAGCCAACTACTGTAGCTAATATGGCACTAACCTGACAGGATTACTAACAGGATTTTAGTTATATTTACTGTGGAAACATTCATTATTTTTACTGCTAAGGCTAGCCAAGTAGCTAATATGACACTAGCCTGACAGGATCACTGACAGACTTTTTGTAAAATGTAAAACTGTTCATAATTATGTTCATACTGATAAGGCTAGCCAACTAGCTAATATGGCACTAACCTGACAGGATTACTAACAGGATTTTAGTTATATTTACTGTGGAAACATTCATTATTTTTACTGCTAAGGCTAGCCAAGTATCTAATATGGTGCTAACCTGACAGGATTACTAACAGGATTTTAGTGATATTTACTGGAGAAACGTTCATTATTTTGTACCGCTAAGGATAGCCAAGCAGCTAATATGGCACTAGCCTGACAGGATCACTGCCAGATTTTTTTTTATATGTAAAACTGTTATGTTCATACTGCTAAGGCTAGCCAAGTAGCTAATATGGCGCTAACCTGACAGGATTACTAACAGGATTTTAGTGATATTTACTGTAGAAACGTTCATTATTTTGTACCGCTAAGGATAGCCAAGCAGCTAATATGGCACTAGCCTGACAGGATCACTGCCAGATTTTTTTTTATATGTAAAACTGTTATGTTCATACTGCTAAGGCTAGCCAAGTAGCTAATATGGCGCTAACCTGACAGGATTACTAACAGGATTTTAGTGATATTTACTGTAGAAACGTTCATTATTTTGTACCGCTAAGGATAGCCAAGCAGCTAATATGGCACTAGCCTGACAGGATCACTGACAGAATTTTTTTATATGTAAAACTGTTATGTTCATACTGATAAGGCTAGAATTTATTAATATATGTAAAATTGTTCATAATTATGTTCATACTGCTAAGGCTAGCCAACTAGCTAATATGGCACAAACCTGACAGGATTACTAACAGGATTTTTGTTATATTTCTGTAGAAATGTTAATTATTTTTACTGCTAAGGCTAGCCAACTAGCCTGGCAGGATCACTGACAGAATTTTTGTTATATGTAAAACTGTTCATAATTATGTTCATAATGATAAGGCTAGCCAACTAGCTAATATGGCACTAACTTGACATGATTATTAACAGAATCTTAGTTATATTTACTGTAGAAACATTCATTAATTTGTACTGCTAAGGATAGCCAAGCAACTAATATGGCACTAGCCTGACAGGATCACTGACAGAATTTTTGTTATATTTAGAAATGTTCATAATTTTTACTGCTAAGGCTAGCCAAGTAGCTAATATGACATTAATCTGATAGGATTGGACAAATTCATACTAAAAGTGTATACTTATAATATAATTTATATCCATGAATGGTCATAATATTTACTACTAATGCTTTTTGGCTTGCTACCATAAGCTAACCTGACAGCATTTTAAACTCCATAAATAGTAATCCATAATATTGCTAATGCTAGCCAGACAGAATTTCTCACAAGATTGTAAACTGTTACTTATAAATGTTCATAATAATGAAATCTATGATTGACAAATACAGTTAACACTCTCTTTGAGCTACTGGTATATAGCTACCACCTTTTTTACTTTGTCTAATAAATTTTGCCAGGTAAAGGGTTCAGGTAAGCTGATGCTAAGGTATATTTAATAAAAACTTTAATTTTATCCAGACTTTTTCACTTACTAAAAAAAAGAAAAACGCCCCCGAGTGGTGCAGCAGTGAAGTGCTCGCCCTATCATTCTTGTATTTGTCCTTAAGACATTCTCTTAAGGGAGGCCTTGTGCTGCCCCACTGCTGAGCCAATTCAGCAAAGTTTTGGACATTTTTAACACAGCCCTAGTGAAGGGTACACTATTAGTATGTTGAAATCACTGTTCTTCCAGACTGGCAGATGAACAATAATCGTAGCTGACATACCTGACCTTTCCCATTAAAAGAGCCGGGGCTGCTTTAGCCAGGCTGCCTCCACATCTCATTATCCAGCTAAACACTTTGTGCACCAGCAAGCTCTGGGTGTGAACCTCAGATTTTAACCAGTGCTCAGTAATTAATTTCTGCCCATTATGCAGTTTGTGGCCTATGTATGAGTGTGTGTATTCAGAAAGATTTACACAACAAAACAGTAGTGCTCAGCTCTTCTAATGATTAGAGAAACTCAGCCTGATTCGGTGACAGTGATGAGTGAAATGTGGTGCGTAAAAATATGCAAATCTGTGTTATGCTTCGAAAAAAAAAATCTTACAGGAAATGAACGACCACGCAGTGTTGTTTAAACTGCTATAATCTCACAACAGCTTCCAGTCTATGATTCACACCAATCTCTGATTTCCTAACAAGCGAGAGTGTTTTGTTTTTCTTTGCAGAAGTGTGACATACAGTATAGTGCATAAATAGTTCATCTTAAGTATGCCACACACCGGCAGTAATCAGGGAATATATGAAGTTCAGAGCTTAAAATAAATCAATATGGAGACAAGGATGTAAATAATAGCTCAGTATATAAGGACTAAACGAATGCCATCATGGAAAAAAAAAGTTGTTAGTTGTTTCAAGATTTTTTATTTTTTTTTTTAAGATTTTGACTTTGTAACCCCAAAAAGCCTGTTTTTCAGTGTTCTTCATCAAGAAAAATCTTTCCTACAGGGCCCCACAAAAGACATTATTAGCTCAAGGAACTCCATCATTCCCGAGTCCTCTCACAAGGCCAGCAAAGTGTAACGCAGCCACCTCTGCCTCCAGCACAATCAAGTCATCATGGCTCAGGAGTTTCAAGGAAACTATATTTATCAGTCACAGGTGGCAATCGCCTCATCACTATCTACACTGACGTCCAAACCAGTGCCCTCAATTACCAGAGAAGACAAGCGATCTGACTCATGGGACCCAGTCAGTGTTTGTTTGAATTATTAGCGCCATTAAGGTCCTGAGGAGTTAGTGAGCAAAAAGCCCTCAGATGACACAAATGCTCAGAGCTGCATTGTAAGGTGCTGCAGGAAGTAGTGTGGGTTCAGTTTTAGTTCTTAGAGAAAAAAAAGAGACTAGAAATGACGTGTATTATTTCTTGCCACTGGAAGTACCATCATGGTAAGATACTGTATGTACATTTAGATACTAACTTTCCTCCGGCAAAAAACTAATGGAGTAAGTCTTAAAAACACATTTTAATGACGTAATGGTGGGTAATGTTGTATATGAAAAAACTTTGTGCTATGGTTGAATCCAATAATTTGAAAATAATACAAATTTAAATAAATCACAATATCACAAATTTTCAAAGTTTTAAAATATATATTTAAACCAGCTTTATATAAAAACATTTTAATTTAATTCTATTTGTACAGAGTGGACAATAACCATGGACATTGTCATAAAATCTACAGATAGCAAACATACAATCCAGACATAGAATATTTACCCCTCAATCAGCAAACCATACGAAATAGTGCTAAAGACCCCTAGGCTCCTTGCATGTAAATAAGTTATACATATACAAGCACGGTAGTGTGCAAAAGTCATGACTGCCCCACCTGCCCCGCCCGCTTCATATTTTGCTTACAAAGACCCAGACTTCTTTAAATTAAATTAAATTAAATAGGAAGAAATGATGAGTGGCACAGAACTCTAGGTTTTATGTATTTAAGGTTAGACATTTGAAATGTTCTACTCTGTATATTTCTCTATGATCTATATAATATCATTTTCATTTAACGGTTACAAAACTAACAAATAATTTGCATATTTGTATATCCTCAATATTTATGCAAAGAAAGTGGTATTCAGTTGTAGCTGAATTACACACACTTAACAGACAACAATAAAGGAATTTTAAAAAAATGTAGACTGACAAACCAGATCATAATTTGCAAGAAACAAATAGTGAATATTAAAAACAGACGAATACAAACATATATTGAGAAGTAAGTGGAAAGTATCTAAATAAACATCCAATATGGTAGAATATACTGCTGCATAAATAGCCCTAGTGGTAATTATTTAATTAATCATTAAGAATTTGTTTTAATTGCACAATACGGATTCCACTTTCATTAATCATGAGCGTAAAAAGGGCACGTGAACCAACACTTATTTATTATTTAGCATTGTTTTTACAAAGTGAGCAAATTAAGTAGTGCAATCCTGAACACAACATAATTATGCCATGAGATACAAATGAACTCATAATGTATGTGGGGGTGGAAAACTATAAATTGAGTTGTCTGATTAATAAGATAATGGGTTGTTTTATTTATAATATAAAAATACACAAGGAGTGTTCAAGTTAAACCAGGATTTGTGCTAAAAATTTCTTGTGAATTAAGATATAAAAATGATCGACATTTACAGAAGACTTCAAGCACAGTATAGAAATAAGACTCTTAGTCGCAGTAAAACATTTGAACAGTGCAAACGTTTTAAAGAAGGCTGTCCAATCAAAAACTTTCCACATTGATAGACTACATGCACAAGTGAAACGCTGGGATAAGTGCTTTAGCGAGGCAGAGGATTATATAGAGAAATAAATGTAGCTTTTACTTTAATAACTGTGTTCTGTTATTCTGTACAAACAAAATCCCAGTTTGACTTATAAATGAGTCGTTTTTTAGAAAGAACAATGTTTGCTTATCTGGACAATATGTAACTTCCTCCCTCAACTTACAGATGAAAACATTTCTGAATTTACAATTACGAGACTGTCTTGGCAAGGTTTTGTGTTTTAAAAATAAAACCTGGTACTCCAGGGGTCCTCTGAGCATTTGTGCATGCAATCACATCACCCGCCTGGTACAGAAGCACTCACCAGGACTGAAAACAATAATTAATAAAACAGACCGCAAATGAAAAGTGACCTACACTGCCTGGCGATGCTTGACAGTATTTCCTGTCTGACTATCCCAGTTCTCAGGTGGTCGTGCAGGCAGAGACTTAAAATCCTTAGCCAGAATAACATAATCAATTTACCATGGCTAGCACTCTGTCCAAATCCCAAACATATGGGCTGAGAGGAACTTCCGTTTAATTTGCTTCACAAAATGTTTAAGTAACGTTGTTAATATATTCAGCAGAGGCATCTTTCTGTGTGCTCTGGAAACATGATCACGAGTTATCCTGTGCACAGAGGAATTTCTCCTGGAAGTGGCTCGAAGCAAATTTACCATATGATCAATTTAGCAGAACTAACAAATCCTTCAATTTAGAAATGAAAAAAAAAAAAGAAAGATTATAGAAAAACACAGAGCCCAATCCCTGACACTCAATGTTCTTATAATGAATGTTTCTGTAATGCACTTACAGTATGGCTCTAAGTTTAAGAGAACGTGAACCTTCGCTTTCCATAGTCTTTATCGTAACACTACATTAGACATAAAACATGCAAAGAATATCGATACAGTGAGATGCAAAGGAGCAACCTCTAAAATTATTTCACATGACTAAAAATTAATGTTTTGAATGATTTAACATGGAGCAGAACAGCGGGCAAGCATATACGCGTCTGTAATCAAGGTAAGTGCTCTCCAGAAGCCCGCATCTCTGATATTTTCAATTTTTATTTAATCCATGCATTCTAACCATTATTAAATGGCTTTATAAAGTGTAAGCACTGTTAATGACTGCAAGCCTGTCAGTGGTTAGCAGTATGTTAGCACCTGGAGGTCGGCTCTATCATGATAAGCCGTCACTGCCCTGATGTCAGATTTTTCAATAGTTTAGTCCTCTTTTGTTAGCAATGTTCTAAAATGCCACCCAAAACCTTTAAGCTGCAAAATGCTAAGGAGCTACCTTTGTTAGTGATGAAATATTTGGATTATGGTGTATTTTTATAATGTTTGTCCGCAGGTAAATAAATTATGACACTGAAAGACCAATTTATTCTAGCGGTTAACTAGCCATCAAGATAAGATCATTTTTTGTGATGGTAGAAAGGCTGTTAAGTTAGTTCTGACCGAGTAATCTGATTGGATGAAAGGCATTTCACGAGTGCTGATAAAGAGCATAACAGCACTGCGATGTTTAACTACACTGTACCAATCCTTCCGTGCCACAGGTGTTCTAACAATCGCTTATTACGTTAACTGTCGGCCGGTTGTTCTGTGCACAGTTAATACAATAGTTAGTGTAACTAACAATTATTAAGCTGAATTACAAATCCTGCTCGAACATCTAATCAAGGGCACTACTTGGTGTGTGGAACAAGGAATTGTACACCCTACATCGTTCACTAGCTTTTAATTTTACCTTATTTGGGATTCAACCCTGGGAAACCTACAGTAGAGGTTAGCTAATATTCTAAAGTGGAATGTGTGGAAATATATATTAAATCTCGAACGTGTACTGTAAGTATTTCAGGACTGTCAACCACCTCCACGGTTTATTCTCCTCCACTTTTGGCAACATACTGTACACCCACTCACAAAAGTGAGTACACGCCTCTAATTTCAGCAAACATTTTTGTATATCTCCTCAAAGGACAATATTATAAAAATGAAACTTGGATATATTTTAGAGTAGTCGATGTGCAGCTTGTATAACCATTCCTGTCAAAATAGCTGGCAACAAAAGTAAGTACACCCTAAGTGATAACAGCTGGACATCTTTAACCATGCAAAGCCACATATCATAATTATCTATTGAGCACCTGTGGGGCGTCCTCAAGTGGACGTTGGTGAAGCGCCATGTGTCCAAAATCCAGCAGCTCCATGATATCATTATGGAGGAGTGGAAGAGGATCCCAGCAACAACATGTGCAGATCTGGTGAATTCCAGGCCCAGGAAGATTAAGGCCGTGCTAGATAACAATTGTGCTCACGCTAAATATTGACACTTTGGACACAGTTTTGACATGTCCACTTGTGAGGGTGTACTCATTTTTTGTTGCCAGTTATTTAGATAATAAAGTCTGCATGTTGAGTTATTGTTAGAGGACAGTAAATCTGTACAGCTATATAAGCTGCACATTGACTACTCTAAGGTATATCCAATTTTCATTTCTACAGTATAGTGCTGTCCTTTGAGAACATATAATAAAGTGGTTGCTGAAATGTGAGGGCGTGTACTCACTTTTGTGAGATACTGTATTACCGGTAAGAATTGAAAACTACTTACCCGCCAGTTAACTACACTGTTAGTCGCCAAAAATGACTAAAGATCATACTGTATGTCAACATGTTTCAGACTGACACTGATACTGGAATTTAATTAATGAATATTCATGACACTGCATTAGCTAACCTGTGCTAAACTGGCCAAAAAAAGGAGTCTACCTACAGTAGCTTAACCTCGCTAGCAGATTTCCTTTTTATTCACAAAATAAAGAGTACTTCTAAAAACAACCAATTCATAAATGTGCTTTTAGAAATTGTCAAGCTGGCGATGCTTTTTACACTGACCCCGCATGCAGAGAAGGTGAAATTGTCACGGTGTGTTAATTTTTGGCTAATATTGTGTTTATGCACCATGTCGTGAGGATCACTCTGCTTTTTTTTGTTATTGAGGTGGAGGCTGTGTTTAGATTTCCTGCTGTGATTCCGGAAAACTTGGCCATGGTAGGTCAGTACTACTGCATCAATAATTGTAGCAGGTAGCATGTAAACATAGCAGGTCACATAATCGTTCAAGGAGAAAACCAGACAGTAGAATGCATTTTTTTCAGCACCAAGGTTACAGAAAATATATATAATTTATTAATACTGTGACTGATCAGACCCCCCAGCCTATAACCTAATGAAATCATCACATTGGTAAATGGTTTTGGGGTTTTTTTTTTGGTTTTGGAAATGTTTTTTTTCCCTTTTTTTAAATAGAGGAGTGCCACTTTAGCTGTACAAGCTGTGACTATCCTCTCTGAGTTCACAGGTCTCACACCCAGCTCACGAGCTTATGTATGCCTGAATAGCGAGATAATCTGAAGAGTCCAGGTGTGTGAGTGGAGGTGCATCAGGGTCTGTTATCCAGTATTTGGCTGTTGACTTATATGGAGCTACCAGTTTAATCATTATTAGTTTGTCCAAACACCGTTGCTTGGCATTGTAGTCTAAATTCTCCTTTATCTATCACTTTCCTTTTCTCCATCACCTTACCCTCTCACAAAATGGGGCCGCCATCCCAACATGCAACATGTGTACTGTTTCTTCACATTCCCTATACTCTCAATGACCTGTTTGTCTTCTATGTGTTTTCTTCTATGACGTTTCTCTTCATGATCAGGACATTTATTATTGGCTGCTACCAGTAGAAAGCTTTTCAGCTAGCACCATTATACATTGACGGCCAAGCACCCACTTATCTCTCAGCTCTACTCACACCCCGTACCGCACCATGTTCCCTTCGATGCCGCAGCACTTCTCATCATCTCCCAGAGATTGATGAAGACATGCATCTAGACTGTTTTCTGTTCTGGCACTTAGGTGGAATGAACTTTCTCTAGACTCCCAACAGCCGAGTCTCTGCCAATCTTTAAATGGCGACCAAAGACCTGAAGAACTGTTTCGTAGATTTTTGGGTTAATCACCCCCCTAATAAAGGCATTTGGCAGATGGCCTTATCCAGAGCGACTTACATTTGATCCCATTATATATCAGAGCAGTTGAGGGTTGAGGGCCTTGATCAAGGGCCCAACGGTGGTAATTTTAACCTTTTGACCTTTTCATCAGCCGTCCAACACTGAGCTACCCTTTACATATCCTTAGCACCACTCTTCAACAGAAGCTCACTTAGCTTTGCGTTTTTCATTTCATGTCTAAACTTATATATTTAAAAAAGTACCAAAAAGAAAAGTTAGCTCGCCAGGAAGCAACTTTTTTCTTGCACTCTGTCCTGTTTATCCTAGGGGGCTCCACACTGTGTCATTTGAAATGCAAGATATGGCACAGGCCCTCCACAGTGGGTTAAGGGTTTTCCAAAATTACCCAACAGTGGTGAACCAGTGATGGCCAACCCCTAACCCAGACCCTCCACCATGCCAAGATATCACTTCATAAACACTTAATCTGCAGATAATTCAGGACATTTAAAAAAAAAAAAATCAAAACCTATTTACCAGTAATTCCTTGACTTGATCTGTCTGTTTTTTTTAACAGTCCTCAAAGGTCCATATTTAGCACTAAAGACATCCAGCTTCGTAGTGTGCGCTACATAAGAACACACCAGAGGCGTATTCTGTTTTTTCACTCCTGCCAGATAAGATAAAATATCCTCCATAAACTACAAACAACTAGGGAGTGATTATTTTCTTTTCTAAACAAAATCTTGTTCATTTTGTGAAGCTGCTTTGAGACAATGACCATTGTTAAAAGCGCTATATAAATAAAATTGAATTGAATTGAATTGAAAGTGCAACCAAGTCCGTATACTGAAACTGAAACCCCCTCACCCAACGAGAAGCCTACACACGCAGTAGAGATTTCAGCTTCTGCCCGAAAAGGCGGTTTGCCGCCCACTGCGTCATTATTATATCTTTACATGACGTGAAGATTCCCATGGATGCAGGAAAGAGATGACTAAAGTTTCAGCAAGCCTGCGCACACCAGCCAGGCCTCCTCAGCTCTGTTATTATTTGTGCGACTACACGGCGAGCTCGCTCTTGAGTTCCTACACACACGCACCGCCAGAGGAATATACCAAGTTAGAAATCAGGCCGATTCTCAGTCTCAGTCAGTTCATCTGCTCCATATCATCCAGTCGAAGCACATAAGCACCCTTTGTCTCGGCTCCTCCGAGACCGAATCCTCCCACTTTCCCGCTGCAGGCGAAGCCAAACAAACCGCTGCAGTGACAAAGAAATAAAATATCCTGTAGGATTTATCAGAGACAGGTAGTGCTGAGGAATTATGAGTATTCATATTTCTTGACAGCGCCATTTGGAAGTGTTTATTATTAGATCATAAACAATGGGCAGAAGCAGTTGAGAGAAGTGCTCTTACACCACGTGCTGAAACACAGCCAAAAGGAAAATAGATGACTCCGTTATCAGACACGCAGCGAGGTTACTCTTCCTCAACGCTAAACTGCCACGATGTGTTACAGGGCCCATCAATAGATTTGTAAACACTGAATAAACCACGATGAGGCTAGATCATCATGATATTAAATTAACAGCTGAAAGCATTATTTGCAGATGCACATGACAGGAGCATGTTTTTATTTGTTATTTATAACCCAGCAATTAAAGAAGCAGCCAGTTTAATAGCTGCGACATAATGAACGCAACATGATGAACGATGATTACAACAGTCGCATTCTGTTTTCAATCAGAGCTACATGCTCGAAGAGGATTTCCAGCCTGTGCTCGAGCGGTGTTTACATGTGTCGCCTATCTCATCTTATCTTTCATCAGATAACAGAGAGGAGACATATTTACGCTACTAATAAGATGAAAAGTTTGAGTTCACTTCACTGCACACGAGCGTGACAGAACGATTTCAGATTTCACTTTCGGAAAATATTCGAACAGCAAATCCACACTGAATGATAAAAAAATTTTTTATTTTTTTATCTAAAAAATATCTAAAAAATATGACTTTTTCCACTCATGATTCAGGTACTCTAGCTGGATGTGGGAAACTGTAGTCATTCATTCATTCATCTTCTATACTGCTTTATCCTTCTATTCAGGGTCGCGGGGACCTGGAGCCTATCCCAGGAAGCTTGGGGCACAAGGCAGGGTACACCCTGGACAGGGTGCCAATCCATTGCAGGGGGAAACTGTAGTGGTTGTTTTAATTAAAAAAAGTATTATCACTGTACATCTGTCACTGTACAAAACTATACAAAATGTAATTATGGCATCATGTAAAATTTTTACATTTTGCCTTTCTTGATGCAACCCTCCCACTTTATCCGGGCTTGGGAGCGGCACTGCATCCAGGGTCTCGGGTTTGGGTATTGGCTGGAAATTGAACCAAGTTTAGTGAGCAGTCATCATGGCAGGCGAGAAATTGCTCTTTCAATTATATGTTTACATTTCATACATTGGAGGACCCAAATAATTTCTGTCTGTATAGTATGTCTGTCCAGACAGTTTTTGTTGCATCACGCAAAACTGGCTAGACAGAATGTAATGAAACTTTTGCAGTTCTTAACCCTGGAGCACCCATGGGGTCATATTTGACCCAGACTTTTACTTCATCGTCATATTCAACCCACACAC
>JAQQZS010000020.1:15070380-15081675 GCA_030068045.1 Platyallabes tihoni | reverse complement strand
TTAGCCAAGGATATGGGGCCATTTGGCTCCTTGGCAGCCAAAGGAGATAGATCTCCTATTAGGATAATTTGGTCTGGTTTTTCCAGGGTTAAGGTAAGTATTTGTTTGAAGTTAAACTAAGCCGTAAATTAAGGGAACTTATGAGCAGTTTCATGCCAGATTAGAAATCACACGTTTTGACAGTGTACTGTACATGCGTCAAACCAATGGTGACCCTTAAATTGATATTTAAATATATATTATCTCTAAATATACATTGTCATTTATCAAAATAAAATATTGTATAAATATATATATAATTTCATGTTCAATAATATCTATTATAACAAAACTTTAAACATTAAAGATATTTTTACAGATTTTCCCACAAAGTAATATATTCAGTAAGAACCACCATTAACCACCATTAACCCTTCATTCATGTTTTATACTTTGTTGATACTAACACGGGAACAGGATGCCAAAGTCCACATGGGCAAGAACATGCAACAAATTACTGTATTCTTAACATTCATTAAGATTAATTTCAAATTGTAATTCTTCCTCAGATACATTCAAAGGCTAATTCTGAAGTTATTCTAATTTGAATACCATTTTAAAGACTCAGTCCTGAAAAAATACACAATATGCATCAGCAAATCTGAAATTTACCTCCGTAAAAATGCCACACAGAGTGCAAGGCAGTTTAGACAGATGTAAAGATGTGCGTGGAACACTTTGCGTTAAAGAGTAAGCAGTTTTCAGTTTCAAAGCCTCTTTTATCTCTGAGCACATAATCATCAAATGCAAATAACAAAATGGCTCAGGTAAAAACACGAATAACTGTCCATTAGTCCTAAATACTGCAGAGTGTTTTTCCTGCTTCTTTGCCTAGAGGTGCCTCAAAAACTGCAAACAGACATCGCTTGTAATATGATGATATCTCTGTTTGTCTGTTCATCCAGATGTTTCTTCCTCTGATTCATTTACGAGAGGTGTTTCCAGTCAGAATGACTAAACAGTCCTGTTACTTTGACAAAAAGCCCTTGAATTCAGAGTTCATACAGATCACAGAAAGAACATTTCTATTAACCAAGTCTCACTGGTTGTATCTCTAAGTGTCTGTGAACCTAAAAGGTCACTTCAACCAGACTGTTATTTTCTATAGCCTTTATTAGTCTAGATGAAAGAAGTATATACATATATATAAAAAATAAAAATAAAAACCACACCTAATGGAGTGGTTGCACTTGGGGCATGCTGTTATAGGAAAATAATCAATAATGTAACAAAATAATGTGTGTTGCCTGTTGTTTTTTTCACACACATTCAGATCATCAAAGAAATAATACACAAAGGTATATTGAAAAGGTATGTGTGTTTGTCCTGTGGAAATATGCTACATACTGTACATTCTGTATAAATGTACAGAGTTAGCCAAAAAAAAAATTATACACACTTCTGGGAAAGAAAAACTTGTATAAATATTTTAATATTAAATTTATTGCTATACGTGAAAATATTCTGAAAATATTATTATTATAATTAATATGTATTTTTAATATAATTCACATTTTTTCTTTTCCTGAAGTGTGTATAATTTTTTTTTGACTGACTCTGTATATGTTGTTTCCCGATGAAATATTTACATGCATGAATAACATACGATTTTGAGCACAAATGCATCACCATATATCCAAATTGGTACTATGTGTTTGTTTTTTGTTTTGTTCACATGTATGACTATATATATAATATTTAGGATATTCATTGATTAGCAATTATATACCAGTGAACGTTTGACAGGATCATGGACACCCAAGGCTCACCCATGCCAGCAGGGACCGTAGGCCGGCCGGTCTGGCAAGCTCAGCAAATCAAAGAAAATAGTAAAAGCAGGCAAAGAGCCCAAGGCTGCGGATCCGGCCTTCAAACTCCCTAAATTCCAATCTGATTGAGCACTGATGGGACGCGTTGGACAAACAAGTCTGTTCCATGGAGCTCCGACCCCACAACCAACAGCACCTAAAGGATCCGCTGCCCTGTTGCAAAACATCACAACATACCCCCAGATGTCTTGTGAAGTCATGCCCCGAGGGGCTGAAGCTGCCCAGGCGGCACAAAGGGAACCTACACAATACTGGCAAAATTTTATAGCTAATTGGTGTATGTCCATGTAGCACATTTCTGTATCTATGAAACAAATAAATACTTAATTTATCATATGTCAAAGCAGTTACAAAAAAAAAAATTCTCACGTGTCTCTCTTTTTTCTCCATTTGGAATTAATAATAATAATAATAATAATAATAATAATACTGCCAGATTACTGGAAAGGAGTGAAGGTTGTGTTAAATAGATTAGATTATTTAAAGTCTGATCATAGAAACATTAATGTATTTAAAAGAACTCTTTAACACAAACTTGTGATTTATCAGCACATCTGTCAGAGCTCTGATTATTGGAATACTGATCTGACCAATCAGAATCAGCCTGAATTTCATTTCACTACAGATGTGTGCATATCAAGAAACAGCATATGACAAAAAAAAATAAATACAAATTATCGATTTCTCTCTATCTTTGACAACCATGACTATGTTGCAAGACACCTGGTTTCCTGTCCTCCTTAAGGCATTGTGCTTTTTATTGATATAAAGTATTGCATTTTCTTTTTCAAAATAGAAGGAAATATTGCCGTCTGACCAGCTGCTGTCACAATGAAATAGATTTTGCTGTTTTCACATCTTGGCTCATAATACCTCCGTAGATCCGCGGTAGCTCCATGACAAAACCTTTTTACCGTCTGTATGTGGGCAGATATGGCAAACTGAGAGAAATAATTATCCGCAAGTCAAAAAGTCAAACACTTTAATTGGTATTTGTACTGTATAGTGTACACATGAAAAGTGGCTCTACTGATAAATAATGAACATTTATTAACCAAAATGTACAAAAATATGAAATATACAACGGCATAAAAACTTTCAGAAGATGAAGTAGACAAAAACAGAGGTTAAAATGTAAAAGTAATGAGCAGTAGGTGTGTTCAGGGTGGAGCCAGAGCAGTAACATGGAGGACCAGAATATTGTGAGACGTACTATTTCTCGGAGATGCCACGTGTTCACATTTGTATACAATAATGTTCAAGAAATCAGATTTTGTCAATAATTGATCAATGTGCCTGATTTATCAAGCTTGACTCAAACATATATATTCATAAGTGTTTCTGTATGTTAAAAAAAAAAAAACATTCAGAATAAATATATATAATGTATATTACTTGTGCTCCTGAGTGTACGAAAAATCTATGCATAGTCCATGATCACACATATACTGATTGTCCAAAATAAGGTCACACACACCAATATCTCAACTGTCTTTAACTTTGATTACAGGGAAATATGTTCATGTGTGAAAATGCTTCCTCAGACTCATAATTTTACAAAAAAAAAAAACTCCATAGGTGTGATAACCTGGTCATTCAGTACATTCAGGTCGTCAGCTGACTTCATATTATTGCCACATAACGTTGCTCAGTCTAGACCCTTCCCTTCTTACCCGTACACTCTGGAAAAGGAATTCATCAGACCACATGAGCTTTGTCTATTGCTCCAAAGTCTTATCTTTATGCTCAATAACAGGTTGTTTGGCCACATAGCTGTTTAGTCCGAATTCTGTAAGTTCTCGTCCCAATTCTACATTTCTATTGTTAATTTTCCCAATGCAATGCACCAGGCGTGTTAGTGATCTCTGATCATGGTCATTCATGATGTATTTTCTGACACTAATTTAATGGTTTAGGTTTTAATAATGTTTTGGACAGCTCCAATAAACTGACCTTTTCTAACGATGATGTTTGAGGGGCCAGACAGGGTAGGTTTGACAGAAAGAGATTTCTGTTGTTGTTTAGTATTAAACTTGTTGTTTGGTAGTTGCTTACTATTAAACATCTCCGATTTATTCTCTCTTTAAGTTCTAATTCAAATTTACATTTTATTTGTCACATACACAGCCATATGAAATGAAACACAGTATAATATGAAATGAAATGCCCTATCTAATCTGATGACTATATAACTACAGTAGATACTATATACTGTAAATATTACATAGTCTGATACTCTAGGAAAACCATGTCTGGATCTGATAATTAGGAGGCAGGTAAAGGCACTGTCTGGGGTCAGGTTTTACACCTCGTGTCTATCGTGTATATAAGTGAATAATAACAAGCACATAAACACAAAATAAAAGCCACAGCAGCCCACACTCTCCAAACCCTCGGTCCATTATGCTGACGGCAAGACTTGGGAGGAAAGGTTAATGCGTTCTTACAGGCCGAAAGTAAGGCGTGCGAGCATACGAAAGCAAAGTCACCCTCCAAAGCGCCTCCGCTGCACT
The DNA here is from genome assembly GCA_030068045.1 of Platyallabes tihoni. Lineage (NCBI taxonomy): Eukaryota > Metazoa > Chordata > Actinopteri > Siluriformes > Clariidae > Platyallabes > Platyallabes tihoni. The sequence goes on along the minus strand of JAQQZS010000020.1, from coordinate 15,077,294 downwards.
TGTATTTATTGGTCTTGTTAAGCCGGGAGTGATTTATAATGTGTGAAGAGGTATTAAATCTCTCTGCCTTTTCAGGTCTGGGTGGCCGTGTAAGAAAGGTGATTCATTTTGCTTGCCAAATGTCAAGGACTTGTGCTGGCTGACAGTCAGCTCTCTGTCATCCTCCCTGTGTAATGCTGCTATTTACCATCATCTCCCAGCATGCACCAGGGCGAAGTCTTTGCTCAACCTTGCGGAAGCACTCTCAAATGCACGCGCACACAAACCCACAGCAGCACATTCCAAACTTTGAATTTTTTTAAACTTATGGAATTTGTTCGAAAAACAATTACTGGCAAGAAATAACTAGAATAGTGCATACAAATAAGTATTTAAATAATCTCTCACTATGGGTATTAAAAAAAAACCTTGGCACAAGCACAGAGCAATTTCAAATCGTTTAAATTAAAATCAACTGTGGTGTAACCTTTTCACGCAGACTGACAGGATTGGTATAAAGCCTTCAGAAAAAAAAAATATGATCATGTTTTCTTCACAACACTCAAAACTTAAATTTCTCAAATTTGATAGATGATTCTTTTCTACCACAGGGCCAGATTTTGATAAACAGGAGAAGAACATCAAGCCACCTGCTACACTGCAATATGAGTGAAATTACAAAAAGTAAATAATCTCTTTTAGTAGATTTTCTATTTAGTCTTGAAGAATTCAGGGCATTTCTAGCTGGTGATTCAGTGCAGGGGTTGTGTTTGTTGAACAGCTCAGTGTTCAGACCTTAACCTCTTAGTTTCTTTATATTTACAAACCAATGGCTTACAGTAGTACCCAGTGACTACATAGAAAATTATTAAATTAATTAATTTGTCAGTAATTGATAGACAAAAAATTACAAAAATTTTGACAAAAATCTAGGGCCTGCTAGGAAAATCCATCAAAAAATTCAGTGACAACCGGAAACACCCATAAAACACGTGTTCATATGTGCCTGTGGTATTTCTTTGCTTATTTGACACATTTTTGTTTAGTCATATTTATATTGTCGGTTAAAATTAAATTAAATTATTTCCTACGGAGGCAGCATGGTGACATCTAAAAATGCTGTCTGAAGGGTTAGGAAGAAAAAAAAAAGTTCATGTCTACAAGAAACTGCAAAGCCCTCTTCCCTAAAAAGACTCCAGAGACTGAACACCTGAAGTCAGAACAATCCATGTGTTACCTTCAACTTACAGAATATATAGCTGTTTCCTGTTATGCATTGATTCTCTTTTGTGTCTCTTTTGATCTCTTGTTGTTCTTAATATTTACAGTAAATCAGCCCATAGGACATTCCTCATTCCAGCATTCCAGCATTCCTCATTCCAGTTCATTTCTACCACAAACTTTGATTGCTGAATAAAATAACAGTTTTGTGTGATGGGTTTTTATTGTACCATAATGCCTGGTAAAAGGAATTTTAATGGTTACATTATGTATATTATATTGGTAGAAAAACTGTATAAACTGAAAAAAGTTACTAAATTTACATGCTTTAAACGGCACCGTGAGTGCATTTACTCTATTTATTTATTTCTATTTATTTCCTATTCAGATACAGCCCTAATATTCAAATAACAATTTATAAAATAATTATATAATTATATAAAATAAGCGAGATGTTTGTATTTCTATCAATAACTTGAACCATCACACCTCTTATAGCCCAAGTTCACAGAGACATGTACTGTAGTCTCTATTATAAAAATGCGCTAATATTCATTACTGATAGAATGTGCTTGTGGGTGGAAGCTAATGCTTTTTCCTCACTCGACTGGACATCATTTGACCAGATGACTTGCCCCAAACTGTTTATTATTGGCCAATGCTTGGTTGTGCGCCAGAGGTGAATAGGTTGACTGATGGTCAAATTTTTCAAAAAGAAAATGGAATTTGAGTTTCAGTCATTCCCATGCACTGGTTCTTTTTCTAAATATCCTTAGGCTTTACCATAACCTCAAGCAAGGTCTCAGTGTGAAAGCTAAAGCCTTGGACTTTATATATGGACGACATTAAGTAACAATAAATAACATGCATAAGCTTCAGATTGGCAGCCTGGTGGTTAGCACTATCGCCTTGCATCTCCAGGGTTTAGGTTCGATTGCCACCTCAGGTCTGTGTGCATAGAGTTTGCATGTTGTGTCTGTGCTTGGTGGGTTTCCTCCGGGCACTCCGGGTACTTTCTCCCACAGTCCAAGAACATGCAGATTAGGCTAATTGGCATTGCGCTAATTGCCCATAGTATGTGCGTGTGTGAGAGTGAGTATGTAGGTGTGTGCCCTGTGATGGATTGGCAGCCCGTACCCTGCCTCATTGCCCTTCTGGGATAGGCTCTATGCCCCCGCGACCTTGTATGCAGGTTAGTGCGATATAGACGATGAGTGATAGTGAGTGAATAAGCTCAAATATCAAATGGGAAGCCAGTGCACCTAAAACCGAAGCAATAAATGTCTTCCTGGATCTCAATTATCTAGCAGGGACATTTTGTATTTTGTAATCAAGACTGAGAGACTGACTGTCACCTCTGTGCAGGGATTTAAAGTAATAAAGAGTTACAGGAGTTATATAAATTCTTGGCTATTTTTCTCTCGGGTAAGAAAGGGCAGGAATAATTTGAGTTTGCAAACCTCTCTAAGCTAACTGAGCATGAAAAAATGCACACACAAGCCTGTTTTATATCATTATAAATATCCACATGGTTTGTTGTTATAGCACTGTTAATTCTACAATATATTATAATACTCCCCTAATTTATCATATCTGACAGGAAACATTTAGCAATATGTTTTCTGCCCTGTGTACTCAATAAGGCAATCCAAACAATTTACCCCCTAACCGCATAATAGTTGATCAATCAAGACATGTTCTGCTCCTGAGGCTTCCTTCTTTAGTTCTCCATTGGAGCTAAAGAGTTAGCTATCGAGTGAGGGAAACTTAACTAGCAGCTTAGCATCATACAAAGTGAAGGTCTAAATCATTCTACTGTACACATACCTTACACTGTTTAAAGTTTTTAATAATCTAAGGCAAACTTTCATATTTGATTGTGACACTTATACACTATTCTCCATAAAAATGTAACAAAAGTATTCTGCCTAGCAAAGCAGAGTGGTACCATAGTAGTAGCTAATGGCTATGTTACAGCTAAACCATTTTTCTCCTCAGTAGGCAAGTAGCTACGTAGGAGATTTAGTCTAGCTGTATTAAACATAATTACATTTTTACAAATTAAGGACAAAATTATGAATATATTTACCTGAACCTTATTTATTAACTTTTTTTTTAATGGAGAAGCTTTGCAGACACATAACAAGTAGCAATCATTTGGTTTCTTTATGCTAAACACTCTAAGTATCTAAGTATCTAACGCTGAACAAGTGTGAGTATTATTCAGACCTTGATGGGTAATACATATATATATATATATATATATATATATATATACACACACCATATTGTACACTTCACTAAATGCCGATACAATTAAGTAAGGACTGTGCATTATGGTCCTTATTACACAGTAAGCACCATTGAGTTTCAAAGCATTATTAGCTTAAGCTACAAAGAGATGAACTGTGCAATAGAACTGTACAGTAGGTCTAATCAAGCTTTAGAAGTGGACAGAGCTTGGGGCTGCTACTCTGAAACAGTATATGAAGTGTATATCTAGACAGGGGCCCCAACAGAGATTTTGGAACCCTTGACAGGTACATGCACTTTCATACAATGTACAGAAATTTATGAGTATTGTTATGAATAAAAAGTGTGTGATCATGTTGGTCTTTAGTGGACTACACCATCATGCATTTTAGAGAGGTGGTAGTTATAGGTTTTAAAAAAGATTTTAGTTTGCATCAGGGGAGACCTTATGATTAATGGACAGAATCCTACACCAAGATTACCTGGGTGTAAATTGATTTGTGTAACAATTTGCAATAGACTGTCCCATATTTGGATCGCGTGTTACTTGCCTTGCCCAGTGTAGGATAGGCGAGAAACCCTGGCCTATAATTTTGAGGAAACATTTTGAGCAACAATGAATTGGATCCATTGAGAGACTCCTTTTTGTGAAGTTGTATGTCATTTTCTAGATTTTTAGTTGTAAACCTCTGTTTACTCATGAAAACTAGAATTGTCTGCATCTTACCCATCCTTATGAACCTAGAGAGATAAGTCTGATTGAGCCATAAACCTTGACAGATCTCTCTGTCTCTCGGGTGATGAAAAACTCAAAGCACAAAGCAGGCAGTGCCTTTGGGAACACAATGAATGCATTTCTCCTCTTAATTCAGTCAGTGAGTCTTTCCGAGACGCTTAACCCATCTCTGGAAATAGTCAGATCTTGCCTGCTTTCTGGCTCGCCAATAAATCCAATTTAATTGGATCACATCCATGTTCTCCCTGTGTTTGTGTTAGTGTGAATAGCTGTCCATCCAGAGTGATGTCCTGCCTCAAACCCAGTATTCCTTGGAAAGGCTTTCAATATCCAGTGACCCTGGTCAGGATATTGAAGGTAATAAGGAATATGGAATTATACTGGTTATTGAATGATAGACAAACACTTCATACCCACAACCTCACAATAATAGTTTTTAATAGGTTGGTGCAGTTTGTGGTGCTGCCTTGTACTGTAGCTCAGGGTCTGAGGTTTGATCCTGAGTTGCCCTTACTGTAGATATAAACAAGAACATACAGTATTTGATAACCTGAAATGCACTCGATTTCCATCCAGCATAGTGTTCTCAATTCTTTCCTGGAATAAGTTCTGGAAACCTGACTTAAAATAAAGCTTCTGTACTTAATAAAGCCTGTTACTGGACATGAATCAATGAATAACTACAGTAATCACCAGTATAACAATTTTATAGAAATAAAATACAATTAAATACAAGTTCATTCCAGTTCATCAACAAGTCACAAGTAGCATAATGTACTATCCATCAATTTGCTGTATACAGTATAAAGATGACACACTTACATAAATCAGTCTGTACTGTACATGTGCAATGCCAAGTCTTCCCTTTATCACTTAGGATATTAAAAGGCATATAGTGTATCCAAAGGTTTTATGGTCTTCTTAGCTTTCTTCCAGGCAGATGTTATTATACCTCTTTATACACATACTATACTGTATACGCATCAATCTCCCTTACACAAATACCTCTTACAGTATATCCTTGTGATTATAACCTTCAGGGACCCAGGGGTACCACCACCTGTTCAATGGTTGTGTTAAGAAACTGTTGCTGAAATTGCAGTAATTCTTTTTTGTATTTATTCATTTTGTTTGTAATGCCTGAGTTTATGTAGTTACCACTTTTATTGAGATCACTTGGATAAGTGACAACTACTTTTTCTCTTTTGCAACTTGCATGTAAGTTCATGCTCATACTCAGCTTAGAGAAGTTTGCACGTGATCGCTGGCACAATCTGTGCTTACTTTACACTGTTTTATCACACCTTTTAAATTCGAAGAACAAAATATTCCTTCATTAACCACTAGCATTAACAATATGATGAGCATGTGAACATTGTTTTTAAATATTTGTCAATATGATACGCTTTACCCCTGAGGTAATTATAATCACACACTTTTTACAATATCACAAGTGCAGTTGAACCAAATATGCCCATATGTTCATACAATATTGCTTCTATACAAGGGTTCGATACCCCAGAAATTAATACTGAGTGAGTGAAATTTCAACCAAGGCTTATTTTTCAGCTTTTTTTTCTTCCTCTAGTGGTAATCGATCCTGAAACTGATCTCTCACTTTACAGCATGTTGGCTATCTGGTTTAGAAAGGTGCTTCTATTGCAACCAAAATATTTTCTTTCTAAGCCTAATATAGTTCACTTCCTATTAAACTAGAAAGTGAAATTTTTTGTTTTGTTGAACCCCAATGAGCAAAGCGATGTGCACAGTGACACATCCCAGTAACACTTCAATAATTAGAGTCGATTTCTTGTCCATTTCAAGAGATAAGTTGGCAAACGATTTTAATTGTTAAAAATACCTAGCATGTTGATGTATCTATTTTCCTGGTAAAAAGCCGTTCCCGGATATGGGCTTACTCCGGTTTTGTGAAAAATGACACAAGTAAACCATCAACAAAGGATAATCTTTACAAGAAGCGCATGATATGCAAAATCTTTCACAAGGACTATGTGTACAATGGTGAATACTAGTTAGCCTACAATAACAATGTACTTCTGCTCTGACAGATGTGTCATGTTTGTAGCGTTAATACTATATTCAGTAGCAGATGCTGATGCGAGAAAGTCTAGTTGATATACTGTATGTGTGTACTGTATTTTGAATGTAGTAATAGTCAGTGATCATAGGATTGATTTTTAGGACACAAAACAAGAAGCACTATGCTCCGCGGTTAAAGTGATTCGATTGGCTTACTCAAACTGATGATCGGTTATGGAATGTTTACCGACTCCCATCACTAGTACCAATACATAAGCTCTGACTGTCGACTGATACTTTTCAAGCAACATTGACAACATCGACTAAGTCAACATAAAGGCAATTATACCATGTTTAAAATGTGTAATGTTCTAAAATGTGTGACAATGTCTGTAACAATAGTGTCAGATGTTATGCATTTATCAAATATTGCAACTGATCCTGTAAGTACTCAAAACATCTATTTGCTTTATTTTTTTATTTATTTGCTTTTTTTTGTTGCGTATTGCCTTGTCTACAGAAATCTCTCAGAATTTTGTTTCAAAACTTCACTACATTATTGCCATTGTTTTCAGATCACATCTATGACTTAAATGCACTTTAATGTAAATTCATTCATCTTCTATACCGCTTTATCCTCTATTCAGGGTCGCGGGGACCTGGAGCCTATCCCAGGAGGCTTAGG
>JAQQZS010000020.1:15036857-15048747 GCA_030068045.1 Platyallabes tihoni | reverse complement strand
ACATTTTGTGTGACAAACATGCAAAAGAATAAAAAATCAGGAGGGGGCAAATAGTTTTTCACACCACTGTATATTATTTAGAAAAGCGAAAATTAATATTTTTAGAGATTAGTTCATAAGTTCATATTTCTGAAATAACAGCGCTGAAGTGGTATAAGTGAATTTTAACACACTGGAGTGGTTTTAAGACCAAACTTCATCTTTATCCGATTTTCTTTTTCGGTTTCTCATCTGTGATTCTGTCTCAGTTAAACAAGATGTAAGATACTCAACCTTACAAAATGTTATTTCTTTGTATTAATAAGTTAGACAGAGAGTTCTGCTGTACAGGAAGGCAGGCAGACATGTACAGTACATGGGCTTCAACCTGAAATTATAATAATCAGATTATTTTAAACTTTAACTTTAAACTCTTTTTTTATGTTAACGACGGGTATTTACACTAGTTTCCACTACTTAAATAAACCTCACTGAAAATGGTGATTAAAAAACGAAGCTTTGCTTGTTATCCAGTATGTATTAAATCAAGACATTTTTTCCTTTAATTAAACAGCACACTAACTGCACAAGCAGCGTCCCCCTGTGACACCAGCACAGCACTGAACCTCCTTCAGTGTGACCCATGGAATGTCCCAGTCTCATTCAACACTGCCCTGTTATGTAACTCTATAACAGTCATTGCTGCTGAACTGTACTGTATACAGAAGCCACTTCTTGATTAGTTTTAATACCGTAATGCAATTATGCACAGGTCTACAATCCAGTAATTTGTGCTTGGAGACGGCGCTCACTCTCAGCATCGTCTGTTTACATCCTACCTGTGTGAGAGTCACTAATGTCTGTACGAGGGCTAGTTATATAAGCGCATTTAATTGGGCAATTAAATTTAATAACGATACCCAGGAGGTTGTTGTTAATGCCGAATGTTTTTATAAGGGACTCGGAGACAGTCGGGTGCCTCAGTGCCCTCTTGTGGTTTGTGAAAAATTCTCAACAGTGGTGGTAAAGACCTTCATTTAACATCTCTAGCCTGAGTGAGATCAGCACTGTATGACGTATACAGACTGATAATTCTGATAGGATGTTGATTTTTTGGTAAGTGAAATACATACATATGGCTGAAAGTCTATCCATGGTGCATGTACTGTACCTCATTTTAAGGGACCACTCGTCACAGAAATAACATTAAATACACTTATAATGGAATAGTTTAGAGATTCTGGTGCTAACTTATTGATCGGTGCTGTAATTTTTATTTTTTATATAATAATGAAAAGTCATAATGAGAAGTTGTAATTTTTAGAGGTATTGGTGCCAACATTGGACTCAAGTCCAATCTTTTACAATCCTGACCTAAAGTTCATTGAAGGTGTTTTTTCTTTCTTTAAAGCGTGTTTATATCTATATAAAATGTATAAAACTGAAATTAAAGATGTGATTCTGATTCAAAAGAAATTGTAATGAAAAAAAAAACAGTACAGTCCCCTTTGAAGGTATTGGAACAGCAAGGAGATTTTAGGATACAGTTACTGCAAGCAACTGAATATTAACTATTATTTCCTTTAATTTTATATTGGGTCTGTGTGTTCCAATGACAAAGGTGCCATGCTTTAAGTTGTTTAACACATCTAGGTACAAATATGAGGAAATATAGTAAAAACAATCTATAAAAAAGAATATTATTATTAAAAAAAAAATATATATATATATATATATATATATATATATATATATATATATATACTTTTCTAATACTTTTGAATGGAACTATATGTCAATCTTTTATCATACTGTTGTTTACAGTCTTTTTACAGAGGTTTTCATGAAACTGCACCGCATTATCACCTAAAGTAATAGTTGTAGAAATCCTAGAAATGTTGAAAAAAGTTAATTAAAAAACAAAACAAACAAATAAATAAACATTAATACAGTGCTCAGTGGTAGGTTTTTTGCCGGCCATGCAGAAAGCCTGGGTTCAATTAACACCCAATGCCCAAACCCCAGCCACTGGATGTAGTGTCGGTCCCAAAATGAATATTCGGCATTAAAAACTAAACAACATCGATCATCAACAGTAAACTGGTGACAGGCTCATGGGTACCCAAGGCTTACCCACACCTGCAGGGACCAATATCTAGCCCATCTGTTCAGATCCCACAGAAAATCCAATACAGCACAATGAGAGAAAATGAGAAGCCATGAGAGAAAAGCACCAGAACTCCCAGTGCACCACAACCTGCTGGGGCCCAAGTGATAAAGAGTCCAAGACTGCAGCAATGGCCTCCGAATTCCCCAGATCCCAGTCTGATCAGCCATCCATGGGATGCACTGGACAGAGCCATGCCTTAAAGGGCCAGAACTGCTTTAATGGTATGAGAGAAACCCAAAACCTAGGTGGTTTTAATCTTAATAATTTTGATGTTATGGCTGATCAGTGTATATTTACAGTATGTAATCATCTCTATACCAGAGCATGTACTATAGACTAAATGTGAAGCATTCATAATACACATGCAATTTTTAATAAAAAAATATATGCAGAACATGTGTTTACTTTTTCTGAGCAAGTTATTCTTTTAAATTGGATTATGGATTGTTTTTTACAGAATCCACTGGAGATAATGGATGATCAGTGCTGCTATCACGTACAACCATATAGAATGGCTTGTGAAGATTTTTAGCGATCAGATGTGAAATTCTTTGTGCTGATACCATGTGCTCCAACTTGGCTGTGTGCTAGAATGGAAACATCAGATTGTACATCATGATATACTTTATTTAATTTTTATCCTGAACACTGTAGCGTTGTGTCCTTGATGACCCTGGCTCTTACTCATTCACAAGGATTGGGCTATGATGCAGAGATTTTTTTTTCTTCTTCTGTTTTTTTTATTGAGGAATTTTGTGTGATAGAGTACTTGTTATTTAGCCAGCAGGGCCCTGAGACGTTTTGGTTGAAATCCCAGTTGGACCTTTATTGATGTTGCTGTGGTTTTTGAGAGAGGGATTTTAGGAGCAGATCTGAGCTACAGTACAGATCCAGACTACAGCTGTGACGAGATGTGGAGAAAACAAAATGTAAAAGCACACTAGGCTGTAAGTATCCTAACACAACCAGCAACATTCTTTCAATAAAAAACACTGACCTTGCCACTATCATATCACAGTAAATAAAGAAAAAAAGAGAATGAGGAAACTTACTTTGTCTTCTTACTTGGATCTTCGGGAAATTTGGATGATGCATGTTCTTGTTGAACATGTAACGTTTGAAAATATTGAGGGTTGAGGAAAAGCTGGAGGTTTTTTTTTTCTCATGGCCTATAATGAATGACTCATGAAGTGTTTCAGGAATGATTTTAAATAGATTTCAAAATATATATTTTTAAAGTAATTATTTTAATGATTTTAGATCATCATTAGGAGTAAAGTCTCATGATCTTGTTTTCTAAGTAGGTTTTTACAATCATAATCTGAACATACAGTACAGGCAAAAATCAAAATTAGAAAACATGGATGATGAGGAAAGCAGAAACTAGGACACATAAGCACATCAAACTTAGGAAAATAGTAAACTTGAGTTTGAAATGCCATGGTAGGTAACACACGTAAGAGTTTGCAAGGAGGTGATGGCAGCAATGATGTGTGTATATATACACTGACAGCGGTGACAGCAACAAGCTACGGTTTCAACACTGATCATGAGCATGGACAAGAAATCAGGAAATGAATTGTAAATAGAAATGTTCTGTATATGATCTCAACAATGAACTAATAACACATCATCATTATTGCAGCACAAAATTGCTCCACTGGAAATATTAATAGTACCATTCCACACACAGAACATAAAGATTTCATCGGATAAATAAAACCCATACACACACACACACACACACACACATAAAAAAAAAATTCAGGCTGTATAAAAAGGACTGGATAAACCGGTCATGAAATCACTCAGGTGTTTTCTGAGAAAGGGTTTTGAAGCTCTAATCCAAGTCCAAAAATAGGCAAATGCGCAGAACAAACCCAGCCAGGATCTTAGTCAGAGCATACCTACTCACCTCAGTTAGCACAAGCTAGCTAGCTTAGCATTAGCTGATGTAAGGCGGCAATCTCCACCTAGACATTGAATAATATAAATCTCGATATGTACAAATAAATAGATAAATGCTCATGTACATTTTGGGTGGAAGCCAGACAACAATAGTTGTAGTGTTAGTTAGCATAATTTGTCTTAATTAATTATTTGACTAATTAACAGGCCTAGCATCTAAATTTTTTTTTTTCAATTCCAAAGAAAATGATTTTAGTTTATAAAACCAGATTCCAGTACCTCCAGGACTTCATTACTTGTCACCTCAATATCCTTTTATTTATGCTTCTGCATCAATTAAATTCCATTCAATTAAATTTTATTTGTATAGCACTTTTATTGACATTGTTGCAAAACAGCTTTACACAATCAAAAGAATTATTGTTTTGAAGTTTGTATATGAATCTAAATGATAAGACTTTCTCTGATGAGCAAGCTGGGGACGACGGCGACAGTGGCAAGGAAAAACTCAGTGAGATGGCAATAGGAAGAAACCATTTTACACTGCCAAACCACTAGCAGTGGGGTTTCTATGCCACTGTGCTGAATCTCTTCCCCATTTTCAATGGTAAATGAAACTGAGTGAATCTTGATGTTGGAGCCAATACATGTTGCATGTTGAAAAACTGACTGTTGAAAAAATGACTGCCACCTAGAAATGAGAGAAGATGTAGGAGGAGATGGTCAATATGATGTTCAACTCAATTATACAATGGAAGCATAGAAGAAGATGTCGGAAAGGTGATGCTACAGTACTAGGTGGACCAATCACCATTGTTGCAGTCTGTGTCCCCATGACGTGTAGGTACATTTCTAGGGAGGTGCACATCAGGCTACGCCACAGGCTACGGAGAGGGTTCAAGGAGGGTCAATAGTAGCTGGAAGATCATGATTAATATGATTTGCAATTATAGTGGCTGGTAACCAAGACAACATGATTAAACAAAACTTAGAGATTTCAAGTTTTCTATGCTTGTGTGTAATATGTCATTAATTTTGACAATTCTTATATTTAGGCATTTGGCAGACGCTTTTATCCAGAGCAACTTACAAAAAATGCTTTGTAGTTTCCGTTATTGGATAGATATTTACACTGGGTTACTAGGTTACTGACTAACTGCCATCAATCAAACACAGTTGGGAAGAGTTTTTTTTTTTTTTTGGGTGGGGGATTAGTCCAAGTATTGAAGAAACAGATACGTTTTGAGTCGTCGTTTAAAGATTGTCAAGGACTTCTTGATCTGGAGGAAGTTTGTTCCACCACCAAGGTGCCAGAACAGAAAAGTGTCTGGATAAATGTCTTCCTCAATCTCTGAGAGATGGTGGAATTCTTGCTTAGTCAGTCTACGTTCTGCCTTAAAGTTATTTAAGGAGAAAAAAAAGTGTGAAAGAGTATGCATGAATTTATAATCTGGGCTAGAAAGAACCCGCCAAAGTCCTCACTTCTTTATTCCATCCTGTGCATTTTTCCTATGACCACTGGTGGTGCTGTTGCGCTAACTTTCATAAAAAAATACAATCGCGCTTCTGGATATTTATTACCAGCGAATAATCTAACATGCATGCTAAAAAGGAAAGTATTGATGTGTTTTTAGATTTGAAAGATGAACCACTTAGTCGTGAACTACTTGCAAGTCATCGATAGGATATGTGGTCTATTTTAGAACTTAATGCATATAAAACAGACATTGATCGTAGGACGGGGGATTTCTGGGAAAAAAATTAGAAACTGAAACTGGCCAATCAAGAGCATAGGAGGTCATGTGGCGACTCTAAGAGGAGATGATGCATGAGTTGAGTCACTGGATGCCATGTTGTAGAAACGTCCATTTGTGAAATGTGTGGTTTGTTGGGTTTATTTGTACAGTGCTGTCTCATCATACTTTTCATAAAACTTTGTTTGATACAGTATTTTTCCCTTTTACCTTGCGTTCCCAGATTTATCCCCAACCACCAACCGCATGCATATCCATGTTGTTGCTAAGCACAGCGGACGTCCAGATGGCTGTTTAGTGCCGAGAGGAAATAAATTCTGATCAAGTGTGACGCAGCATAACTCAGGCCCGGTGCATTTGGAGGGAGACAGTAGCTCGGCCTGGACTCGTGTATGGCAGCACCATTAAACTTTATTCCCAGCCTCCTGCTCTCTAAAAGCTCCTCGGATCAGGTCTTGACTCTTCTGCCCATTATGGTCATTTAGAATTGGTGCTTATTGCGCTGCAGACAGGCTGTCTTTAAGTATTAATGGATACATCAGCAGATCTTTGAAATTAGCCATGCAGACGCTGTGCAGTTTTGCCCCAACCCATTCCGTCCACATCTTCCCTCCACTCTTCCTCGACCGTCCACTGCTGAACTCCAGTGTAGAGTGGACAAGAGGACAAGAACTCCAGCACAAGAACTCTTTGATTCGAATACTGTCCATTTAAACTACACACGATGACTCACTGCTGACGGATTCATTACTGGCGAACAATGTGCCATGCCAGGTTAGTGCTCATGAGTTTTAATACTTTTTTTTTTTTAGCATCTACTGTAAACCCTGCAGGAGTTTTTGATATGGTTATTTTTCATATTTAGCGTTCATATTTTTGCACACACTTGTGCACTCCACAACTGTGAATGATCCACGTCATTGCTTATTACTGCCACTGCTTCAGATAAATGATGATTCATGACCAACGTATTTGTTATTTTTGAAACTCCTATTTTATTATCGACAAGCCAAGACAAACAGGACAGCTTTCTTTTTTTGCTTTAAAAATGATGTGATAAATCAGCAATTTAGAATTTTTTCAATGCATGCGATGGGTCAGATGAGCACCAAGAGATAAATGTTACAAAATGATTGCAAAGCCTCTGTGATTGATGAATGAATCATCACTGGGATTTGATTAAAAACATTTTCTTTGTACAGAAGAGCGAATGGGAAAATTTTTGGGAAAAAAAAAAACGTTTGATTAATACAATGTCATAATTGTGACACAATAAGTTAATCAAGTATAATACCTTTTCCGTACTCAGTATTAAAATGGATGGCATGGTAGCTTAATGGGAAGTGTTGCCTTATAGATACAGGATGTCTTGGTAAAGTTTCTGTGCATGATTTGACAGTGTTTGCACGGGTTTCCTTTGTGTTTTTTGATTCCCCCCACCTTTTAATAAAACATGGCAGTAAAAGGATGAGATAATTTGTTGCTATAAGTATAAATGTGCTGTACTGTGATGGCCTGATGGAGGGTGTATTCTCCTATTGTGACCAAATAGTACTGAACTTCATCTGCATCCCACATAACCCTGGCCAGAAAATTATATACTGTATATATATGGCTCATACCTTGCCCTGCACATTTTAGTGTTTTCCCAGTCCCCAGCACACCTGATTTAAATAATCAGCTAATTAACAGCTTTTTCTCCATTGACCTGAGTGTGATGGAGCAAGAAAACACTATAACGTGCAGGTCAGGGGTTCCTCCACACTAATGATTCTAGCCTTGTGTGGCTTTTACTGTATATATAGATATATTTCTGTTTTACCTAAGAAATAAGTTTGTAACATACATTAGTTAACTGTATTTAATTAGCATAAGCTTAATACAGTATATCAACGTCTATTTTTGTTCACATGACATATTTTACTTGAGTGGAAAATCCACCCTTAATTTAAATATACTGTACTACTGTAATACATGAATCATCGTTTGCAGGAACACTGTTGAGAATCAATGTATTACTGTACATGTTTTTTGTTGTTGTTGTTGTTGTTGAAACTAGCTGCTAAATCTATACTTAATATACAAAGCAAACTTTGATACTACTGTAGGTCTTAAACAGCTAGCATAAAAAACACTCAGGAATGGCTAATAAGAGGCTGTCTCAAATGCTCTGCAACAAGTTTACACAGGGCCTGTTTTAATTTTTTTTGGTTTACTAAAAACAATAGAGAATGAGACGTCCAAACTGTTTGTGGCAATCTCTCTCTCCAAGAATTTGCTGCCATCTGGAAGGCTTTGCAGTGTGGCAAAGATGAATCATACAGTACAAATGGTCCTATCCTCAGTTTGGTCCATCTCATCTTCTTCTATACAACTTATCCTTTGTACAGGGTTGTGGAGGCATGGAGCCTAGGCACAGGGCAATTTGGGAACGCCAGTTAACCTAATCTGCATGTCTTTGGACTGTGTGAAGAAACTGGAGTATCTGGAAAAAAACCACCAAGCACGGGGAGAACATGCAAACTCCACACACATAGACCTAAGGCTGGACTTGAACCCTCAATTCTAGAGGTGCGAGGCCACAGTGCTAACCACTACGCCACTGTGTCACCCAATATGGTCCATGTTCATTCAATTTTCAACTCAGTTAAAAAAAATGGAAGCATAGAAGAAATAGCTGGAATGCAAGGCTCTTGGATGGACCAATCACAGTTGTTGTGTGCATCACTGTAATGTGAAGTTACATTCCTGGGGAGGTGCTACACTGATCTGTCTGATCTTTTAGAATTTTTTTTTTTTTCATTCCGGACTCTGATACATTCCACATTACACAGTCCATGATCTCTTCTGGGGCATCTTCTCGGTGTACCAGCGACATCATGCATCAACCCTTGGCAACGCCAATGAGAGAACATATTGATTAATGTAAAAGGCCTGCCAGGCCCAGTCCACCTTCCGCTGGTTGTCAATCAGGTGGGCCGCAGGTACATCTGTATGTGGGCACTAATTCAAATTAACTTGCAGTAATTCTTCAGTCTTTTCCAGCTGTTTCTTGCCCTGCTCATTATGCTACAACTTGGTGAAAGCCTTCTTCTTGAACTTTTACCAGTTTTTGTAGAACTGGCATCTGCACTCATCACTGATGGGCTCAGCAGTGACATATCCCACAATTCCTACAACAGTCATTGGAGAAGTCTTGATGATGGTGACAGGCTTGACAGCCTCCTTTTTTGTTCACTTTAAAGTCTGGCCTGTCGACCTCAGGGATGATGTGAGTCATGCCAGCTTTGTAGCCCAGAAGGGCGGTGCAGTGATGTGTGCTGGAGCTCTTGTTTATGATCACTATGCCCCATTATTTCTCCTGAAACACAACCAGGTAAAAATGGCAGCACTGTCATTTTGGTCTGAGAATTTCACCTTTGACCACTCCTCAAGACCAGCTACATCACTCCAGTGCACACTTGATTTCAACCAGGGATGTCTGCAGGAGCGGACAGTTATTATTTTTGTGTGTATCTACTTAGAATATGATTTTTTAAAATCAATTCAGCTGGTTAAATTAATATATATATATATAACCAGCTTAATTAAAAGCACCATAACCATGACCAGGCCTTATTAAGGATGCAGTAAATCCATTCCAGAGCACTGGATGTTTATCCAATACATTTGATATAACTAGTCTGACAATAATCTCAACCAGATGCCCTATGAACCTTTCTGTCAAGTTAAACAAAAAAATAAACAAATAAGTCAAACTCTGTACTTTAGACCAGGCCTTATTCAACCGTGGTCCGGTCCGAGTGAGTTCTATCCAGACCCTAATGCTTTTCTGATAAATAAAAATAATAAATATGACAGTGATCTAGAGCTTTTTCCTTTGAGGTGGGTGTGGCTACACTTGTCACTCAACAGAGCCAATCGTTTTCCGTGTATAGACAGCGTGAAGAAACAGAAACTAAAGTGTGACACAGCATGGCTTAATCTGAAAAAAGGAACGTAGACTATGAAAATCCAAACTTTCCAAGATGAATGTACAGATCAATGCATGTTTATTCTTTCTGCAGTAAGAGTAATACGAGGTTTTTCTCTGTGGCGATAATAAAAAGCAGTAATGTGAAGCACCACTGTGAGACAAAACGTGTCGTTTGCGCAAATCAAGCAGATTATTTGTAGCAGTCTAAGATGAGAGCGTGTAAAATAGCGGAACTGAGAGCCCAGAGTAGCAGAGCAACCAGAGTCCTTTCATTTACAGCCCAGCAGTTTGCAAATGAAGATTCACTAAAGAGTGCTGTTCGCATTTCATATAAATACAAGAAAATATACACAGCCATAAAAGTTTAAACTCTCCACCTGTTTAACATAGTACCTGAAAACTGACAATAAATATAATAAAAATGCTAAATTATGCAAATTTTAAATTGCTTATTTTTTCATAGACTTGCAGCGACTGCATATGTAGAGATCTGAATCCTAACACAAACGTAATTTTTTAATTTCAGTACCCCTAACATAGACGATATAAACTTCTTATCCAGAATGATGTATTCATATTTACTCGCTAATACACACACACGCATACCTGGTGGAGGGCAATCATTATTTCCTGAATCCCTCTGATTGCGCATGGTTTCATCAGCCCCATGTCTTTTCGACCTATGAAAGGGTCTGCCTGACTGTCATTAAAATGACATGAAAAATATATATACATACAGTATGTGCAGGTGATGGGAATTATACTCTCCATCCAGAAAATTTTGCAAATATTCAATGAACTCCCCAAATGCTAATGCAAATCTTTGTGCACTTCAATCCACTCGGTAAAGTTGATTATTCTGAAGACGAGCCACAAGACAACATAATCAAAATTCATCTTTAAAACAGGTGGATAAAAAAAACCCTGGAGACTCTCTCTCTCTCTCTCTCTCTCTCTCTCTCTCTCTCTCTCTCACATACACACACTTTAGAGGCCACGAACATTAAAAATGCAAGATTAGCCCTACGATGCTTACAAGCACAGTTGCAGTTCCACTCAATATAAGACACGGAGTACACGGGTTCTGCGGGACACACTGTGCTCAGTGATAAATACCTTTCTATCAGTTCTTTTATTGATCCTCAGGTAAATTCCTCATCCACCTACTTCCCTTTTTTACAACTAAAGCCTTATGTAGCTCTTTTTGTCAGTAATGACAAACTCCTGCAGAGTAAGCGGCGCTGTAGGGATGAAATGCAATTTGCTCTTTAAAGGTCAAGTGCATTAAATGTTCTATTTGTGTAATTTAGTAGAGAAAGGTTTCGCTTGGTTTTGCCTGAATATTTAATAAGCCACGGTAAACCCCTTCGCCTGAACTCATCTCAAGATCCTTGTTTCTGTTTGTGCTTGTTGAGGAACTAAGGAATTGTTGGTAATAAAATATAAATCCGTATAATTGTTTCATGAAACTGTCAGACGATTACTGCATTGCAGGAATGATGATTTTTCTACTAAGATGCTATTACCACACATGTTTTTTATGTGAGTTAATTTACTGTCACAAAAATATTCATCCATTTATTTATTTATTTATTTATTTATTTATTTTGACCTTGGTCAGGGTTGTAGGGGATCCGGAGTGTGTGGCAGGAATACAATATGGATGGGATGTCAGTACAGCATGCACACACTTACAAGCATCCATACACTTACTCACACCTAGGGGGCAGTTTAGAGTCGAGAACATTGATGAAACCCACATGAACATTAAAAATCTAAACCAACAAGATTAAATTTGTGAATTAAAGTGCAAAATGCAGCCACTGAATACTCAGAAGGGAGCTTTACGGAAATGAAAATTATGGATAAAAATGTAAAAAAAAACTGCAACACAGTGGTGCAGTGGTAAAGTGCTCGCCCTATTATCCGGGGATCTCGCAGCCGGAGGTCTAGAGAGAGCTGATTGGCCGAGCTCCCTCTCTCAGAAGGAAGGGATGAGAGGTACTTTGTGCTCCAACATTAATCGTGGCTCTACAGCCAATCAGGGGCGTCTGTGAGCTCACGCAAGCGGAAGGAGCGGATAGCGCTGTCCTCCGAGTGTGT
>JAQQZS010000020.1:15010820-15022221 GCA_030068045.1 Platyallabes tihoni | reverse complement strand
CCTTTTATGCTTCCTGTTTTCCGACCGTCCTACTTCCGGGTCCTAGTACCGGCCATAAAACGGGTGTGTGTGACAACTATGAACAATGGCGCTTTTATGGAGCTGAGTCAAGAACATGCCATTATATTATCTGTACAAGTGATTTTTTTTATTACTCATTACAGCAGTACTTTGTATTAAAATAAAGCTTTCAAGGGGTATATTTCATTTGCTGCAAAATGAAATATAGATTTAATTATATAAAAGTTACATAATATACTGTAACTGAAGGGAAACTGCAGCATGTCTGTGTTTGACTGTAAAAAACTGGCAAGAAATATCCTGCTAATCAAATGCAGTTTAATTTCTCAGTGACATTTAAATAAAGGGCACATTAGCAGAAATAAAAACAGAACTAATAATTTCAGAATGTTACATGATACAAATGACAAAATGCCTATTTGAATGCCATCTCACAGTATGCATAATGGTCAAATAGCTGTAGAATTAATAACAGGTTTGAAACCAAAGTTAATCTCAACTGCAAACTTCAGGGGAAAAAATCAAAAAGTTGAGGCACGGTATAGTAGTATCTCATTATGCATGTGTTGCCAGGTGACACAGTTTAAGAACAACCTGTCCTACTCAGTCAAATAAATTCCCTCATTACACATCGCCGTCATCCGCACTCTCCCGTCTCATCGCACATACAGTCTGAAGGGTTCACGGCACCGTCTTGGCCCTCCAACTTTGTGTCTTCTCTTCCTCCCGCTCCAGATTGACATCTGTTGTTTACCGGAGTGTTAGCAGCCGAGACCGTGACACGACTCGGCTCAGACAGGGAGAGATGAGTGACGCTGGGGTGCGACAGCTCTGGGAACAATAATGGGTTTTCATGAAGTAGGTTAAGAAGTTAATCAAACAAATGTCAGTGAATTCATCAGCGCCACATTAGCATTTCTGCTTGGAGAGAATCTCACAATGATGCACTCACAATGATGAGTTCTGACTTGGGGATGCGAGTTTATGGAACTGAAATTGTGCTCCATAAATTCGAGGACACTAACACAAAATTTAAAAAAAAGAAAGCAATTTAATTGTCTATTGGGAATTATGTTGTAGAATGAAAAGGAGTTCAGTGAGAGGTGAAATTATTCTATTTAATTGAAAACGTATTACAGACCAATACGGAGACTAAATCCAGCATCCGGTTGCTTGATAAAGTTGAACTAATGTGTTTAAAGGTGCATGTTAATTTACAGTGCATTAATTAATCAAGCTACCGACTTTGCACATCTATTTAAAATAAATAACCTGACAATGATGTGTCAAGAAACCATAAAATTAAACCTGACCGTGAAGGAACACTAATATATCTTATTAGAAAAGTATTATGTGCTTCAAGTAACATGAGTATGACAATTTCCTCACTACTTTCTTGTAATGCCGCAATCTATTGCATTCAGGACTCAGAAAGTCCCAGAGTGTTGATCTAAAAGCGCAGAAATTTTACATGAAATCTACATGAAAATCTACATGAATTGCTTCTTGATTAGTATATTTAAAAAAAAAGGAATGTAGGTAAACTGATTTGTTCATCTTTTCTCATAAAATGGTATAATTGTTTTATTACTGTATGTTAATTTTGGGCTAAATTTTGTAAAATTTGCAATAAACATACTGATGGCTGATGGATAAAAACTATTTCTCAGTCTAGACATCTTACATTTCGCACTTCTGTACCTCTACATACTGTACAGGTATGGGTACCCTTATTATTACCCATACTGACATTTTTAAAAATGAAACCTTTTTTATGGTAATGTGGCTGTATTTATTTATTTATTTCATTATTTGTTTATTTGTTTTCCAAACTTTTAATCTGCAATGGCATATCTGTATTTGGTATTTAATCTGACATTTAATAATGTAGGCGTTTTCATACTACGTTACAAAAGGATTTATATTATATAGTTAAAACAGCTGTTATACTGTAGGTATACTTAGAACATGACGCGTTTACCTTAAAGCACTCCAGTGATGACTTTAAATATTTATAATAGTTTATAATTCATTGTAAATATTTCAGTTTCTTTATGCTTATGCACAGGCCATTGCCATATGAGGTTGTGCAGTACTTTACATGACACAGCTTTGTAATGAATAGTGAAAAATTATGATCATAAATTAACCAGGAAGTATTTCGAGCCTATTCTTAAAG
The DNA here is from genome assembly GCA_030068045.1 of Platyallabes tihoni. Lineage (NCBI taxonomy): Eukaryota > Metazoa > Chordata > Actinopteri > Siluriformes > Clariidae > Platyallabes > Platyallabes tihoni. The sequence continues at coordinate 15,020,021 of JAQQZS010000020.1, read as the reverse complement.
TTTTATGAGGCATTATAATAGGTTATAAGAAATTATTACCAATTACAGCCCACAAAGAATAATAAAACATAGGTATAATAACATGAATTCTGGCTTCATAGAAATTATTAAAGATATTTGTTCCTCATTAAGGTTAAAATTGTCCATCAAACAAAAAAGGGTCATAAAACATCTTCAAAATAAAAAAACAAACAAAAAACAATATATATACAGTATAACACCACACTGCATTTGCCTCCATGTTTCTTTTTGCTGTGTCCACTGCATTTCTCAGTGCATCACTTGTGCATGCGATTTGCTTTCCCCACATGTATGCTGTTACACGCCTGCCCCGTTTCACTCTGCATACTCTCTGCACCTGTGTGTCAGTGTACGCGCTGCTCTGCCACTCCTCTGCTTTGTGTCTCGTCTGAACAGGACCTCAGGCGGCGCGTGCCAGGAAAGCCTTCAAGGAGGCAGGCGGCCTTAGAGGCAAGCCATCTTACACATTTACGCTTTAAACTAACCAAGTAAAACTGTATACTACGCATAGAAATGTTATTGATTAAACCATAACCTAATAATTTAACCTTTTTTTTTTTTTTTTTTTTAACCAACTAATATCTTAATTAAATTAATAGATTACAGGCATGTCATACTCATTTTTGGGGCACAATTGGTATTTTTCAAACTAACAAAGTATTAACAGGTTTTGGTCAGAGATTGCAGAAATTGGACTGAACTTAAAAGTATCAACATACTGTACCCTGAGGCCCTGGTTTGCTAAAATCCCAAATAACATGCACTAATCTGAGTGTGAAGTGAGACAATGAGATAAATGAAAGAGAGACCATCTTGTGTATCAATTAGCAAAGATAACATAAACATATTTTACAGTTTAACCATCTAAAGTTTTTCCATGTGCTATTTGTATTCTTGATAGGTCTGGTGAGTTTAGAACTGTACGTGAGTCCTGAAAGGGCGATAAAAAAATCTGCATGTGTCCAAAATAATGATGAAAAAGCTCTGAAAGGGAGCACAACCTTTATCAAATATAATATACTGTAAATATAATATGTATATAGTAAATGACAACCTTTTCAACTGTTATATAGTTGATATGAACAATATTTTGTTATAATTTTTTTTTTGTTATTATTATAGTTTTTACATAAGGGATGGTTGTCATGAAGTTTTTAATTATTACAACCTAGTGAATAATGAAACTGTAATATGATTTTATCTTTACTTCTATAAATTAGACATTCACAGGACAAATTAAGCACATGCCCAGAAAAATGTAATACATCTTCTCAGATTTGTTAATTATTGCGTAAATCTCCGTCTTTAATAATTTTAATTTTTAATGTTTAGTAAAGCATATTTTAGGTGGAAAATAAATCTATCTATTTTAACTCCATCATGTTTAAAAAAAAAAAAAAGCCCCCAGTTTTGCTCACTTTTGTTAAACAGTATTTAGATATTTTTTATTTTAGGCCTGGGATTTTACAAGAGATCATGCTCAGCACCACAAAGCACTAACACTGGTATGGTAGTGTGTGCAATAGGGATATGAGTGGATCAGGTGCAGGAGCATTACTGGGAATTAAAACACTTGAGTCACCGCTGTGCTAAAAATGCACCATAATATTAACTAAATAATATATGGAGAATACTCCGGTAGCCACTTTCCACTGATACAAGTGGTAGCTAATACATTGCAACATATCAACAGATCAGTACCTGGTGAAATAGCAACAATTAGAACGTACATTATACAGTAGGTTTTAATGAACTGGCAATTAAATGTATATCAAGCAGCCTTTTTAAACAAAGGAATCAATTAGTAATGGTTTGTTCTAGTTGAATTGGTAATATTCTTAAAGCATGTAAAATGTTACTACTAGATTTTCTAAAAGTAGTTAGCATAGTTTGCTAGTTAACACATTACTAATTAGATTACTGCATTGCAAGTCAAGTCACTCAAGTCAAGTAGGCGTTTATTGTCATTTCAACCATATACGATAAAACGAAACAACGTTCCACCAAGACCAAGGTGCTACTGTACATACAACATAAGTTTACAACATAAATTAACAAAAAACTAACTAGCTAACTAACTAAGAACCAATTAGCTGACTAGCTGAGACAAAACAGATTAACATTATAAATTAACAGAAACTATCTAAGTTCTATAAAGAAAAAGACAACATAAAGTGCACGTGCAAATGTGCAAACAACAAAGAGCGACAATACGAAAAAAAAATGAGGACCTGGTGTAATGCCATTGCCACAGGATATGGTTCACAATGTAACAATACAGCTACGTTTTTAGTTACACCACTTTTCATCACACACATTACTCGAAATATAGTGAATATCTAAAACTGACATTTTCCCCTAAATTTAGACTTGGCCTTGACTCACTAGCCAGTTCTGCCCGATCACACAACAACTAGATTAACATGTGCTTCCTTTGAGACACATGAAGCCAACCAATCTGTTTTCAAGGTGCGTTGTGTGGCGGCATAACACACTAAGATGGATCTGCTATCTTTGGCATGCATGAACTCACAGATGCATTTGTGTAATGCGAATGACAGGGGACATCACATCCATTAGAATTCCGTCTTTGTTGATTTCTGGAGAACAGGGTGGATGTTCGCGTTTCAGTTTTGCTTAAAAAACAAGCCGTACTAACCTTTCCGTTAAAACACAGATCGCCTTTAATGAAAATGCTCACTAACTTGATGTAAAGTGTATTGGATTGTGTTGCATGCTTTGTCGTCTCTGCATGAAGACTTTTTCCCCCACTTGTTTGTGTATTTTATCATAATTGGATATGTGTGTCATATCGTAATTGGATATGTGTTTCTTTTAACAAAGCACTGCAGGCAGAGAGTCTTTAGTGAATAATCCCCTGAGGAGAGTGACATGACCATGGATGGACAAAAAAAAAGGACGAACCCAAAAGCCCGCCACATACTACAGCCATTATATACACAATTAAAACATCGTTATGTTCTTGTTTCTCTTTCTCTAGTCCCTTGTTTTTCTGTATGGTTCTGCTGATTCTTTAACAAGATGTTGACCTTGTTATTATGAACAGATGTGTATGAACAGAGAGAATATGTAAGCACATTATGGAATGTTTAATCATTAGAACGATTCATATGTTGTCTGTGTGTTACTGAGAGATGTTGTAATAATTGGTGCTTGTGAAGAAAACTGGTGTATGATTTATGTTCTATTTACATTCTTATGTACAGTAAGATCCAAAACATGGAGTCCATTGGCTTGTTCTCTTTATGAAATAATAATAATAAAAAAAAGCACACAAGAATACACTTTTGCTCATTTATATGAAAGTTTCACTTGGGGATTTCTCAACCAATTAATCTATTTTGGTCTATTCAAGTCTATTTGAACCTGGGTAAAAATTTATAAATAAATAAAAATAAAACATAAATAAAACAAAAATATAAATATATTAACCACAAAGTACAGCAAATTAAGAACTCTTAAGCACTGGTTAAATTTGATTAGCCAAGTCCAAAGGTCATTAAACCTCATCCTTTTCAACTTGACACACTGTTTAATATACTGTTTAATAAAGCAGCACAGCAAAAAGCTGAAGTGCAACCACTAAAGTCACTAACCTGGCTTTAAGATTATTGTATTCAGAAATAAAATTCAGTTGGCAGGTTCATTAGCGAACTAGAGAAAGTACTACTTTCTATAATTCAGTAGCAAAGTACACTATCAGGCTAATTAATGAATGATGTAATAATAAATGTAAAAAATTTAGGATAAATAGGATTATTCTGTATAATCCAGGGGCTAAAATCAGTAGTAAGATATCTATCCACCCTTACTTAAAATTTGTAATGCCGCAAGAAACTTAAATAGCTAACACTGGATTGTGCAATAACAAGATGAATTATTATCAGTAATGATCATATACAACAGAACCTCAGAATTGTAAATGACCCGCTTCATGAATTTTCACCTTAAGAACTGAAATTTTGCAAGAAATTTGCCTCAGCATACGAAGCTTCAAAACTTGTTTGAGTCTGTGGACATCTAAGTGATGCAAGTTTATATTTTGTACAAAATGTAGTGAAGACATAGCACCATGTTAGCATGTTAACAAGGATGGTGGCAAGAAGAAAACAGAGACACATTCAATTTAGGTTTTAAAACAGCCGGTGCCAAGAGAAATCATAAATGAAGATTAATTGAGGTTTAATGTCTATTTGTTTCATGTTTTATTTCAATTCCATGTCTTTTCTAAATGTTTTGATTGTTATATGTTTCACAATACGAATTTTAGCCTTAAGAACTCCAGAACAGATTAAATACTGTCGTATACTGAGGTACCACTGTACTAGATTGTTTATGTACAGTATAATCCAGTAGCTAATTTCAGTAGCATGGTAGCTAGCTATTGCTAGATTATTAGCTATATGTAATGCAGTAACTAAATTGAGTAGCACGAAAGAATAGTTTAGAATAGTATGAACAGACATACTAGTGTAGATCAGGGTTAATAACAACCTACTTAAGTATGTGTTATTATAGCCACATTAAATTATGCTTAATCTTGGACAAGTTGCAAGCTAGCTAACACTTGGCTAAATTATCTAATTATAAATAATCTAAACTGGCAGACAAACTAGTATGCTTTGCTAGCTACAGTATGTTATTTATTGTATTCCTAAAACTTAATTTGGTACAAACATACATTATATTTTTATTTCTACCCAGGTACAAATGGGATCTGTCTTCAAATTCTGTGCATGATTAGCAATGGACTCTATAGACAAGTGGACGTTTGGAGCTTAGTGTACAAATAGCAAGCATATTTTAAGCACCTCTGATGTCAGCCTGTTACACAATGCACTCAGGAGGTATTCAGCACATGAGCAGAGAACCTGTGAAGGCAGTGCACGAAGTCATGGACGAATCCAGCAACTGGATGAACACAGTCTTGACCTTTATGACTAATTTGGTAACGCCGGAGGAGGAGGAGGAGGAAGAAGGTATATTTCATATAGAGGTGCACGCCATTCCCCAATAACAGAGTTAACAAACTGATGCAAGCATAATGCCTTAAACTACTGGCAGAGGTTTGATTTGATGGGTCTTGTGTTATAATAAGCTTTACTAAGTATCAGTTGCACTGGTGGTCACTGTGTTTTGCTGCTGGGGGAAATGTCACATGTCTGGAGATATGACAGTCACACAGAGATTAGAAAACTCTGCTATCATATCCAAACAGCAGGCCTGGGAAGAACACACTCAGGGAGGAACCATCAGATAGCCGACATGCTGAAATCAGATCAGACTTCGCCTCTCTGTGCAGCCGCTGGCTAAATCTGTCTCTGGTTTATCAGGCTGGCAGAGGTCACATGACTGACAAAATCACTTCTATTAATTTTTTTAGTTTTTATTTATATCATGCCAAACTTAGTGGATCACTCATAATAGTGTTCAAGGGAACATTAGAGCTACAGCAGAATGTACAAGTCATCACAAACACATTTTATTATTGGCCGTTTTATATTTATAACAGTCGCAGCACTACCACGTGGACATACGACACACCACACGGGAGAGGCTTGACACACTAACACTGTGTGAGGTGTCTTATTGATGAGATTATTAATAAGCAATGGGATACTGTTTTTTTCAGCTATTTCCATCAGTGAAGTCAATTGAAAGAAAATAAAGGATGAGGCTCTGTACCTGCGAATGTGAAACCTTATTTTGTGCACAACGTTTGTTATGGGCCTGAATAATGAAAAATAAAAATAGATATGCTTTGCTCTCAGTTGGTTTGAAGATTTTTCTTTTTAATAACATTCTAATGCAAAAGGCGCACTAAACACTATGCAGACGACTAATAAAATGTTAAAACACTTTTAGCTTTACACAATTGAGCTCTACAGGACATCAGAGGACAACTGCACTGACAACAAGGTCATTTATGCAATTGTTATACCAGTAATGAAAAATATGAGTATGAGGTCTAAAGTTTAAAATCTGAGTCTGCAGTATTTCGAATGTGAATACAAACATCTTTAATTATAATTGCATAATTGAAGAAAAAAAGAAATCATTAGTATTGGCCTAACTTGGAAAATAATTGGGCAAATATAAAAAAGAATAATTAATAATAACATAATTATGCATGTTACTATAGATACTATATTGTAGGTGAAACATAAGATCTTATGCTTGTTATAATTGCCTGCAGTAAGAAATAACAAAAAAATGTCCAGATGGTCATCCCTACTAATATATGTATATTATTTATATAGATTACAGATAAACATCATGTCAAGTTTGTACTAATAATACTTATAAACTGTGCCTGTGTAAATATTAGGATAATTGTAAGGGTTAACCCCTAGAGGGCGCCAAATGCCCCTTTAGTTTGTTTATTTGTAGTTTGATTTATGTTTGTAATTTTGTTTAACTTCAGTTCCCAGGATGCACCTCGGTCAGGTGACGAGTGCCGGCACCTGAACCGAGGAAGGATAATCATGTTCAGTATAAATACCTTGGTTTGCGGTAACTTCTTTGTGTTGCATTAATTGTCATGAGGGTTTGTGTTGCCGTTTTTTGATTTAGTTTGGTTTCATTGATCTAAAAGTGGATAAAGGTAAATGCTCTGACTGAGCTAGGTTTTGTTTGTGTTTTGGTGCTCAATAAAAGTCTTTATTTTGAACCGCCAGCTTGCCTCCAGCATTGATGCCACATTCACATACACGCCGACACACACCCGTACATGTAAAACGTGACAATAATAACCCACATACACTATGCAAAAGTCCTGAGACACCCCTCTTTTGTTTATATTAAATTAAATTACATTAAATTATATAGAATAAAAAAATGGGAACAAATTATGTATTGCAACAAGCTGCAAAGTGCAAAGTTAAAAATTTTTGTTTACTGTATGTACTGTAATAACCTCAGCAGCAACCTCATTTCCCCTCTCATCCGTTTTAACCATTCAGCATTCAGTAACACCAGTATACTAATCACCGGCCTGATCTTCTGTCACCATTTCCATCTTAAGTTAGATGTTTGTTTGTTTTTTTATACTTAAAAAAAACATTCCTCTGAAACTAGTAAGGTACAGGGACTGGGCTGAAAATGAGAGACACAAAAGCCCTTCAGGAAGCCTGGATAACTGTTACTCAAGACAACATTAAAAATACAAAAAGTTCAGGTTTTTTGGAAGCAAAACATGAAAACATGAGGTATGGCTCAAGACTTTTGAAGAATACTATAAATACACAGACACGACTCCACTGGTTTGCTCTGACTGTAAAGATTAATGATCATTATATAAAAAACATATGCATAACCTTGCTAATGGCCAACATTTTCTACACGACTGGAAGCAATAATAATAATAATAATAATAATAATAATGCAAAATGCAGTAGACATTATACACTGGTGTCTACTTTGTACTATATAAATAATATATCCAATACGTTTTGGATATCGTATGCCCAAAGCCCAAATGAGTTGTAATAACTGAGTCATATCCGGTAGCTATTAAAACATTAGACAATTTATAAGCCCCTTTTAAGTGTACCAGTTTTTCTATTTATCATCTATTTTTTATTAAATCTTTTTACCAAAGGCTAAAAGATTTTTCATTAATATAGACCTTAACAGGTTACTGTATAAAGCATGATTATGATAATAATAATAATAATAATAATAATAATATGTACATAGCCCATACAAATATGTAGTGTAGAAACAATGAATAAATAAATACTGTACATAAAAAAGTATAAAATAAGACCTAAATAAATAAATGGAAGGAATAATGAGAAATACATAGTGAATCTATTCCATAGACTAATACAGTATGTAACATGTGTATAGATTCAACATACACTTGAAGGACAAAATATATTTAATTGCTAATTGCCACATACAAACAATAATTGATAATGATACTATAACAATGATTCATCCAAAGGTTCTTTAGTGATTCTTACACAGTATTTAAATCAATATCGATTTTAAAGATGAGAATACTGTACATGTATTGTGGCCCAAAAGTCTAAGTCCATGGACATAAGTTTGACCAAAGGTATGTGGACACCTGACAAACACATCTATATGTGCTTGTTGAAGAACCCATTCCATATTTATGGTTACAATGATCTGTATTAGTATTGGCTCTGCACTAGATTTTGAAACATTGGCTGTGTAGAGTTTAGCTGTTCCTGCCACAATAGGCTCTGATGTCAAGGTGAGGACTCCTGTGACTTGGTTACCATTCCGATTCATCCAAAGGACTTCAGTGGTTCTTACACACCAAACTTAGCAAACTATGTCATTATAGAGCTTATTTTATTTCATGCTGGAAACTCCATAGTATCGAAAGCCAATCTCTTGCAAACAGTTTAATGAAGGACCATATATGCAAGTGATGTTCAGGTGTCCACATACAGTATATTTGGCCATACAGTATGGACATAACAATCAAACACACCAACTGAACCTGGCAATTAACAGATTAGTTGAATCACTAAACTGTGCAGGATACTAGCCCCTATTAAACACACCCCTCATTATACGTAGATCACTGATTTCCACACTAGGTGATTGAGCCAATATTTTATTGCAATATTTTAATTATCTTTACTTACATTTAGCTAATTTAGCTACAATACAGTATATTTTTCAAAATATAGAATTCCTTTTGTAAAATAATAACATACAGATGGGTGACAAATTGAATGAAGAAATAAAGCAGGTCCCTATGACACCCTCAAAGTTCTTTGGTGTGAATTCTGCAAGTCTCTGGATAGGTATTAAGCTGATGAACACCATTTTTCCAAATTATATTCCCTTTTGATGATAGTGGTGAAGAGCACCATCTCTGAAATCACACACAACTCCAAAATCTTCTATAGATGTTCAGTTGGATTGGGATCTGGTGAGTGTGAAATCTATATAGTACATTATTTATTTAGTCTTCGAAGGGCAACCCGTGCCAGTAAAAGTATAGTAATCCATCAATACCCAACATAACAGTATGTACATACAGTATCACCTGTATTGTATGTACTGTAGGTCATAATAAGTTACTAAAACAGGGTAGTTTGGGGAACATTGCCCACCTGATAAATTCAAATAGATGAACAATAAAGACAGAAATCAACAACATAAGAAAGGGGGGGG
>JAQQZS010000020.1:14974293-14986726 GCA_030068045.1 Platyallabes tihoni | reverse complement strand
AAAATGTATCATACTGGGTCACTGTTAAATAGTCTGAACCCCAAAACTTCAGGCAAAATGGTTAAGCACATTTTTTATGTTTGTATAAGCCTTTTTATAAATGAGTCTTAATTTGATGATGTGATTTTAGGCAAACATTGACTTTCTATTAATGGAAGGGAAAGTATGACATTCTTATGGCTAGTTCTCTTAAATAGTGTAGCTGGGTACCATAAACGCATGATACCACATCATCCGTCAAACTTAGTGGAGGAACTGTTATGACTTTAGCGTGTATAGCTGCCAGTGGAATGATGATAAATTATGAAGTGTATGGGGCTGTGATCTCTGCTTAGATTCATCCTGTAAAACTAATAAGATGCTGCTTCATAACACAGACGGACAATGACCCAAACATACAGTGAAAGTTACCTAAGGTAAAGAAATCAGATGTTCTTCATTGGCCAAGTGAGTCAACCTGATCACAACCCAACAGAGTATGGTTTTCTTTTACTGAAAACAAAACTGGCAGACAAACAAAACCCACAAACAAATCAACAGCTGAAGGCTTGGTCATTTGGCCATTTCCATTGGTTCCAAACCACAGATAGTGGATAGCTGACTGCAAAGGATTTTCATCCAAGATCATTTTTAAGGCAATTATTAAGGTTGTAATTATGCTAGTTTGTTCCATTATTTATGAGCCTCCAAAATTGAGTTAATGCTACACAGTTCTCAAACCACTTGAATTAAAGCTGTAAGTCTTGACTTCGCTCGTATCTTGAGTGTTTCATTTCAAATTTACTGTGGTGTGGTACAAATGCCAAAAAACGTATCTTTGTTCTAAAATTTATGGGCTTGACTGTCTATATGTTTTTGAAAATGGTAATGTTGTTGTGATTAATGTTCCAAATCAACTAAGAAAAACTCTCACGCACTTGTTCTGTAAGTTATCATTTTTATATTTACACATTAAATACTTTTCTCTGACTTCATGTTCGTTGATGCTTATATTATTATATTTTACGAGGCAGTTTTCCGTGTCAGTGCTTTATAACAGTCGGTAATTTAGTTCTCCTACATGGGAAGGTCTTTAGGGCAAAGGGGTTTGCACATTCTGCAGTTTCTTGGTAACAGGGCAAGCTACATTGTTTGTCCTATTAACTTAAAGAAAATTAATGTAGAGGCTGGTGAGGGAAAGACTGCTTACGTCAAATATCTAATAAAGTAAAATGCAGTGCAATGAGTGGTTTGTCTGATGGATGCAGTGCTGGAGAACGCTCAACATTATATATACAGTACATACTATACTGTACAGTATGTTTTGCTTACAGTGTGTACTGTACTGTAAGCAAGTCTAATAGAAAAGGACTTGTGTTTTCGAGTTCCATAAAAAGGGGTAACCTATGTGTTTGCAACATTTTTTTATCTTTTGTTTGCATTTAGATGAACAAAAGGAATCTGGCACCTGTGTGTGTCTGCAGCCAGAACAACCTGTACTGCCTCCCATACTGGATGCTGAGCCCGAGGAGGAAAAAGGTACCTAATGTTGACTCAAATGATCATCAAATGATCACATTATTGTGCATGCCAGGAAAGAACTGACAAAATGGATAGAAACACAAAAGACATTTTTACCATGTCATGAGGATCAACAACCTTGTCACAGCACCCAGCTGTAAATGAATTTTGTATTGTTTTGTGGTTTGGCAGTTTATTTATCATGTTAAAAATACTGAAATAGAATTAGAAGTGATTATGTAGTTTAATTTGTATGAATGTAAATCCTGATAGATAGATAGATAGATAGATAGATAGATAGATAGATAGATAGATAGATAGAGAGACAGGCAGACGGATGGATGGATGGATAGATGGACAGTATGTGGAAAGATGGCCTGGCAAGTATGTTGATAGAGACAACCATGCAGAACAGATAAATAGATATAGATAGATAGATAGATAGATAGATAGATAGATAGATAGATAGATAGATAGATAGATAGATAGATAGAAACCATTGACAGACAGACAGACAGACAGACAGACAGACAGTTGTAAAGATGGATGCATGGACAGACAGGTGGAAAGATGGCCAGGCAAGTATGTGGATAAGCAGGCACAGAGACAGCCAGACAAAGAGATAATCAGACAGACAGACAGACAGACAGACTGAAAGACAGACAGTTAGATAGATAGATAGATAGATAGATAGATAGATAGATAGATAGATAGATAGATAGATAGATAGATAGATGCAAACGTCTGCATTCCCATAGTTAGTTAGTTAGTTATGCATGCATACAGTCAAAAATATAGACGGACATTTTTTTTTTCATAAAGAAATAATAGGGATTGTGGATTTAAAAAAAAAAAGGAAATGTTGCACTCAGCCACAGCTGAATATTACTGTCCGTGTCATCTAGCTCTGTCTGCTGTTCTTTAGTAGAGCATGGCAAAAAATATCTTCTGCTATTAAGTGCCATCTGGTGGAGCATTCAGTTAAATCTCCCACCCAGCATGTACGATTCGGTTCTCCATTCAGCCTTCAGTTAACTCCGACCTGTAGATGGGGCAGATGATTTTTAGATACTGTGTGTATTTTTCTCCAAACCTCCAAATGTCAGCAGCACAGCTTTTCTGCTTCAACAGCTTACCAAAGGATTTTAATGGAGTTCAGCATGTGCTGATTTCTGATGCTGTCAATAACACACACACACACACACACACACACACACACACACACACACACACACACACACACATATCAAACAGTGCCATCTGCTGTAGGTTCAGTACACCTCACCTGCCACATTTACCTTTACTGTACATTGTCTCATCTGAAATTCATAAAGTATATCATTAATATAAGTAATCCTGTCCTGAAGTTGCATGGTACATTATGCTTTTAATAGAGAAGCATGTATAATTTAGTTGAAGTGGCAAAATGATTAGTGAATAGGGCGGATTAAACCTCATTATCTAAAATTCATTCTTTTTTCCCTTTTTAAAACACAATATAGCATGTAGAAGGTATTTCCATCTAACACTTAAAAAAGAAAAGCAAAAATAATAATATGGTACACCTACAGATGAAATGTTATATATAATGGTATATATTAGATGAATTTCTTTAAAAAAAAAAAAAAAAAGCTTAAATAAGTCATAGGTTCATTTATTTTAAACAACCACATAATGTATAGTAGATTTATGCAATGCTGAAAGAAATGAGCTTGTAGCATTGTGAGTTTTATTGGTAACTGTTTTTAATTTCTTTGTCTTCTTCTTATTATTATTATTTTTATTACTATTATACACTTAATAATGCTTTATTTTTATTATTGTTATAATTATTACTATTATTATACACTTACTAATGCTTTATTATTATTATTATTATTATTATTATTATTGTTGTTGTTGTTGTTGTTGTTTAGAGGAGGAGAAAAAGGAGCCACAGCAAAAACTTGAGCAAGGTAATAAGTCAAGAGTGCTATTTGTTACTTTTTAGAAATAATTGGGTTGGGGCGGCACCCCTAAATGGACATGGACGAGGAATTTTTTTTTTCAATATTTAATGCACTTAATATATAAGTCCATTGTTGACTCAGTGATAGACTCCTCAGCTGCCTGGGTTTGATCCCAATAGCTTTAGATGTTATTAAAATAATTAATAGTGCTGTAGTTTTAATAAAAAAGCACATGAAAGGAAGTTTGCTACTGCTATTACTATTTATTTCATAACCACAAACTATATTATTTCATAACTACAGAAACCTAAAAGACTAAACTGGAAATTTTATAGTGTCCCTGGCTTACTGGTTAGCACTGACACCGGTGTTTGCGTGCCGGCCCTGTGATGGGTTGGCACCAGATTCCTCATCAGACATGATGAGTGGATAGTGTTCCTTTGCACTGTAATTTCTTGAGTAAGATCTAAAATAATTCTGCAGATTTTAATGAAACATTTTTTTTTTATCCTCTGCTGCACTGATTTATACAGTTTTGTATGTTTGTATTTTTGTACCACAGCTGTGCGGCAGATGGTGGATTCTGAGTTGCTGCATAAAAAAGGTAAAAACAGCAGCTTTCCCTCCATTTCAGTAACTTATTGCTTTGGGCAAACTTCTGATTAATATTTCTACAATAATATGTTAACATGGGTAAAGCAGGGCTGTATAAGGGTGATTATTACTGTTGGAAAATATCTCAAATAATTTCAATACATTTTAAAATGCGAAATTAATTAAAATGATATCTAATTAAAGAATTTTCTTAATATATAACAAATAAAGTTATTAAAAACTTTTCACAATCCATCCATCCTCTAACTCTAGCATACCATTCTAACACATTTGTCATAATAACTTGTATATGTGGAACAAAAAGAAAACTTTCTCTGAGACAACTTGTACACGTACATTACTCTTGATCGTATTATTCAGTAGTACTTCCTGAGCATTAAAATGTAATGGGAGTAAAATACAAACCAGTTTCCGATTAGTGCTTTTAAAAGAGCAACATTGCTCAGCTTTCATTCAGATCAAACATTCATTAGCTTTGTGACTTGTTTACACTGCACTGAAACACTACAGTATGCTGAAGCACAAAACAAAAGTTGACATCATGCAGCCTCTGATTAACACCATTAACACCAGCACTGTTCTTACAGTAACTTCTTTAGAATGTTAAAGTTTCTTTAGAAACAGCTTAGATAGGAATTCATATGGCTGTAATTCACATAAACAAATATTAACAAAAAATGCTGTTTGTTGACAGTTTTCAGAGCCACTTTTTTTTGAAGGAGTCTCCAGTTTTAGCACTCCAGTATGAAGAGAAAGTATTTTTCCCATAATTCCCTTGACTACGTACAGTGAGAAAAAAATGAGAAACTGATTCGAAAAACAACTTTTTACAATGACTATAATGTAAGCGAAACCGTGAACGAACCACTGTATATCATTAAATTGGACATCTTTCCAAGGCACATGTAATACAGCTGTGGTTTGGAGGGATTATTAGTCCTTGTAACTTGAAGTTAAACACCTGGAAGCAGTGAGCTACTGATCCGATCGCTTCAAGTTAAAATCCCAGCACTACCAAGTGGAGGGGACGCATTTACTGTATGTACAGGAATTGTGCACACAATCGTTCATGAGCATTCACTTGCATGAGCATTCAAGTTCATGTACAGGAACTTGGCATTCTACTCCAAGAGTAGGAGCAGGCTAGGCAAGAAAGCCTTCTATTTTCTTATCTCCAGATACTATTACAAGTATCTGTACTTTTTATGTGCTTGATATTTTATTGTGCTATTTTGTGATATTTAACAATATGGGCCATGTACCCCTTTCAAAAGGGTTTTGATAGTCTTAGTGATGATGATAATGAAACTGTATGATGGTTATTTGTCACATGTACCTTACAGCACAGTGAAATACTTATTTATTTATTTATTTATTTAATTTTTTTGCATATCCCAGGCAAAACGCAGGTTCACATAGGGTTAAAACCATTGCTCAAGGGCCGAACTGAACTTCCTATCACTAACCCAGTGCCATAGCCATTTGAGCCACAACTACACCAATGTGATCTACTGTACGATACTTTTTGTTAAATGAAAGTTATATAAATGCATTTAGCTCTAGCATATTTTTCAAGTTACATTTTTATGGTATCTGTTTGGGTAGCACTTTTTTTCGGTTTCCAGTGCCATGTCATCTTTGATGTTGTAAAACATTAAATCCTGAACAATCCCACAAACCAACTACTGTATTTGTTTTTGCATGTATAAACACTAACTGCTTTTTTTTTAAAGTGTTAGTTTAGGTGAATAGAATTCCCATATGTTTAGTGCTAATTTATAATATTAACATTTTAATTCATATTAATTTTTAAATAGATTTAAATCTATTTTGAATAGATTCTTTAATGAGATTATACATTATACTGTAAGTATTGTCAAGTTGCTAGCCTACTCAAAATGATATAAACTTGATGTGTACTTGCCTGTTTGTTGAAATAACTCTTTATAAATGATACATTTCTGTAATTATTTCAGAAAGCGTTGATATAGTGGCCCCACTGCAAGATCGTAAGTGTCTTATAATTATCATTATGCTACAAAACAATGCACACAACAAATGTGAATTGCTTAAATTCTTTCATACCACATTGCAGTCCCAGCATGCCGCCCAACGCCGGTGTACTGCCCAGCTCCACCCGGCTGGTACGGTAAGTACACTGACATCATGACGTACGGTACAAGAACTTATGTGTTTGAATTTGACTAAAATTTTAATCTCATTCACTATCTACTTTGCAGTGCATCACATAGTCTCAGATAGTCCATTACCACCGACGCCTGTGCGAGGTATTAAAAGCCGCTTCACTTCAATTAGTGTGGATCATTTATTTCACAACTGACAAAGCTAATGCATGAGATAATGCAGCATCTGAGCAACAAAGCTTGAGTAATTCATTTGCTTAGGCATGTGTATGTGTAATGTATGTGTAATGTTACATCAGAAAAAGTAAGCCTGGCCTTAAAATATTTAGTTGTCTAAGAAATGTTTAAGAAATGAGAAGAATTATTACCATCTGAAACATCATATTCTCAGTAGAAAGTAGCCAATGAAAGGCTCTAAAGTATTTGTTAATTTAAATTCAAGTCTTATTTTTTATTTATTTATTTTACTAAATAATAATTTTATTTTTATCTTATTTGACCAAGTAGTACTCAGATTAAAAAATACATACATAAATAATAATAATAATAATAATAATAAAATAAATAATAATAATAATATATGTCAGAGATTTTGTCGAATTTTGTCGAATTATACTTTATATATACATATACACATACTGTATATATACACTGCACATAACATAACATAACATAACATAACATAACATAACATAATCCAAATTTTGAAAATGCATCTGTAAAATGATTACAGTTAGTGCAAGCAGGCCCTTTAAAATCTCATATTGTTGGTTGTGAATTATTATTATTATTATTATTATTATTATTATTATCCCAGGGTTAGGGTTAGCCATGTTATATATGGCCATGTTACTGTATAAATGCAATTAATACCTAAATCTGAAAAAAGACTGAGATGTCTGAAATCGTTGATACTGTAAATCCATAGTTGCATGGAATTACAGTAGATCTTCATTCCTTAAGTATTGATTCATGACTTTGATTTGATTATGAAAACAAGTTAACCTTTTTGTAACATTTTTTTTCACGCCATCAAAATATTTACAATAAAAACAACTAGGGGGTGAATAGTTATGCAAGGTGCTGTACAGCAACTGGAGTATTTGTGTGTGTTTGACTTGTCATTTCAAGGCGGTTCATTATCTTTTTCTTTTTTTTTAAATTAATTAAACCCTTTTTACATTAGTTAAAGCAGTGGCTATGACTTATTTAACATTTTCCTCATCTTCCATTTCCTAAAAAAGACTCCTCATTATTCTAGTGGCTGGAATTGATATTTAATGGTGTAGGAAACAATTCAGGCACTATTTTTAGACTGAGCGAATGATTAGTGAGTAATTAGTACTGCTCCTGTGCCAGAGTAATTAGTGGGATTAAAACTCATTATTAAACCTGGAATTGCAATATGTTTGTGTTTTCCTTTTGTGTGCTGTTTATCTCTTGCTTAGCAAATAAGCCAGAAAGCACTTCTAATGTCTATGACACTAAGAAACCTGTCTAGGGACTCACTTTTGTAGTCGTCTTGATGCATACAGTATGACATTCTAAAATGGTTGTATATTGCAGTATTTGGGCTTCATTTTTAACCTGTCATGTTTCATCTCTTCCTGCCCTCATAATGCATGAGCTTCAATGAAAGAGAAAAAAGCAGAAGATAAAATAAACAGAGTCTCCAGACTGTCTGGGGTCGTCTTTTCATATCGTCATCCCATTGTTCAACCCTGAAATGACTCTCGACTTGCTGTGCCTCATTTGAAAATGTATTTTTACACCCACAGTTACTAATATTTTGCCCATTCTGGCATTTTTTTCCCCCTTCAGAGACACAATTTGCTACAATATCGACTCATGCAGTCACGCTTCAAAGGGAAGGTACTGTATGTCATTGTCTTGACAACTGAATATTTATCTCCTTTATACAGAGGTTAAAACTAATAAACCATGTGAGTCAGATATTTTATATATAATAAAACATTGTAAATTCAGTTATATTTTAAATCCATTGTTTGTAGAAATATCAGAAAAAAACATAATCAGGTTAACTTGCAATATTTTCCTTGACACCTATAAATTGTTCAGAATTTTGGACTTGTGTAACAGAAAAAGTGTCTAACCTATTATGGCTGGAAGTTGGATGTGATCTCAAGAGGAATACTCTTTCCGCTATCCATTATAGCACCACTAGACAAGCATGAGTGTTTGTGAGCTCAAAAAAGTGGAAAACGACTTTCTCCAACTATGTTATGCTGCCCCCTGATGTTGCATAAGCAGCAGTTAGAATATATATGGTTGTTTGGTCTTTTCATGCCTCAGAGCCTTAGCCATTGGTTAGTAGCTGTTGGGTAATAATGGAGAGCTTACTGATGGGAGGGAATTGTCCATGACTCAATGGGTGGTACCATAGCTTAGTGGCTAGCACTGTTATCTTGCACCTCCAGGGTCTGGGTTTGATCCCTGCCTCAGGTCGGTGTGCATGGAGTTTGCATGTTCTCCCCAAGCTTAGTGGGTTTCCTCTGGGTACTCTGGTTTCCTCCCACAGTCCAAAGACAGATTAGACTGATTGGTGTACCCAAAGTGTGTTTGCAAATGGACTACTGCACCATGGTTGTAAAATGGAAATAAATACAATGGTAATCACCACTGGCCTCCACTGTCCCTAGTTGGACTACAGAGGTTCCTTGATGAATGGATGGAAATTGGGGGGAGGGACAAACAAACAAACAAACAAATAAACAAACAAACAAACATTGAATAAATTGCTCTGAAATGTAATGTATTTGGTTAATGATTTAGGTTAATCAAAGTTTATTTTATGGCCATGAAATACTTAACTTCAAGTAAATATAGTACTGAAAATGAATTAACGTCTGAAAGCAATTGAAAGCAGTTGTTGTTAAACAGTTATGACCATGGAAACCTAACCAAAAAAATATTGAAATGACAGCTATAGTATAGACGAAACGGCCTCAGTGGCCTTGTTGCATTGATATACCATTAGCCTGTACAACTTTAAGTGACGTTTTCCCTCCCATTCCCACCAAATTAACCGGAGGCTCTAATGTTCCCACAGTTCAATTAAATCATGGGCTTGAGTTACACAATTCATTCCTTTGACATTATTATGTTGTGGTCACAAGATACTAAGTTTGTGGTTTCAATAAATTAATTTGTGTTCACAATGTATTAATAATTAACATCATGTTACCTCAGAGTCTCTACACAAAAGATGAAGAAGAAGAAAAATGTAGCTACAGAGCAAGTCAGCCTACTTATGTGACATGTATGACTTATGTAATGTGGCATAAAGTTTATTAGATTTAAACACTCCCCTAAATTATTCACTCTAATTCGCTAAACTATTAACCATGCACTTCTTTTCCTCCTTCTCATACCTGTTTATATTCATTGTCGTCATCTGATTTTATTGTTGTTTCATTGCTGTATCTGTTATAAACTTCTTTTTAGGCTTATTTATTAATATCAAACAACAATATACACATTTCATCATTTAAAAATCATTTAAAAAGTGATGCTCCGCCTCTATAGTTACACCATATTCTATAATTCTATAATTATTTCAAATCCAGATGCTGACCAAGAGAAAGTGAAACAAGCTACAAAAAGGAAAGGTAAAGAATTTAACAAATAAAGCCTGATGGTTCTTGATTGTCCTCTTTCTCTCAGTAATATGAATAATATCCTCCTGAATATAATTTCAGTGCCTCCTGTTAAGAAACGCAAAGTAACAACTACAAGGAAAGGTGAGAACTAACAGCTGGCTGAATATGGTATAGAAACTGATTTGGATTTAAAAATTTTCAGTTGACACATTTACAGAAATCCTGCCAGGGCTTACAGATTTATTTTATTAAAAACACTGTATACTTTTTATGCATTTATAGTTACATTAATACATTTTAAACTGCCAAGCCCTCCATTTTCCACTGAAAATGTGGTTTATATAGTTTATGTGGAACATTTACCCTACACACTGCCTGGACAAAAAAAAAAATGCTGTTTCTGAAGTTGTAGATGTACTGTAGATGTACCCAGTGTATACGAGGTGGTATCAAAAAGTTATCGCACAGACCTCCATGTGCAATGGTTTGTCTTATCAGTGGAAGAACCCATCATCTCCATGACCAACAAAGACGAGGCAGGTCCGCAACTCAACCAAGTGCATGCTGATCCTCTTTTTCAACATTTGCGACATTGTGCATCGAGAATTCGTACCCAGGGGCCAGGCTGTCAATAGCAAATTCCCAATCTGCCTGGTTTTAAGGCATCTGAGAGAGGAAATGTGATCGAGCTTGTAAACAGACTTAATCTTGAAACTTTTTGATACACCCTCATATATGATCTGCTATTGTATTGTATGAGTCTTGATTTTTTTAATGGTAATTCTCATTTTTATAATGACAACAAATTTAATAATAATGTTTTTCTGTGTAATTACAAAATTCTGCGCTTAAAAGGGATTCTGATGTCCTGTAACATACTCTATATGTGCTATGCAGACACTGTCTCAAAATTATTGAAAGGAAAGGCACCTGAGGAAAAAGTAAAACCTCAGAAAAGAAAAGGTAGGTGTTAATGTTTAAGAAAACACAAAACCCAATTAAACCATAAAACCCAAATATTATTCCACGGTCGTAAGCTTTTCTGTTGCATTCACACGTTACAGCTCAAGTGACTCCCAAAGAGAAGCTCAGACTGATCCCTCACAGGCGAGGTACAGTATATACAGGGAGCACATATTGTACATGTAAAAAAAATAAAAAAAATCCTTAACTGAATCAAGTAACAAATATGACTGAACTTTATCTCCTACAGAAGTAACAAGGCTGACCAAACCCCTGAGATCATCTGGACCTGGTATGTTTCTTTTATGAATCTGAGCCTCTCAAAAAGTTGATGCTTTATCTGTGTGTGTGTGTGTGTGTGTGTGTGTGTGTGTGTGAGAGAGAGAGAGAGAGAGAGAGAGAGAGAGAGACAAAGAACAAACTTGTCTGTCATGATAATTTGACGAGTCAACTCGTGCTGCAGTTTGAAGGGGAGCAATTATATAATAATTATAAAGCAGGAGTAAATCCAGCTGATGCCATTAGAGGTCATTTTATCCGTCATGAATTAATCACGTGACGCAATGCAAAACATTTTTATTCAAAAACAGAGTTGCTAGTACATAATTTGTACAAACTACGTACCTCTCATTCCTCTTACTTTGATCAACCCTCTATGTGTAATAGGTAATCATGGAATGAATCAAAAATAATTATAATGCTCACATTTTAGTCACAGTTTAATGATTCAAAGCCTTGAGTTTTGAACATGAATTAAAATATAATTCTCCATAAATAAGTCATTTAATTTATTTGTAGCCTAAGTTGAATTTATTTATGTTTTGTTTATTTACTCATTTCAATAGGAAAAGAAGAGAAGAAAGGCATCAAAGACACGAAGCCTACAGTTGTGGGTAGGTGAATAAGCTGCAGGCTTTCTCACTTTTATGACATATTTGCTGCTTCTTGTTTCTTTTCACTTTAGGGCAAACTGGAATGAACTTATTCAAGTAAACGAGGGGGAAAAAAAACTGTTTTTGACCTGAAGAGCACAGGGAAAGGGTGTTGTATAAATCTTGCTAATAAATGACTTCAGGTTATCACTGGGTTTAAATTATCTTTATTTCTCTTGAAGCTTTCAGCTCATATGCTATTTAAATACTGAATGCAGTCTACATGATCTGATTAATCAGTAAATTAATCTCATTGTTGAGTGTAAGAGAAAACTAAACACGCCGCTACATGTGTCCTGTCATATTTGATAAAGGTTGATAGAACAGATACGACATGATAGGTCTTGATCATAATGTAACATGCTAATATACCTCGATCCAATATTTTTATAATAATAATAATAATAATTATTATTATTATTATTTGTGTTTGTGTGTATGTACAGTAACCTTACAATAATGTTCTCATTTGGATGTATTGATAGCTAAAACCAAAAGCAAGCCAACAAAAGCAAAACAAGCTGCACTTCCAGGTAAGCATCAGTTATTTATTTATTTATTTATCTATTTATTTAATTAATTAATAGTCGAAATATAAAGCGGAAACGCTAAAACTATAAAATTTAGAGAGACAAAAGCACTCATGAGTTATACCATTTTCTTTTTTTTTTTTTTTTTTTTTTTAGCAAAATTTGCCAGCACCATGTGGG
>JAQQZS010000020.1:14963611-14974241 GCA_030068045.1 Platyallabes tihoni | reverse complement strand
GACGATAGACCAGAATCTCTACCGGTTGACAAATTTCTACCGGTTAACCGTGTATACCGGTATATCGCCCACCCCTATAACAGAACATCATGAAATTAATTATTCCTCTTACAGTATACCACAGCACACTTACCCAATTATTACTTTATCTTATGATACACCATATATTTTAGTTACATTGAATGTTGTGGAATATCAACATCTCCTAATGAAGCAACAAACAAAACAAAAGAAAACAAAAAACTCCCATATAAACAATGACACTTTTTTTCTATTTTCTCAAACATACACCATACCAACATACCCTGTGAATGAATGTATTTATATACAGTACCAGTCAAACGTGTGGACACACCTTCTTATTCAGTGTCTTCTTATTATGTAGTCAACAAGAACATGGTAAATAACCCAGAATATCTTTGGTATTTTTGATTCATGAAAGTAGCCACGTTTTGCTTTCATGACAGCGTTGCACACTCTGGCAGTCTTGCATTCAATCCGCCTTACTGTATGCGGGTAGTCACCTGGAATGGTTTCCCAACAATCTTGAATTAGTTCCCAGAGGTGTTGAATACTTGTTGGCTGCATTTCCTTCCCTCTCCAGTCCAACTCATCCCAAACCATCTCAACTGGATTTAGATTGGGTGGTTGTGTAGGCCAGGTCATCTGATGCAGCAGTCCATCACTACACTGACGGTCTTCTTGGACAAATTGCTCTTACATAACCGAGAGATGTGTTTGGGGTCATTGTCCCATTGGAGAACAAATATGGTGACACTACCGTAAGTCTAACCCTAACCCAAGTCTTTGGTCTTTCTTTTCTGTGATGGTCCTCATGAAAGCCAGTTTCATCATAAAGTTCATGAGATTTTTTGGATTTCATTTCTTAAAGTAATGATGAACCGTCTTTTCTCTTTACTTAAATGAGTATTTCTTGCCACAATATGGATTTGTATCGTAGTTGTAGTAGCACTAATAGGACTATTGACACTGTACCCAGTTCTTCTGCACCTGATGGTCTAAAGCACATAAAGAAGGCAGGAAATGTCACAAATTAACTGCTGACAAGGCAAACATCAAATGGTAAATCTGAGGAGAGAATGTCATACGTATACCAAGCTGTCATCAAAGCTAAATTTAGCTACATTGAACAAAACTAAAATATAAAACATATTCTGGGTTGTTTAACACTTTGTGGCTTGGTACCAGCACTGCATGCAGTGACTGGGTTGTACTGTATAGTCCAGACGGTTAAGGCGACAGTGGCGACCTCTGTGGGGATGTGGCTTGAGAATGCATTAATATAAATCTGACATTTTGTGCACCGTCGGTGCTGCTGTTATAGAAAAATAATTAATAAGTAATCAGACTTCTACATTCAAACCAGCTGTGGGTATAAATACTCTTTAATGAACATTATTCATTAAACCTTAAAGCAGTGTCAAGTAGTGCAGTCATACAAACCCCTTTTAAGATTTTAACTCTAAATGGAAGTAGAAAATTGGTTCTGTTAAATAGCAAGCTTACTGAAATAAAGCCCTGCCAGACTTTCTGTACACTAATGACAGCTGAGATTAAATGAGTGTTTGATTTCCTGTTACATCACTCTATAATTGCAGAGTACACTAAATTCATGACAAGCCAGGCTTAGAAGAAAAAAAAAATAGCAGAAACTGATGGATGGATTGAATGTGCATTAGATTTCAGTGACTATCACAGTAATGTTACTGAATTGTTGTAAAGGGCAAAGGCAGCATATTCTTTTCTGCTCACAGGTAAAAAAGAGAGACAAACTGCTAAACCACGTTCTGAGGAGAAAAAACCTTCGCTCAAACCTACTCCAGAAGAAATAAAAGTTACCTGTAAACCTGCTCCAGAAGAGAAAGGAGCTGAAACAGAAGGTATGCTCAAGACTTACTTAGATTAAAAAAAAAAAAATCTGTTAAAGAAGCGTTAAAAAAGAAAATCAAATTGCTTAAAAAAAAATTTTATCTTTAATTTGTTGCTAGAAAAAACAGCTGGTCCTTCTGCACCAACAAGTGAGTACAGTTTTGACATTTTAAGGCTGTTCTTACTGTACGTACTGTAGCTCTGTTCAAGTTAAATATTGCCAAGCTGTGGTTTTACGCCTAACAGTCAAAAATAGAGGCGTATTAATACACATACAGTATTTCAGCATTAAAGAATTAAAGAGCATCTTACATACTTGCCATTTGTAGAACATGGGAAAACTACAAAACGCTACCAGGCATGACCACAAGGTACCATTTTTATCCACTGAGTGACTCAATTAACCTTGCCCAATTAACTTTCACAGTACAAACAGGGCCTGACTAATTTACTGAAAATAAGAGAACAAAATGGGTTTGCGGTCACAGAAGAAAACATTACATGTAAAAACATTAGAGGTAATAGTGTTTTGAAAGTTAGCAGTAAATGTGAACTACAAGCACAGCATGGTTGATATTATGAGATGTTCTGATCTGCTAGTTCATAACGTTCAGTAACTCCCAGTATTTAAATGTGGGGCAGTCTAGGAAAAGATGTCAGATTGCTGTATGCATTAATTTTTGAAAAATGGCCACAAAACAAAACAAGATTTGCCTAAAATTCAAGTTCAAAATGGTTTGTGTCAATGTTGCATGGTTATTATAACAGAAAAAAGGGATTCATTCTTGAGTGGGATGTTCAACAAGAAACTATGGGTGTGATAGTATGAAATAAGTATTCATAAACTTTTGTTCTTATAGTGTATTTTGAAAAGGACGGTAAATATATTAATCCAGTTTAACATGGAATTTTTTTACTTACTATCTTGCCTAGGATATAATAATGTTAGCCAATTTAACAAATACAGTGATAAAAATGTGTCAGTGATTAAACAACATGCTATCTAAGACAGATTATCTCACATACTAAAGATCAGGTTTTGATGAAGTTGCTCGATAACTATGTGCCCTAGTGAAATTGATGTAAGACTAATCTTTGTTACTGTGTACTGCACTACAGTGAGTCCCCAACATACAAACAAGTTTCGTTCTGAGAACTTGTTCATCAGTCGAATTTGTTCATAAAAAACAAACATTGTCTAGGTACTAGACTAACACAATTGGCTATACAAAGTATAAAAATAATACTGTATGTTCCATGATCTTGTTCTTGTTCTTTAGAATCATGCTGAACGATTCGTATAAAAAAAAAAAAAAACAAGCAATGGTTTTATCTCCATTGTTGCTTGATGTTTCTTAGCAGTACCAGCTTCATCGCCACTGCTATTACGTTTTCTTCCGGACATCCTGGAATGCTGCAACCTAACTTCTGCGATTAAACATGCACGAACGCATGTTCATATCATTGAAAGTTTGTAACGCAAATGTTTGTATGTAGGGGACTTACTGTACTGTACTTATACAGTATTAAATCTTTTAACTTAAAAAAAATCTGACTTTTAAATGGTAGAAATGTGTAGTTTACATGAATATAAAATAGACCAGGAAGTAATAAAACACAAATGAAATAAACATGAAAATCTCACCATCTGTTTTCCCAGGCTGCCACACAATTATCTTTCATGCATCACTTCCAGGGCACTTTCATTTATCTCTTCAAACATTAACATTACAATCTTCTTCCCCAAAGTGTTGTCATTCAAGCTCTTTGTTGTAATCATGCTCAACATGGTCTCCAGTCATATCTAAATATTGCAATTATAATGCAGTCTATGTCTCAATAAAGGATTTGGATCTGAGTCCGGTCTCTGTCCATGGATTTACATATTTTGGTTCCCTTAAATTCAAATGAACTCAATCTCATGAAAATGTTCAGGAATTTAAAGTGAGTTATGGACATTTGTTTGACCATTTTCTTCAAACCCAGCCCCTATTGTACCTAAAGCCACCTTTGTAACTAAATTTGTTCCAATTGTTATGAAAGTTGAAGACCATATTGGGTAAAATACTGTACATACCATGGCCAATGTGGACACCTGGCCATACTTTGCAGATATGAGCAAAGCTGTAATGCTAAAGCGTACAAATACATTCTAGACAACTGTGTGGTTGTCAAATTTGTTGTTTCAACAGTTGGGTAAATAACCGTACCATGAGTGTAATGATTAGGTGTCCACAAACAATTGGCCATATAGTGTTTCACATATATTCTTAACCGAACCTGATTTGCCTACTGATCTGATTTGGTATCTACTCTGATGGGTTTTTGTATTGGGTACGTATATTGTTCTAACATATTCCCATTGTGTGTTAAATAGAAGAATCCAAAGTTGAAGAAAATGTAACAGAAGGAAAGAAGCCAGGTAAGTGAAAACTCCAATGGCCAACAGAGTTAGTTCTCTCAAGTACAGTATTTTGAGGGAAATGAGAAATCTTTTACCCAGCACTCAATGTACTAGACTTATATTACCTTAGATGTGAAGCTATCCTCTAATTAAAATATCATCATAGTCTTTTTTTGTTGTTTTTTAATTGTGTATCACATTTATGTGATGTATTATATTTTACAGCGAAAGACCCTAAACAAAAATAAATGGTCAAGGACAAAATGAATAAATAAATAAATAAATAAATAAATAATGTACTTTTTCAGTCTACATTTTCTGTCCCCTGTTTGTGAATTTAAAGTGAAGTGCTTGTGTTTAAAGGCTATAAAAATGCGGAGATATTGAAAAGCATCATCTCAGATGCCTGTAATGATCTGGCAACCTCTAAGATCATTTGCCCAAATGGAGAGCCTGAAAATTGAGCTACTGTAGGTCCTGTGTAACCAAATACAGCATGCACTCAACAAATCTTATACATATTAATATTTGGTCTATTTTTAAGTCTGTGAATGGACATAATTTTATTTAATGATTCTAACATAAACATACCATTAGTTTTCATTATTCTCCATGTAAATATTGACAAACATTTTAGACTTAGGTCACAGAACTCTACTTACAGCCCTGAGAGACTGCATACAACAAAAAGAAAGGCCACAACTGCTAACCAGTGAAGATGACCTTGAAATGTATTGATGATACACAAAATCAACCTATTACTTCATGTCTCTTTCAATTTTTCCATGTTTAACAGGCAAGATCCCATATTTCCAGTGTGTCCTAGTGGGTGGAAAAGCCAGCCAGTATCCACTACGTCCGTTATCTCCTGCTATAACTCCTGCTATTAACCCGGCCATGATGAGAGCCATGATGGAGCAGAGAGCCAGCGTGCTCGAGCAGAAAGCCCAGCCAGCAGGACAGTAACCTAAGAAAAATAGAATTTTGCAAGAAAAAATTCTAATGTGCTGCTGATGCTTTCACTGCTGCTAGTCTCTTTACCATATACAGTATATATATATACAGTATTATTGCTAAACAAGACGAAACACCGGAGACGTTTTTTTTTTTTTTTCCCAAACAAAATTCTTGTCTTATGGGTTTTTGAAGCCAATAAACTATTCCTTTATAAATGGCCGTAACAGTTAATCCATGGACACTGGTAAAGAGATAATTAATGATAAAGCAGGAGCAGTGTTTACATGACAGTACAGTATTCAACAACGCATTCAGAATTACATGACATGCCATATACATATCACATATAATGTTCTACAGTAATATGTATCATTAACATTCAGAGCAAAGTTTCCAGGAAGCATTACAACTACATGGTAGAGCATGACTCACAACAAACTCTCATTTAATCTACCTGTTACAATGATCTTAAATTTATGATGCTTTTGGGGAACTGGCTATAGATCTGTTTACATTTTGAAGAAACCTCGTTTTTCATAGTCAACATAAGACTTGAACATGTCTGACTCGACTAAATGCTATATAAATATTTATTAACTTATGTACTAAGGCATTTTTTCCCAGTAATGTATTTACATCAAGGCATAGTAAATTTGCCAAGTATACTATAAAGATTATATTTCCTTTATGTCACTGTAATATGATAATCAGGTCAAGAGTTCCTGTAACAGCTATTACATTACTGTAAATAATATTTATGAAAATAAATATACCCAAGATAAAATATTAAGCAAACTCAGATTAGATACACCATTAGGTAGATTTTAGCTCAGTACAAATCTCAGCTTAATCAGTAGCTACGTTCAAGCTTTGTATGAACAAGATTAATTAATTTTAATAAAATCAATTTTAATTAAAATGCACTGTAGAAAATATGAATGATGTGCCAGTGTTAAATATTTTCATTGTTTTTTGCTTGTTGGTAATCCTTCCAAATCATCCAGTATTCATAATGCATTATAAAGCCATTTTTGTGTTCATAGCATTCATGACATTTATTTTATAAAAATGCATCCAGAGCTAATGATGGAGCCTGACTTCTTTTTTGCAAGCACTAATGAGTTTGCAAGTCACATGGCAAATCATGGGCATTTACAAAATCATGAAAAGTCTTTGCATTCTTAGTATCCTAAAGAACACATCTGCATTTGGAAAAAAAAACTGTGTTAATGTAGTTTAGCACGTTACCATTGGCACATTTGTGTTTGCTGAAAAAAGGAGAAGTTTCATGAGACTAATTATATGTTGTTAAAAGCACAAACCTTGTGCATGTAGTAAATATAAATAATTCAGCGGTTTATTCAGCTATATTATTGCAAATGTCTTTAAACTGCATTAAATAATAACTACTGTATGAGCAATTATGCAGGTCTGTGTTAGGTACTAAAAAGTATTGCAAATGACATATAACGCATTATCAGTGCAATTACAGAATAATGCACTATGACTATATGATTCACAGAAACTATTACTTACTGCACACATTCAGTATGATTTAAAAAGAGATGTGTCCACTGATCACAGTTTTGTGATCAGTTCAGGAAGAACCTGTCTTATGATATGCCTTCTATATAACATCTCTTTAAATAATAACATACAGGTATAGACTGTAGTAGAAGGTGTTTTGACTTATTATGACCAATAAACGCTAGATAATTTAAATACAGTGCTCCGGTGTTAGGACATTGTTTCCATCAGCACTGTCACACTCCTGGAACATCTTCCACATGTGTGTGAGAGAAAAAAAAAAGAAAGAAATCTGGGAATGTCTTTCAACTTGATTTTCTTTATTGTCTTATTCATGCATTGACTTCCCGTCTGTGTATGAGGGGTCACTGAAGTCAGACTGCATGTTAAAGTTATTTTCATGATTGTGTGGATGGATCAGGGTGGAACAACAAAGCTGTAATCATGTGCAAAGTGTATGACTTCAAACTGTATGGATACAGCGACACTAGCGTACACTAGGATGTAAATAGGCGTGGATGTTTCAGTATTGACTGAGCCAGTGTGCTGAAACAGCATGACTGAGAGGAGGAAATATAGGCCATGGGAATAATCTCACTGCTGTGTGCTGTTTTCTCCTCCTGAGCTCTCAGGATGATGGCTGAGCTGCAGGAATTACAGCCATGTTTCAGTGATTTAACATAAATACCAGTTTAAACTGAGGTTTTAAGGAAAATTATTTATAAGCTTTGAGGATATACTATTTTTAAGCGTTTTTGTTCAAATGTACAATAATTGTAATTTTGTGTTGTGTAGTAAGTAATTAGTAGGAGATATGCAGGATTTCATTTTTTTTTTCGCAGGAATAGCATTTAATATTTGCCACTAATGTTGCTTTTATTTTTTTCTTGCATGAAAATTATTTTACTTAAAGTCTATTCAAAGGCAAGTTGATCTCATTTTGAATTGATGCATCAATACCAAAAGTCATAAATTTCCCCTGCGTAATTATGTTTTACTGATGATTTTTTCATGATTCTGCTTTTTTAAATGTAAACCATTAATATACTGTATTAAGGGAAACTTTGATTTGTTTGAATTGCTTTAAACATCCCTATGCAAGTTTGGTGTATTGTCATGCACTGTAATTATAAAATAATGGTGTAATAAAATTGAGGATTTTAAATGTGACACTAAGTTTGGCATGGTCACTAAGGCAATAGGCAAATCAGTGTAAAGAGAGATGTGAGAGTTGTTTCAATAGTTTCAATAAAATGTATAAAAACTGCACAGTCATTGTTGGCAAGTTACTGTTACTGTTCACATGAGTGTTGGTTTCCAAAATTCAGAACATGCAATTTAATATTTTAATATAGTTGCAAGCAACAAAGAGCGGGCCCAAGCTCCTTGCACCATCACCCCCACCCCGGGAACTTCGAAAATACCTGTTTGAGATATCAAAAATCCCTTCGCAATTTTGCATCCACAATGTCTTGCGGTCACATAGGCCTGGTTTAGTGGCCATCATATAAATTACCTAGGAGGAGCATATCAAATTCCATTCGGTGCGTTTTGCAAACGACCCAAAATATGCAAAAATGCAAAGTTGTTATGCTCAATGAGCAATAAATGTGTACTGGGTTTCACATGCATACATGGAAGTATGTGCCACGCCCGTGGCCCAGCATCCTAATGGCAGCAGATTCCAACTGTGTGATGCTTTTCATGCCTCCTGTTTAATACTCACAAAGAGCCCTGGATGGTGAAAAAAATCCATGGAAGAACAAGAGGGCCCTTTACACATCGGCTATGACATCGGCACTATTAAACATCAGCATTTTCATAGCCATGACAATAACATAATACCCATGACCTCATCATGCTGTTTTCATAGTGCTTGGGCCTTAAATATCATCTATCTCTCTATATCTTTCTTTCTCTCTCTCTCTCTCTCTCTCTCTCTCTCTCTCTACTGTGCAAAAGTCTTAGACACCCTGTGGTTTTTAGTAAAACCTTTGTTTTTTAATATCATTTTTAGACTTTATTATTGAGCCAGTACAAAAAACATTTCTCATTTTCAAACATCAATAAAAGGGGTGTCAATATTAAGGCAAAATACATGTGATTAATCAAGAAATTTTAACACATTACACATCAGCCCTTTAATAATTGATCATCAGCAGATGTGCAGACCTCTATAAGAGCAGATGTTTTGGCACTCTGCTGATGCTGGAGCATCAGGTGTGTGTTAACACAATGCCAAGAGGGAAAGACAAAAGCAGTGGTCCTAGAGAGCAATTGTTGCTGCGAATCAGTCTAAAAAGGGTTATAAAACTATTTCCAAACAATTTGAATTTCTACAACAATTTCAACATTCTACATAGAGAAAAATTATTCACAAGAGGAAAGCATTCAAGGCAGTTGATAATCTTCCCCGGAGAGGACGTCCCAGGACAGTCACCCAAAGGGCAAACCACCCAATGCTCAGGGAAAATTCATACAATCCAAGATCTACATCTCAGACCGTACAGGCCTCACTGCATGGCACGGTATAAAGAGGTTGTATTTACCTAATACTGAGACCTGCTATGATCAGATGATTTTTATTATGTTTTTACACAAAAAAAGCATAGAATTAAATGAGGGGGTACTAACTTTTGAACATGACTACATACAGTATACACACACATACATACATTATATGTGAATATGTGACTACCTTTCTATTATTTTGTGAACCTATACTAAACTCTCAACATTCCCTTCCATGGCATTTCACAGCTGTTGATTTTGGCATCCATTACCTCGTTTTAACTAAATTAAATATGCTAAATTGCTGCTGAGAAAAGGAAGTAGATGATCTAATTTTGAGTAAGCTCATCTCTCATCCAACCCTGCCTGACTTAGCCCATATCCATTAAAAAGAGAAATAAAAATAGCAAACCATTTTGAGGATGAATTCTCTATGGCATCTAACTAAAATAAACATAATCTTGGCTGAAATAAATGGCTCTAGTCCTCAAATTTGGTGAACAGCACAACCAGGACACATCAGGTGAGGAATGTGGATATGTGGGTTAACATGAGGACTGAATTAGAATGATATACACAGCAGTGGACCAGTCTGTAATTCAACTGCCAGAGATAAACAGATTCTGTGTCCGGGCTATAGGGACGTTTTACAGGTAGATTCAACAACCATTAAAAAAAAAATAAATAAATAAATAAATAAATAAAATAAATTATGTTTTTTAGAATGTCTGCCTGTCTGTTTGTTTGTGCACGCATCACGGAAAAACTCCTGAACGAATTATAATGGGGTTTTCGCAGTTGTATTTGGCTGAGCTTGAGGTAATATATGGGCTTTATTTCAATTCAGTTGACCCACAGGAAGAGAAGATATGCTGATTTTAAATTTCAATGGAAAAGGCCCTTATATATATATATATATATATATATATATATATATATAAAATTGACCTTGCAAAGATAACCTTGTAAAGATAATTAGTTCCCAAAATTCAACAGATGGTGCTGTACATTGTGAGTGTGCAATTTAATAATCTCACACCTTCATTAAAAAATAATGCATTGTAGGTTCTATTTTATGATTATTAATTCAATCTGAATTTTTATAAATGATGATGTATTATATAATATGACTATAAAATATATAATATAAAATATAAAACTTACAATATATTCTATTGTATTTATTTGTACTGTAGGGCATTTTAGTGGTTTTTTTTGTCTATTTGTCTTCTTTCCGGGCGGCACGGTGGTGTAATGGTTAGCACTGTCGCCTTGCACCTCCAGGGTCTGGGTTCGATTCCCGGCCAGGCTCGATTCCCATCTCTGTGTGCATGGAGTTTG
>JAQQZS010000020.1:14930640-14955683 GCA_030068045.1 Platyallabes tihoni | reverse complement strand
GATCAGGGTCGCGGGGGACCTGGAGCCTATCCCAGGAGGCTTTCGGGCACAAGGCAGGGTACACCCTGGACAGGGTGTAAAGAAAATTGTATTGTACATATTTAAATAAAGTTGTGATTGTGGAAAGGGTTGTGGCAGATATTATACAGTTAAAGGGGTCCGTGGACATGAAAGAAAGTCACAGAACTCCAGCACTTCTATAGGATATTAGAAGTAAACTTCAGCTGTGCCTTCTTTGAAACTAGTGTTCTTTAAGGTATATTTAAATGGTTATGGTTTGTAGCTTACTACAGGTTTCCTGATAGGGAAAAAACTAAAGACTTTCAAGTGCATTATTTCAAAACCCCTAATAGGACTAGATTGGTTTATCAGGGGAATGCTGGTAAGATAATTTTTTT
This sequence comes from Platyallabes tihoni, assembly GCA_030068045.1. Classification (NCBI taxonomy): domain Eukaryota; kingdom Metazoa; phylum Chordata; class Actinopteri; order Siluriformes; family Clariidae; genus Platyallabes; species Platyallabes tihoni. Next base: position 14,955,285 of record JAQQZS010000020.1, on the reverse strand, counting down.
TACATGTCTCCTCATAGTGGTGAATATATTCGCCTGAACACAGCAAGTAGCAACAGCTGAACACCTTTTTTATTTTCATAGTAAGTTGACCTCTGCAGAGACAATCCAGGACAGCTTCACCCTGATTCGTCTAAAATGATCCTAAGACTGCTGTGTTTGGTCAGCAGTGGGTATTTTGTAATTCAGCAGGTAAGTTCTTCAAAGCAGGATGGAGGAAAAACACTGACATGGCCAATCTATACAGAAATGATCACAGAGTACCAGTAACACTGCAAATAACCCCGGGACCCCTTTTAAATTCAACGCCTTGCAGATATCTAGAAGTTGAGTCAAGTCGCTTCTACCAGGTAGCTTCTCTAGCAGCTACTAACTTCTCAAACAGCTACTTGTGAAGTCCAGATAACCTCTCCTAAATTACTGAGAATCTTCTCAGATAGGACTAAAGATGTTTTTTATCATTTCAAAGAAGTTCTATTTTAAATTTTAAAAATCCACTCAGCACTTGAAATTATAACGCAAAAAATTTTGTTACATCAAACCTTCAACTGTATGAGAAGGAACTTTTCAAAGATGTAACTTGAATGCATTCCTTAATCTAGTTTCATATGCAAATTTTCCAGAAATTTTAACAAATCAAATAATGGTATGAACACGCTTATGAGATGACAATACAGAAAAGCCAGTATCCACCAGTCTGCTGTTGTTCCTGTTATATTTCTTTCATTGGTTTTAGAAATCACTTTTTTTTGGTCACATTTTATATTTAATTAGATTTAATCAATTGAAACGAGGATCCATTGCTGTCAGGTGAGCACAACAAAGTAAATATATCAATCTCTGCCTATTACAACAATGCCAATATGTATGCTTTTCTCACTTTTTAAATTCATTTTATTAAAAGAAACATACACTAGCCATTATTAATATATCTAGCTAAAAAGTAAAGTTTTGTAGACACATTTTGATTAAAGCATCCCGACTGGAAATGGTGATGGAAAAAGTCTTGAATATTTTGTCACTATAAGGAAATGAAAAAATATATACTGTATATATTAACAAACCTTCTAAGCTATACGAAGTCTCTTTCTATTCTAATGGCAAAGTTTAGGCTGTGCCAAAATAATATCTGTGAAAAAAATGTAATCTGTTATGCCTTTGCTGCAGTGTAAAGGGGTTGTTGCAAAGTCAAAAGACGAAAACCTGAACAGTAGATGTTCGATATTTACTCTAATGAAAGCATTATATATTTATACGACACTGTTAAAAGCCATATGCCTTTCTATCTTACCTTCTAATCACGACCATAAATCCTGAGCTTTGCACTTAGTGATTTGGAAAACTGAAATATGAAAAGCCCTCAGTACCCTACAACACTGCTCTCACTACATGAAGCACATACAGAATATTCACAGCTGTCTTTACATTTGTACTCATGTCACGTTTAAACCCCAGAATCCTACGCCTGCAGCTGAAGTGTATTTACAGGTTCAAATTGGCACTTAACAATTACATATTGATGTCTTCCATTAGGTGTTTGATTCAAAAATATCCCCTTAAACACTGTCTCAGATGCTTTGCACATCTTACATCTTGTTCAACATCTTTTGTACATTTTTTTTTATACTCCATTTATAGGAACTGGGTGATCCTCCTCCCCAGTGTTCAGACCTTGATGTTTGCTCATTACTAGGAGAGGGAAAAAAGCCTTTTAGTCCAGCGAAAGCAGAGGCTGCATGTTCTCCTCCTCACTTTTGATTTTTTCTGGCCGTTTAAGAACTCCTGGCTCCACCACAGACTGGGACCTGCACATATGAACAAAGAAATGAACAGCATCAGAAGGAGCATTTTCTGCAAAAATCCATGGTACATTAGTATTTTTCTCTTGATTTTCGTTATTGTCTAGTCAATTTCCAAGTTTAAAAGGTTCATATTGTTATGCCATTATTTTTAATGCAGCACTGTTGAACTCTCAGGTTTTAAGGTTTTGATTAATTTTTCTCATCAAACAACAACAGTAAAGATCGAAAGACTGATTTATGAAAAGAACTGATTTATGAGTCTTTCTGCTTTGCCTTTTCCCAATCATTTATCCCAGATGTTATTAAATATGAACAGGTTATAACAGCAACATGGCATTTATTAAAGAATCGATGCTTATAATCTTCATTAAAATGCGGTGGCATAAAAGGAATAACAAACCTAAAGACCTGCTACTGTAACATAGGAAAATAATTAAACTATTATTTTGACCTAAGATATCTTAGATATAATGGAATTATGGCAGTATTTTTACTCAATAACTCATATATTATCAGATCATATGTTGTCATTTTAACTTATTAAAAAAAAACTTTTTTTTACTTATACTTACAATATGTTTAATGTCTTGTTAAGAAAGGAAACTTTATTGGCCAGCAGGTTATTGTGCTATGGTTAGGGTTAGTAGTAGGGTGTTGTAGTCTGTGGCTGGCCTGTTTCTTGCCCGCAAGCTACTGTGGCAAGTGGACTTTGTGGCAAAAGATGGCAGATTTGTGACATGAAATAATAAGATACTAAGTCAAAATAAGAACTTTCTTTTTTATAACTTACAGTTCAGGGCTTCTGTAATTGCCATAATTAAACATAATAATAAAAAAAATTATATATACAGTACAGGTTGTCATTACAATGTGAATTTTCACAATAAACGCACTTACTGCAGACTGAACCTGAAAAAGTCATTGTATATAATGTCACCACTGGCCACAACACTGCCCTACTTTGAATTTATTCTTCTAAAGTAGAGGCATAAGCAGCTTTTGGGACAGAACGCTAAGATTCATCATGCACAAATCTGGGGCAGGTCACTGGCTTTTTTTTTTTTTTTAATGGGTGATACTGGCTACTTGATAATGATGATAATAATTCTAGCAAATCACAGGTTTTAGTGATGCAAGGTCTAGTATGTTGCTTATTAACTGTATTATAATTTTCATTTATTATAGTGGTATTGCAGAAATGTTATGTCTGTCTCTCTCAGGTATTGTCTTTGTTAATTACTACACACTAATAGTTTTGTGTAGTTTAGAGATTGTAACATGTATGATCAAATATTGGAAATTAATTTATCTGATCTACCTAGGTCTGAATGCCCCTTATGTCACTGGGGTGGCTCTGGCCCCTTGAACTTGGGCTCTTTGCCTGCCGGGTCCCGTGCGTGGCGTTCTGTGGTGGGTGCACTGGGTGTTCTGGTGTCTTTCTATCGTGACAGATTTTTGCTGCATTGGCTTTTCTATGGGATGAGACAGGACAAACTAGCCTTTGGTTCCTACGGGCATGGGTCATCTTTGGTGCTATAACTATATATAGTTATATACTATATATAACAGTACTATAACTCAGTTATAGTACTGTATATACATGTTTTCATGCTTAATGCTTGGAAAGATACGATCGGATTTAATAAAACTGAAAAAGTTATTACTCAGCGTTCTACTAAATATATTTCGCGAGTTAAATTCTTAATATACCTTATTCATCAAAGTGTATCAGCGAGAATAGATTGTACTTTTTAGTCTTGCTTAGGGTATCTTTCTGTGAAGATCAGAGTCTGCAACAAAATTAGTCTGCCTAAAGATCTTTAAACCTAAATGTGCTTCTGTCATATAGTGAACGGGACAAATTTGATGGTAATTGATGAAGAGTTCTGGAGTCTTCAGTAGCTCAAATATTGATCAAAAAAGCATCTGGCATCTGCCAAATATATATACTGTATATCAAAACAAATGTAAAAATAATAGTGATTAAAAAAATATGAATAGATTTCTGCAATGTGAATGTTCATCAGCTAGAAAAACAAAACTAACACAGAGGAATCTATCATGCACGATTCTGATGGTGTTGAGCACAAAAAAAGAGAAAGATATAAACTTGTTGTACTTCTACTGCTAAGCTTTAACAGACGCAATCTGTTGGTTTTTGAAGACAAGAAGAGTTACTAAGCCTCCGGCTGTAGCCTAGTCGTTCAGACACGTTACGCTCACAGGGCAGCACTGGAGGCAGAAGTCACATCAGTGCTAAAACAAAAGCTCGGTTGCATGTATTCATGCTCCAGAGAACAGCTTGCAGCAGCGTCTTTTTGTCTAAAGCTGTTTACATGCCCTGTAGACAATCGGTAAGACAATGAACTGGAACTTTTAGACTTGTAAATGGGACCTAATTGAGCAGGTAACTACAGCACGTTGAAGAAGACAAGACACGTACTAAATGACCACAGGATTACAGAAAACAAGAACGGAAGCAAAGCTCTAATAGCATGCCAGCCTTTTTGACCTGCTTCTCATTTGCACTTTTAGTAAGCGACTTACTGATGCGCCCTCAAGCAATCCACTGGATGATTCACGAGAAGGTACACTTTGGAAACAAGATGTGTGATTCTCCGCTTTGCTATCAAATGAGCCAATAGAATTAGTTAAATTCTGCAATGCTATACAAATACACATATATTCAATTAATTTAAACTGTTTTATTTACACAAAATGCTAGCTTCTGTCACTACTCATACATCTGTAAAAATCAAACCATCAGAAACCTTCACTATATTACCCTTTTCCCCTTTTAATAATTACAGTAGAAACACCTTTTATTCATTACATTTACATGATTAGATCTTTACCAGACCATAAATACAACACATTTTAAAATTTAGAAAAAATAAATAATAATCATTGTGTGAGCTCACCTCTGATTTTCTGCAAAGCGCATGTTGATTAGTGTGGGTTCTTCCTACGACTACCCTGTACATCTATGCATTTTTTAAAAAATATATCACTTACAGTATCATTTTCATCATATCATTTGTATCATTTGTAACGTCAAATGAATGAATGTAGTGTTTGTTAGTTAAACAACAGGGTTGAATGAATATAAATTATTATTAAAAACTAAACATTTTGAATTACAATTAGGGAACATTAATCATAAATATTGGCCCTGTTGTATTGAGATAACTGGAAATTGTAAGGGTTAACCCCTAGAGGGCGCCAAAGTGCCCAAAGACTCTGTTGTGTAGTTGTGTTTTTTTGGTTATAGTTTGTTTGAAAGGAACTTCATTTCCCATAGGGCACCTGGGTCAGGTGATGGAAGCATCCACCTGAACCAGGTGAATAATTAGTTAGACTATAAATAGCCAGTTTAAGTTGATAATAGGGTCGAACATTAGTTATAGTTATGGTTTTTGTGATTATGGTTGTTTTTCGTTAAAGAAGAGTTGTCATATTAAAGTACTTGGTGCTCTGGGAGAAGAGCTTTTGTTTTTGGTGTGTGACTTTAAAAGACAACAATAAAAAGAAAGGACTTCTTAAAAACACGCGTCTCAGCCTCTGCAGTTATGCCACAGCGACACCAGAACCGCCGGCGTGACAGAATGCTCGACCTTCAAAGTGGCATAGCAGAGGTCTCCCCCCTAGCTGTTTTTTGGGATGGAGCAATGACCGTGTCGCCGGAGAAAGCGAACTGGCTGGGCGACTTCGAGGGGCAGAGTGAGCGAGGGGAGCTGCAAAGCTGGGAAGGCTGCAGGCTCGCCATCCGGCGGACACCGTTCAAGAGCGACGCAGCTCGGGGTGACAAACTTCTCCGCACCGACCAGGAGGTATGGACCAAGAAGGTCAAGTACAGCGGTGGCGAGAGGGAAGAGGAACCTCAGACGGAGCGTCAATGGAAAGAGGAAGGAACCAGGAATCTCTACAGGTTCTGGGCAGAGGTGAATGAGGAGCGCATTCAAAGCCTGCGGGCGCAGGTGGAACAGCTCCAAAACCTGCTCGTCCAAATTCGCGAGAACCGCGCTGCGGGCACTGATCATATTCCTCCTCCTCCGATCGGCGACGAGCTTCCACCGCCTCCTCCGCTCTTCGACACGGAGGAAACAGCGCTTCCTGCACCTCAGCTGGACAGCGAGGATGATGTGCTTATTCCTGCTCCGCAGTATCTCCTCGATGGAGTGGACGTCGTGCTTCTTCCCCCACCTCTCGGCTTCGAGGCCATTGTGCCCACTCCTCAGCCCGGTTTCGAGGACATTGCGCTTCCTCCTCCGCCTCTCGGCTTTGAGGACTTCGTGCCCACTCCTCAGCCCAGCTCCTTGGACATCGCTTCAGCTCTGCAGCCGCCGAGCTCCGTGGACATCGCTTCAGCGCCGCTGCCGCTGCGGCCAAGCTCCGCGGATGTCGCTTCAGCTCTGCAGCCACTGAGCTCCGCGGAAATTGCTTCAGTGCCGTGGCCGCCGAGCCCTGCGGACGTCGCTTCAGCTCCGCAGCCACCGAGCCCTGCAGACGTCGCTTCAGCTCCGCAGCTGCCGAGCCCCGCGGACGTCGCCGTCGCTTCCGCTCCGCAGCCGCTGAGCTCCGCGGACGTCGCGTCAGCTATGCAGCTGGACAACGCATCAGCGCCGCTGCCGCCAAGCGCCGAGGACATCGCACCAACTCCTCAGCAGTCAAGCGCCGCGGACGTGGCATCTGCTCCTCCACTGCCAACCCCCGAGATCGTCGTGTCCGCTCCTCAACACGACGCCGAGATCGTCGTGCCCGCTCCTCAACACAACGCCGAGATCGTCGTGCCCGCTCCTCAGCACGACGCCGAGATCGACATCCCCGCTCCTCAGCCTGGCGCCCAGATCATCGTGCCCGCTCCTCAGCACTGCTCTAAAAATAAAGTCTACAGCCTTGGGGTCAAGAGGCCAGAGTCAGAACATTGGGGTGGGGGTCCTGGACCTCCGTGAGCGCTCCGGAGGAGCGTTTTTAAGGGGGGGGGGGGGTTGGTACTGTAAGCACTAGTAAAACACTGAGATAAGAGCATTGGTGTAGCAGGGGATTATATAGAAATCAAAAGTCCCAGTTTGACTTGAACACCCATTGAATGCCCCAAGTTTCTACACTGTAGACTCCTTTTATGTTAAATGTTTCCTCCCAGGAAACTTCAACCGACAACCAAGTCCTGGTGAATGGTCTATAGATATCAAAACAAATGGACTGATGAAACCCTGTGATTTTTTTCTTGGCGGCAGCGCTGCTGTTATACAAAATGAACCAACACCTTTTGACCAAACAGAATTGAGAATAGAAAAGTACTGTGGTAAACCTTGTAACACTTATCACCATAAACCTGTTAGAAACCACTGAGAGTACAGACTCCATTCTAATAATTACAATTCTTTCAGAGTAGTTAATAAATGAGAGTTTGAACTGATTTTATAAGTATGAGAATCACACTGACCGTTTCATGCTTTTTGGGGATAGATCTTTCTCCAGGTCTTTTACAGAAAGGGTATAGGACTCAGGGCAGTAGTCAGTCTCCTCATCATAGGCATGGTCAAGCAGAGTCCTGGCCCATGTGCCCATGTCGTAGGGGGGCATCATGCCACCCAACTCAGAGGGCAGAATCTCTGGCACGATCAGCTGGTGTAGACTATTCAGATTATTTCCATGCATAAAGATCTGGATGGGCAACACATAAGGAATACAAACAATTAGTACCTTAAACAGTCAATTACAAGATCTGCTTTTCTAGGGAATTCTATAATTTAATTGCTAATATGATTCCTGTCCATTACACCCCTTCGTCTTTCCACTCACCCTTTCACTCACCCTTTTTCTTGTTTTGTCTTTAAGGAAGGGTCGGATGACTGTGTACAGTGCATGGATGTACCACGGCTGATTGACAAAATGGATGCCTCCAAACCTGGCGGGGAAGCTGTCCTGTATGGAACAGAATATAGAAACGATTAGCAGTCAACACTAAGCAGTCAAGGTTTTACGGCCTTGATAAAGGGCCCAGTTGTTGCAGGTAGTGCTGGGATTTGAACTCACAACTTCCTCATCAGAAGTCAAAAATGTTAACCACTGAGCCACCACTGGCCTGAGTTTTTATTGACATGACAGGAATTTACATCACATTATCTCCAAATTTTTGTTTAATCTTCACTCACCAGTTATCCACATTTGTATGACACTGATGTTAAATTCTTAAGTTGCTTAAAATTTTAATTGTGGTGTTTGCGGTGGAAACGCCACATCATTTGACCTAATTAGATATTAATAGAAACACTAGCATTTACCATAGAAATATACATAATTACTTGGTAATGTAATAATTATTTGGTAAGGTTTTCTGTATAAATACATTAATTAACATTTAAGTATTAATAGCATTCAAAATATTTATAAATATGTTTTCACAGAAGGAATCATTAATTCGTAATAGTCAATAGGTTTGCCAACACAGGAAAGATGTTTGTCCTGAGTTCTAGAGAGAGAGGGTGGTGAGTAAGCAGTAAGCATGTACTGTACATCCTACAAAATTTACCAAGTTAAAAATATTGCTTAGGTACAGTCATCTCCAGAAGTATTGGAATAGCAAGGCCAGTTCTATTGTTTTTGCCATACAACGAATTTGTTGTTGTTGTTGTTAGTCTCTCAGCTGCTCCCAACGAGAGGATGCCACAGCGGATCATCGGATCCGCACAACAACTTGGCACAGGTTTTACACCTGATTGCCTTCCTGATGCAATCATCCCATTTTATCCGTGCTTGGGACCGACACTGGATCCAGTGGCTGGAGTTTGGGCATTGGCTGGGACTCAAACCCGGGCCTTCCACATGGCAGGCGAGAGACCTATTTGCTAAACACTGAAGACATTTAAGTTTGTGCGACTGAAGGTAAATATGATAAGATAGATTAGAATTTTAGATCTATTAAACAACTTAGAACATGGCACCTTAATTGATGTCACTCGTTTTTCAAGTGATCAAAAATATTGGAACATGTGACTGTCAGGTGTTTTTTTTTGTTTTGTTAAACAGGTGTTTGTGTTAGATTGAATGTTATCACAATCAATTAAATAAAAAAAAAAGTCTCCTCTTGGTTTGAGACTGCTTGGGAAGATTGCATTTCCTGTTAGGAACATGAAGATTAGAGAGCTGTCTATGAGAGAAGAACAGATGTGCTGTTATTGGAAAAAAAAAAAAGCAACACTGTTTTACTTGGGGCCACATCATGCCCCCTTGTGATTGATTATTTCAGCTGGCAATCTTCAGTGTTTTATTCCTTATTTTGGGGGGGACTGACTCATATTCTGGTATAAATTGACACAACGACTAAATTGCTAAAGAAAGAACTATGTACTGTACTATATTTTTAATGTTCATTATGTTAAACAAAGCACTTGTGTGCCGTATAACTGTGTATTAATGAGGGAAGGGATTGAATTTTAATGTGTTTTTGCCCAAGGAAAAGTATACTGTATGAGTTCTCTTGCTTAAATATTCATTAGGAACGTAATAATAAATCAAGCAAATATAATTACATATTCTATTAAAGATCATGAAGGCTTTCCGTGGTTAATACATTAAAGAGTATTTGGAGTACCCTAAAGGATTGTGTTTCTTTTCTTTTAAGTAGTAAGGCCTTTGGGATCAAGGAACCTTTTTAAATGGCTCATTATTTATGTCTCTATGTTGATTTACAAACCACCAAAAAAAAAAAAAAACTCTACAAAACACTGTCACCGTTGTCTATCCCTTATACCGCTTTATCCTGTATACAGGGTCGGAGACTTAGGGCACAAGACGTGGTACACCAATTCATCGTAGGGGGAACACAGACACAACGGAAGTTTTGAGAAGAAAACTATATGTGATTGGACAGTGGGAGAAAACTGGAGAACCCAGTGGAAACCCACCAAGCACGGTTAGAACATGCAAACTCCATTCATTCAGACCTGAGGTGGGAATCAAATCTGCACCCTGGACGTATAAGGCAACAGTGCTAACCACTAAGCCACCCACTGCAAAACATGCCTGGATATATATTCTTTTTTGTCAAACACAATTATATTTTGAGTGTTAAGCAGCTATTCAAGTCCTGGTTTGTTGCCATTAAGAGCGTGTAGGGTTGCTTCCACGACAGCTGTGCTCTATTTATCCGTACTCATCCACTGAACAACATGATTACTGGACCGAAAGCCAGAGATCTTTATCAGATTTCTTGAAATCCAATAACAGCTTTAATCTAATCTGAGATATCGAAAATATGACCACATCTTATAAAATCCCTCTGGCATCAACTTCAACATGAACTGAAGATAAATAAAACTCAGATACTTCATGGGTACATATGACTGAGAGAACAGATTGATCTGTGCTAAAATACTACAGAGGACAAAGAAGGTTGGTGAATAACATGAGTTTACATTGACCTCTGGAGTTGTTAAAGCTGGAAATAAACTTGTTAGACAGGTACTTCCCAGAAACTAAAAATGAAACATGCACAGGTACTCTATTTCCATTATGTGGATCGTCTCATGTGTTGTAAAAGGAAAATAATCAACGTCAGGGTGGTATGATGCCGACTGACACAAAGCATATAAAACTTGTTAATTTTTAATTAACATTTTCATTACCTGGAAGTGCTTTATTACTCTTAATCTTGAACAGAAATTTGCTAATAAATATATATATTTTTTATCTATTGTAAGTATATGTCCTGTTATGGAACATCTGAAAGACTAGTCGGTTATCACTTATGCTATGATAAGGCCGACTGTCATTATCTCACTGCATTGCTTTTATCGCTCTCAATAAGTTATAATGACAAAAAACTCATAAATACAGTTTATAATAATACATACTTATAATAATACATCAATTTGTCTGGCAGATGTCACTATTGTTAAAATAACTTTTAAACAGCACTGGATAGAACCTTCTTAGCCCCAAATAAAGTAAATGTTTTTTGAAAACACTGGATTCAAAACAACATTTATAGCCATAATACAACAGATTATATAATATAGCCGCCATAATAAGTTCTGATTATGGGGAGAAAACCAAGTAGAGAACATGGAATCGCCACACATAGGCCAGAGGTGATATTCAAACCCGCAATGCTGGAGGTGCAAGGCAACGGTGCTAATTGCTTTTTACAGTGAGCTTATTTATCTCGTCTATCTCATGTTTTTAGGAGGGCTAATAATTCTGGAGTTTATAATTCTGTTGTTAGAAAGACTTAAACCGTAGGCTGGAATATATGAAATGGATTAAAAAGAAACACATATCTCCTATCAAACTGTTTTTAAGAAACAGAATTTAGAATGTGATTTTGCTAATGACTAAAATCTTTAAGAAGGAAATCAGAAGTTAATGGTAGATATAATAAATCGACTTGTAAAAAGCAAATGTATTAACGCCACTTTAAGAAAAATGATGGTGGTTAATAATAGTAACACTTGTGAACTTGTGATACTTAAACTCCCATTGGACATGCTTTTCCTAGCCAGAGGTACAGTGTGTTCTGTCCCTTGGGTAAAACTTTTAGCAGTAAAATGCTTTCTTTCTTGCCATATGGGATTTTTATGAGGCATAAGTAAATTTCTAGATCCTGTTTCATTTTGTTTTTTTTTTATTATTAATAGCATCAACCACATACTGTAATATGAGACTAGATGGCAACTTCCATAAAGTTCAGTAAATACAGTAATCTGAATTCGGTCAGATGGAACGGTGATGGTTATAAATGCTCTCACAAAAAGAAAGAATGAAGAATTTAGTCTGCTTTGCTCTCGACAACGTGTCCACTTTTTCTGCATGATATAATAAGCAACTACAGTACAGTATTGAATTGATTCATCCATCTCCAGTAATCGCTTTATTCTGGTCAGAGTGGATATGAGGTGGGAGTACGCCTTGGATAGTGGACACCTAGGGGCAAACTAAAGAGGAAAGTCTGACACATCACCAAGTCAGAAGAAGCTCACATGGAGAAAGAAAAAAACATACAAAACTTCACACAGACTTTGCCTCAAGTAGCTCGGAAATGTTGAGAAGCTGGAAACAACACATCCGAATATGTTAAGAACATGCAAAGCATCACAAACAAAGTAGCTGAGGATCAACCACCTGGAGATATAACAGTGATATCGCCAATGGTATGTTTTGTTCAAAGCAGACCTGTTAACAGGAATGTCAGAGCTCCAACGCATGTAGTAGGTCTTGAAAACTACTGAAGCACGGCAGGTGTTTTAGGTGCATTTGACAGATTTGTCCTGTTAAGATAAACGGTTTGACTCTGTTGTACAGCAAAGCCAAAGACAAACACAACCTGAATTTAGCAGCTCCAATTTCCAGTCAGCCAAAAAAGTTGTTCTGTAAAACTTCTAATTTTAAAATATAGCTGCAAGTAACAACGATTGGGCCCAAGCACCCGTGTCAACGCCGCGTGAAAGACAGTGGGCACAGGCATTTAAAGGGGACGTATCAATACCACGGGGAATTTTATGTTAAAATGCCCCGGATACTAGAAAAAAAAAACACCACATTACAGTATGCTCTCACTCAATATGGAAGTTATTAGCCACTTTTCGGCTTAAATTTAAGGCATCGCCAAGCCTGAACTGCTTGAGATATCAAAAATACCTTCGCAATTTTGCATCCTCAATGTCTTGCGATCACATTGGCCCAGTTTGGTGGCAATCGTATAAATCCCCTAGGAGGAGTTGTTCAGCTCAATGAGATCTAAATGTGTACATGTATGTGCAAGTGTGTATGAGCTATGGAGCAAAATCTCATGTGACAGCCCCATGCCATGTCCAGGGCCCAGCCACTCAGGCCTCCTAATGGCAGTAGATTCCAACCTTGGATTCCCAAAATTGCCCCAGATGCTGGAAAAAAATATTAATCCCTAAAAGAACAAGCTGATGTCATAGTGCTTGGGCCCTAACAAGAGGGTCATTCACACACTATGATGACATACTATAAGGCAGTCATAGTGCTTGGGCCCTAAATAGAGCTTGTATAGAAATTTGTAGATTTACCAAAAAATCTTAAAATTAGAAAAGTATTAGAAAATAAATTCTAACAATTCATATTTTTGTTGCTAATTCACAGAGGCGTAAAAAAAACCCTGCTTTGTGTATATTTTTTTTCTTTTGACTTGCTTTTCTAGATGCCACTTTTCATCGAAAAAAGAAACAATTATTTGAAGTTTAGTCTTTAAAGTGTTCCATATTTCTGCCTTTATTCATTTATTGTGTCTAGACCTTTTCTCAGTTGTGTCTAGCAGTCAGCTATAACAGAATACAGTATAATAAAGGCAAGTGATAATTTAAATGGATTAATATGATTGAATACAAATAACATGCATTATGGACATATAAATAATGTATAAGTAATTACAGATTATATTTACAAGAATATATATAGTAATGCTGTGATGTTTGCTTTAATTTAACAATCAAGGTTCACCATGATTGAAGGAGACCTATTATTACCGCCAAAAAAGAAAACTTTCCCTGCTTTTTGTCCTTTTTCCATTTTTGTATTGGCTGGGGCTAAGTATTTTATATTTGGCCAGTGGGGGGGGGGGTCTAATTTGTAATTTGGGGTGTTCTCCAGAGAGGTGTGGCTTAGCAGTACTGTAGCTCTACTGTAGACACAGAAATGGTGCATTTAGGGAAGGAGTAAAATAAAGGGAGCAAGTATAAAGTCTGAAAAATACATTGATTTAATAAATATCTCAACTGAATAATTAACAAACCTACTTTTAATAATAATAATAATAATAATAATAATAATAATCATAATCATCATAATCATAATAATAATAATAAAAAAACTGGCCAAAATTAGGATTTTTTTCTTTCATTATTGAGAGATCCACAACACATGAACAGCACTGACATAGTTTTCCTCAATTCAAAAGGGAGAATTTTTTTTAGGACAATTCATATGATTACTTATTTCAGAATTTCCTTTAAAGATTTTACCCAAGACATTTTATATACTGTAATTTGTAAAGGCATCTATTTACAATGACACAAAATGTGAATTTTAGACTGAAATATTAACTCACCAGCACTAAACTGATGTTAAGCTTAAGGTGGTGACATTAGATGACAGGATATAAACCTGTCGCTGATAGACTGATGGTTAGAAAAATATCAGCTCCAACCACAAATCCAGCGGTTCTCAACTCTGGTCCTGCACATTTAATTGCCTTCTCAGCTCCCAGATTTACCTAATCAACTAATAAAGAGCATTTTCCTAATTGGAATGGGTGTGGTAGAGCAGGGAAAGCACTAGAATACACAGGGCAGTGTTCCTCTAGGAATAGGGTTGAGAACCCCCGTTCTACAGGTATGTACACTGCATACAATCACTGATGGTGCTGTTACACATGGTTACCCAAACGTCTAAAATAAACCACTTCGAGACATATTTTCAGCAAAAAAAAATCTGATGTGGGTGACAAAAACACAACCTTACACTGATGTCTTTAAACCTTTTAAAAAAACTGATTTAACTGGACAGCACATTTGCACCAGCTGTCCTTTGTAGATAAGGCAGTAGAAGTCGGTTTATAATTGAGATCTGAATATTAACTCAGTCATGTTCAATAAAAATGCTCATAGTTAAATCTGACAAAAGCTCTTCGTTGCTCTCATCTCTTAATGGTGTACAGATTAGATGAAGCAATCAACATAATGCAGGAGGCTGGATGAGTTATTTTTAGACTCCCCACCAAAAGCCTGGTCCATCTGTCCATCTGACCTGAGCTATAAGATCATACAGACTTTTGATGTATTATAATAGTTGCAATCAAAGGCTGATGTTGTTTGATGCTATTCGTTCATTATTTATTCTTTATGAAGACGCTTACGTCAAAACTACACTATCTGCCGATTTACTGCAGTCATTTTCTACACCTTTAGGCACAAAACTAAAATGTCCTTTATGTCTCATTCCTTCAGGAGTCCTTTGAATTCACAATATTAAATGATGGACGATTTTCTTACGTCAACATTTTACCCATTAAGATAAAAAAAAAAAAAAAAACATTTTCCTTGCATACACATGTAGGCCGACATTATTCTCTAAACATGTACACAGACTTTTTCAGACCTTATCAATCTTTGGTGGTTGAATGACATGAGTGTGTTTCATTCTGTGAACGCAGCCCATCTGGAGGGTGCATAGCATGGCGGTTGGACAGGTTGCCAGGGAAACTCGGCATGGGGTGGGATGAGAAAGATCAGTCAGCTCTGATTGGCTGCCAAGCGTGGGTTATTTCTCAAGACTAAGAGAGAGACAAAAGGCAAGTCCAAGACAGTGAAGGAAACAACAGAGGCCTGCAGGAACAAAAGAAGTGCTCCGTGAGAGAAAGCCTCACATGCTCTTTCCTCCATTCGTCTTAGGAGTATACATCTACTTATTGCGTTAGCTAAAAACAGCCATTTTCTACACGCTCCTTTTGAGGTCCCATTTAGTGACGCAATGTATATATACTTCAGCTGTTTCCTTTCGAGACACCATCCATGCTTGAATATGTTAATTTCAACATTTTTAAAAATACATTTAAATGTTTAACATCTGTGTAAATTCTCAACTCGATTACGGCTAGAGAATTTTCACTCATAATACAGATATTAAATTTTGCTATGTGTACTTGCTACAGCCGTGCTCTCTCTGAGGTAAATTTAGAATGGGGAAGAAAAGCACAAAGCGATAGCTCAGAGCAGAGTTGTGGTTGGTAGACGATAGATCATGTGCTAGATTCAGGCGTGGGTGTGCTGCTGGAAGAGCCCTGTGAGTGAAATCACATATGTGCTCCAGCTTCTAAATAACTCACCGTAATCACACAACAACGCAAAGAAAAACTAAAACTACATCATAAAACAAAGACGCAAACACATATATTTCAACAGCCTGTGTATCCTGAAATGCATTGCATTGTGAAAGATTACTTTAGGTCCATGTGCTTCTAAACAATACAAAGTGGGGAAAAAAACAGTGAAACATCCACAGCATTTATCCTGTCATTTCCCCACACTACAGTTCGTGTCACTTTGAAACATAATAATAAAATGCTTCTGCACAAAATGCAACACTGTTATCCAAATTACAGAGGGAATAAACTTTTTTAAATAAAAAAAAAACATATTTTTACAGCTATTATACATATACAGTATATATATATATATATATATATATATATATGGGAGGGTCCCCAAAAGTTGTTATGTCCTTTTTTAAAACTCTAGATGAATTTTTAAAAAAAGCAATGTGTAGTTTTATGTTTCCTCAAAAGATGTCAGTAGTCTCACTCATATATTTTTCATATGGAAATGTGCATGACTTTTTCTCACGCCCCACTGTACTGTATACTGTATGTATACTGTCCTTTGCACAACATATTGTACTGTACATACTAAAATCGCAATGTTGTTATTGGCACAATCCAGTCAAGTAAGATGCAAAAAATAGATCCATTTGCCGGTGCCTGGTAAACACATTTTTTTTTAGATTCAGTAAAAAAATATTCAAAACGAACAAGCAAGTAAAGAAAGAAAGTGAGTTACTGAGGCTAAATGCCACCACAATCATGTGCCTAAAACTAACAGGAAGCACATAACAGTCTTTGCTCTCTCAGTCATACAAACTCATGCTTTCTCTCACAGGAGGAACATGTCAGGACTCGTAGCAGAAATGACATCCCTACTCAAAGCTAATCTGTGTTCTGTGTACGTGATAAGAACACACACACACACACACACACACACACACACACACACTCATTTCTCTGATTCCATTAAATCAAATCTAATCGAGCACATATGCCAACAAATACTTTCTTTCACCTGCTATTTCAGTGTCACGTGACCTTTTGACTTATTCCAAATTTCCAAAATATGGCACTTCTGATAACACATTGTTGGAGGTGACACATTCAGGAGTCCTTTACTATCATTTCTATGCATCACTTTTGTTTTCCTTACAAAACGACTACAAAAGCACCATCCCACTCAGTCTGTGAATGACGCATTCTGGAGGCAAGATGCTAATGGCGGCAATCAATTATTCACCAGCTAATCTGTCTGAAGAGGCCCTGGAATGTGGAATGGGCTCATCACAGGCCGGCATTCAAATTCAGTCAACAGGCTTCACTTGATGCGGTATGCATGGGAAATCAAAGCTTGGCCCATACAAGGGAAAAAAAGCAAGACCTTATATATAGTAGAAAAAGTAGAAAATAGTCTATGCAGAACAACCATAGGTCAACAAATAAAACAACAAACTATTCACTTCCCACTTTACACAAGAGGTTAGGTTATACAAAACCTTTCTTTACTGCAACCTTACTTGAACCAAGGTGATTAATGAAGCTAGCTAATGTGCTCATTAAAATATAAAGAACAGGCTCAGTAGTTTCCGTGCATGCTTGTATGTCATGGAGTGTTCACCGCACTTAACTCTTTATACAGGGTCATGGTTAGTCTATCCCAGGAGACTTACACCATGAGGCAGGGTACAACCTGGATGGGGTGCCAATATTTATATCCATGGCAGGGCGCACACAAGTCCACACACTCAAACACATTCACACACTATGGGCAATTTGGGAATGCCAATTAACCTTTGGACTGTGGGAGGAAACCGAAGTACCTGGAGGAAACCCACCAAGCACGAGGAGAACATGCAGACTCCACACACACAGAGGTGGATATCGAACCTGGTCGGGATTTGAACGCAGACCCTGAAGGTGCAAGGCGACAGTGCTAACCACTACACCACTGTGCCACCCTACTACAATTAACAAAACTGTTAAAATGTATGAGAAAGATCAATCATAAAATCAAAATGAGCAGGCAGTTAAGATTTTAAAGCAATTTCCATCTTGGTGGTTTATATTAAAGGGTTATGTTATTTTTTTCACGTCTATCATAAATTTGAGGTGCATACAGTATGAGTGCACTATCTTGGTCGTTATAAATTTTCCTGCTCTGTAAACCCACCTTGAAGTTTGTCACCCGGAATGTGAGTACAATGTAAGTAAATCAAAGGGACAAATTCTGCAACCCTCATTCTAAGCAGAAATGCACTCCATAGTTCAGCTGAGACTCGTATGAAGATTTTGTACTTCCACTGATCTACTGTACACTGAGTTGGCAGTTTTGGAAGTACTTTGTATTTATTATAAATTTTTACTCTTTTCTTTCACTGAAAGTAGCTGTATACAGTAGATAGGCATATTGTAATGTACTTATATGCACCTCAATTTTACTAAGAGAGGTTTTTAAAAAGAAATTCTAACTATCTCTTTGTGGTTTTGAAAATGTAAAGGATACTATCGCACTGCAATAAAATTAACTTGGCTTATAGCAATAAACATTTAAAGCAGCAGTGTGACCAGAACTAGACCATTACTTTTTTAATTTTTATTTTATGAGCAAACAAACACCCAATTTTTTAATATCAAGTGCAAAACAATGTGTTGCCACCTCACAGTTTCACATGTTCTTTGCATGGCTATGTGGATTCCTCTGGGATATCTCGTTTCCTCCCACTCTCTCCATGTATGTACTGTATGGTGCCATGTGATGGTCTTGTATCCAAACCTGCTCTACCTAACAATCAGTCTTCCTAGAATAGGGTTTGGAGCCTCTTGGATGCAGACTGTAATAAAACCCTTATTAAGGTTATAACCTTATGAAAACGTGTGAAAATGTGAAAGTGCTTATGTTGTTATATTGACAAGTCATTTCTTTCTTTTAAATAACCTTACTTACACACAGTGCAAAATAATAATAATAATAATAATAATAATAATATGCCATTTTATTATAAATATTCACATCTTAATTTTATTTCACACTGACATATACAGTAGCCAATCAGCAATAAGGACCTTTCCTTTAAGCTTTGAATTAATGCTATTTTTTTTTTCAGTTGTACCCTTTTCACAAAAACTTTACATTTTCTTGGCTGGGGGAAATCCTTTACTTTTTAAAATTGTATTCAATAGGGTTTGAAAATTCACTATCATTTCCAGTTGGTAGAGCTCATTATTCAGTATGTAACTGTTTATGTGACATTTACAGACCTGTCCATGAATTATTCACTCCAGTCCACACTGAGAAAAAAAATACCAAACATTGTACAGCATAACTAGTGTGTCCACTAATTACTAAGATTTTTTTTCTTTCTAAAATTAGAGCTGTACCAGGTGTAAAACTCTGTCCACAGCCCACATGCTACCCAGCTATGTTAAGTAATCACAAAGGCACAATAGACGTCCCTAATTGACATGCAGACAAAGTTTCCAAGCCTCAGAACATAAGGCCAACTCTTGTTCGTGTACCTCACAGAGAGAATAGCTAATGCCCTTTACCAGACTGACTTCCTCAAGTTCAGGCATCTGCTTGAGACACAACATTACTATGCAATTCAAAGGCTGATTAGGATTATGCAATTCAAGTGGGGTGTCAGGGAAGCCAAGAAAACAAATACAGCATGTAAAAAGGGGGGATCTCTCATGAACCAAGAAAGGAGTGGAGAACAGAGAAGAAGTCATTTGCTTTTATGAGTTTGACGTGTTTTCATTTCATTTCATTATCATTAACATTATCAATGTATTAAGATTAAATGTCTCATAAATACATCAGGTTCTCTTACAATAAGTCCAACATCTTGCTTGTCAACGAGATCACTGTACAAAGCGTTTGTTCAAGCTGTCTATGTTTGATCATTTCTTTGATGCTTGATGTTTGATATTGGAATTATTAATCCAATCATATGTGTAGGATAAATAAACGTAGGTTATTTTTCTATTCCATTACAGCACTGGTGCGTGTGTATTTACGTGTATAATTTCATTCCGGGGTTTTGTATTTCATAAGCTTCAAAGTTGATTATGCTCATGTACTTACTCATACAGATCCGGTATAAAGGCTTTTAGCTTTCCAAATATAAAAATCCTAATCCCAGGACAATGTTAGGACTACTTTAACATATACTGTAGTAAGATCGGTAAGGAGCAAAACACACGAAAGCATGCAGTTATGCATAAATAATCAACTATGCATGGTTAGTTTCACACCAACTAATTCCAAGTCATTATGTTCCAACAACAGTACGTCTTCTAGTGTTTTACTGTCACAGCTGATATTATTACAAAATTACCTTTTAACCAATCAAATTTGAGATTTTAGAAACAATTTATTATAACGACTTTAATGTCACATTTGAAAATTGGAATTTTACGTCCATGATTTAAAGATAAGTGTAAAAAATTATGTTACCTGTAAGCCCTCAATGGCTAATCTCAGCATGCTTGGAGTAAGTTTAGAAGCTTGCTTAAATGTGAAATTACTCCAGTCGATGATCAACACAAATCCATTAACTTGGAGTTCTGCGTCTTCAATCATGGTCTCCAGCGACAACAAAATCGCTCGCAGTATATCCACAAAGGTGTACCTGAGAACACATGTCAGGTTTTAGATGTGAAAATAAAAGCAAACATCATCATCACTGCAGGTAAGAAACTGTGAAAATGCATTTTTTGCTTGATTTTTCCACCACACTGTTTGATCGCATTATTCGGAACGTATTGTATTGAGGCAGAGCAATACATTGGTACACCATGAAAGGGCTTCAGCACAGAACTGTATTTGATCTGGCAAAGAAAATACATAATAAAAGGAGACTGATGTAATTTTTAGAGGCGCTCGATTCAACATGACATTCTTTGTACTTGACTCTTGTTTCTGAAAAGGATGCAGACTTTTCTACTCCCAAAGGTAATGTTGTGACTAGTTCGGATTCAAAGACCCTTTAGACTCAACCGAGGTGCTGTGTGCACTTTAGAGTCTAATGAGCCAGGATTCATCCATTTGCTACAAAATGTCCATTTTTTTATTCGAGTCCACACAGTAGGATGCTGTAATTAAGTCTAATCTAAATGCTGATGAGGACTTGTATGATTCTTAACCCCCCCCCCCCCCCTTTTTTTTTCATAAAACGCTTGCATTCAAGTGTGCTATCTTTGGACCTGCCTTTCTGATACACAGATATTGTGACATGACTTGCAGTATTTTGAATCCTGCCATGAGTCACAACTAAATTGGCTTGCATTTCTTTGACTTTCATTTCATTTCTCAAATCAAGCCATGATTTGATTTATCTGAAAAAAACAAAACTTATTTGGAATCTCTGAATCTTAAATCACTGCACCTCTGTCCAGGATGCTCACAGGATCCCATAAAATGATGTCATTTGCTGCAGGGTCAGAATTGCAAATGCCAGTGTTGCAATAATAAATGATATATTGCAGCCCAGCTTCATTAACTAAGAGTCATTGCCTTGTAGTTCATCTGCTCATAATACACCTGATCCAAATCATTAACAGCTTGATAATAAGCCAATAAGTTTAATGTTATGTTCTATAGCAAAGAAGAAAATCTAATGATATATTGTAAATGTACTCTTGTATCTTCTTTTATCATATAGATGAATATCATAAAAAAAACATATAAATTTATGTAAAGTTAAGTAAATTTTCCCACCTTAATAAAAACTTTTACTTCAGTTACTACAACAAATCTTTTTCTTCAGTGCTGAAAGGGAGCATAGTGGTGCTGAAGGACAGCTCAAACGCTTCTGGCCTTTCCACACCATTAACCCCATAATGGTTTCCAGATTAAAGTGTGTGTTACAGTGAACACGGTGTCAATCTTGCAAATCGGTAACCATTCAAACATCTCCGTTCATATGAAAACGTTTTGAGGTTAAAGTTAAAGTCGGTGTTCATATTTATATAGAAATCTCAGAGATTCTCAAGATTACAATCTTGTTTTTTTTTTTTTTTTTTTAAAGCATTCCAAAGTCAAAATCGTATTACTTAGTAAAGAATATGTGTAGGTCTAATGCTTGTTCTAACATGATGCAATGCTTTTGGAGAACTCATGGTGGTTACAGCGATTACAGCTCCTCACTATAAAAATGCAGTCATAAAAAAGGGGGGTTGGGTTGTTTCCACAGAGGAACAAAAAACCAATCATCTTCAAGGACTGGTGATATATTTTATAAGATTATGTGACAAATTTAACAATAACAAGTCTAACAGGCCGAGAAGATTTTTACCAAAGAGCAATGATTATGTATTTTGTCCTAACCAGACACCAGATGGCAAAATACAAGACAAGCTGGTTAAACTGGATGACTTAATCTTCCAGCTAGTAAACTGATCAGAAAATTATTGTGATTTTTTAAATTTACATACATAAAACGACGCACATGCATAGGTTTATCATCTATATAAACTCAGTCATCGTCTTTACTGCTTTATTCTGTATACAGGGTCGTTAGGGGGACTTAAGCCTATTCCAGGAAACTTAGGGCATGAGGCAGGGTACACCCTGGATAGGGTACCAATCCATCGCAGGGTGCACACACATACACTCCAGGCAATTTGGGAATGCCAATCTGTATGTCTTTGGACTGTGGGAGGAAACCCACCAAGCATGGGGAGACCCATACACAGACCAGAGGCGGGAATCAAACCCAGACCTTGGAGGTGCGAGGCCACAGTGCTAACCACTAAGCCACCATGACGCAAGTGTTGGTGTATTTTGTTTAAATAAACATGTCTACGAGGTAGAAGTTACCATCTGGTCTACCAGGTTGACCAGCTCAGCCTGTGCTTTGGTGGACCAGGTGATTTCAATTAATTAATTAATTAATTAATTAATTAAATTTTTCAATAGAAAGGTGAGAACAATCTGGCAACCCGACCCAAATCTCAGCATCACCTGCTCTGATCCCAGTTGGCAGCGAACAGGACCAGGATCTTCCTGCCATGTCGGTCGAGATTAGACAGCACTCCAGGAAAACCGTCCTTGAGGGCCTGCTTGATGCCAGGCTCTGTGGCCTTCAGGTTCTTGAACATGTCCAGGTTCTGCTGGCGGTACTCGAAGTACTGGGCGAGCAGACGGAACGCCTCGAAGTGGTTGAACTTGCGCGCGCGCAGGAAGCGCAGAATAAAGGCGTCGTCCGTGCGCAGAAAGCCGATGTCGGGCCGCGTAATGATCATGTCCCGCACCTCCTGGATGTCCTGGTGCAAGGTGTCAGGGTTCTCCTTCAGCTCCGCCTTGGCCTTCTCCAGCGTCTCGGCGGACAGACCCGCCTGTAAATGAGTCATCGCGCCAGAACACTTACCGACTCCAAAGGGAAAAATCCAACAATTTGTTTTTGCGTCCTGAATAAAACACCACTTTAGATCCCGTCCTGAGATCTCTCTCTCTCTCTCTCTCTCTCTCACACACACACACACACACACTCTCAAACTCACACACACACCTCACTCACCCACCCACACACACACACACACACACACACACGGGAGGTTGTTTCTCCCAAATCTAAAAAGGATGTCTTTGTGCGTTAAAGAAGAAAAAATCTGCCGGTCAAAAAACAATCCCTTTGTTCATCCAAATGTACAAAAATAAATAAAGAAAGAAAGAAAGAAAGAAAGAAAGATTAAATCAGTGATCACTATTAAAACCCCGCCATTAAGTCCCACTACACGACTCGGTCTATCCACGAAGCGGCCAGGCAATGCGGCACCCTGCAGCAGGAACTCCGCTCGCAGCTCTCCGTCTGCTGCGCATCTCAAACACAGAGCATGTGAATATCATCGGGAATCAGCGCCCATGGAGGAGCATCCCGGTGTTTTCCGCCTCCAGTCGCAGATTTCCATCACAGGAAGGTGGTGTGCGTCAGCGCTGTCCGGGCTGCTTTTGTTGCTGCTGATGCTGAGCTTACTGGTGTCGGTGTCGGTGCTGGTGATGGCGGTGATGATGATGATTGTGAGTGTGTGACTGAAAAAGGAAAAAGAGAAAAAAAAAATCCCATATGGCTCCGGTCACACAGTCCATCCATCCATCCAGCCAGCCAGCCAGCCAGCACGTGGGGGCGGGGTGGAGTGTGTGAGAGGAGGAGGAGGAGGAGGGGGATAAGGGGAGGAAGAGTCTTCTTCTTATTCATACCATCCCTTTAAAGCGCCTGCTCAGAGACAGTGTTTTACACTGCTTACACTTTCCCCATCCGTAGCGACTTACTGTTTTATCACTTTTACTGTAAATAAAGCCTGTGTGTATATGGGTGAAAAGAAAAAAAGAATTAGAAATGCTTCCTGCTTGTTTGACTGCATGCTTTGTAGTGCATTTACATTTATTTTTTATATTATTCTTTTTTTTTTTTTTTTAAAGAGGTCAGGAATTGTGAATAAAAACTGTATATACAGTGCGTATGGAATTCTGTGTGCATGTGCTTGGTGGGTTTCCTCTGTATACTCTGGTTTCCTCCCACGGTCCAAAAACACAGTCCCAGCTAAAGCTAATTGGCAGTGCCAAATTGCCCATAGTGTGTGAATTACACTCCCTTTACGCCCCTTAAGTAGCTGCCACAGAAAAGACGTTTATACATCCAGGGTGCAGACGTGCCGGATGACACGAGAAAGGACTCAGTATGGCGGCACGGTGGCTTAGTGGTTAGCACTGTCACTTCGCACCACCTGGGTTCCGGTTCGATTCCCGCCTCGGGTCTGTGTGCCTGGAGGTTTCATGTTCTCTCCATGGGTGTGGGTTTCCTCAGGGTACTCCGGTTTCATCCCACAGTCCAGGAACATACGTTCCCAAATTGCCTGGAATGTGTATGTTGACTGGAGGTTTTACCATGGTCGGAAAATGGGAATAAATATATTTTTAGAGATTCATTCATTCATTCATCTTCTATACCGCTTTATCCTGTATTCAGGGTCGCGGGGGGCCTGGAGCCTATCCCAGGA
>JAQQZS010000020.1:14900569-14911186 GCA_030068045.1 Platyallabes tihoni | reverse complement strand
ATATTTACACATTAAGTTTACTGAAAGTAAAAACAGTTGAAAGTCAGAGGACGTTTCTTTTTTTGCTGAGTGTATATTAGACAGGAAAATAAAATTAAAGAAATAAAAATGTAAATAAAAATTCAGAGAACATTCCTGCAAACATGGTTAGTTAAGTTCATTTTCCAGTTTTCTTACGCCCTTATTTCAACAAGTAGTTGTACAGTATCAGACACTGATTAACTAATGCACGTGGAGCTGCCGCTTATCAGGTGTTTAAACACCACGGTGTTTGTTTATGGTCACTATCTTCGAGATAAGATAGCCGAAAGCTAATATCGCACACACGAGTGATGATTTGCATCCCTTTATCACTTCAATCAGAGAAACAGCTTCTTTTTTTATTTACCTCCCATGTTTGATTAAGTGAGGGAAGTTATTTAAAAGCTATGGGATATTGTGAATGTGTTTCTTAGTACAGTAATCAGTCAATCACTAAACAAGTCATGTGTTTAATAGTCCTAGGTTATGCTAAGTGACCCTGAGCTAACTGTCACTTTTAGCTCTGGTCATAAATTGGCTGTGAAGTAGTCTGAATACAGTCTGTACTTACTGTAACTTTCAGGTTTCAGACAGGATTTCAGCAGGTTCGGAACGGTGGTTTTTGGTTATTGGAAAACCTTGTACTTTCCTGTGAATGTAATAGATGTATTGGGTTGCAAATTTCACAAATTGTTCTTAACCTGTAGTCAATCACGTTAACAATCAATAATAATTGAATCATTAATAAATAATGATAACCGGACACACATTTTTCCCTCTGGAGAGTTTACGTTTTATGTAAACCATACCATACCATACCACTTTATTTCTAAAGCACTTTAAAACAACAACAAAGCTAGTGGCACAATCCAGTGTTTCCCCATATACTGATTTGTTTATGGTGGTTTGCCACATTACCTGCATTGACCTTCTCATATTATGTTTCTGTTTTTTATTCTTTAAAATGGATAAAAACGTTATTCATTGTGTGAAAAACATTGATTAACCCAGCACCCCAACCCCCCCCCCCTCCCAACACACTGAGATTAGCCCTACCTTGGCTGTGCATTTGATTTGCTTGTGAACATAGAACAGTTCATGCCGTTGAACGAAAGTAAATTGGTCTGTAGAAAAGAAAAAAAAAGATGGTGTAAGAGAAAGTGGATTGAAAGCAGGCCAACTCAAAGTGTGTGGTGTTATTCCTTCATATTCCGAGCGGAACATAGGGCCCTGACTATTTGTCTCCATTTGCTTCTGTCTTGAGCAGCCTTCTGTGCCTCTCCCCATGACATTCGGATTTTCTTCAACTCGTAGTTGAGTGTGCGACGCCATGTTATGACTGGTCTTCCCTGTTTGCCTTGGGGATTCCAATCTAAGGCATGGTGTAGAATGCTGTGTGGGTCTCTACGTAGGGTGTGGCCAATCCATTTCCATTTTCTGGATTGGATGGTGGTTGCAATGGGCTCTTGCTTTGTTATTCTCCATAGCTCTTGATTGGTAATTTTCTCGGGCCATCTAATGTTCAAGATCTGTCTTAAACAGGTATTGGTAAAGACTTGCATCTTTTGTGTAAGGATCTTGGTTTGGCGCTAAGTCTCCGATCCATATAACAGGATAGTCTTGACATTAGTGTTGAAGATCTGTAATTTGGTTTTCCTGTTGAGATTTGGATTTTGCCATATGGGCTTGAGCATGACAAAAGCGTGTCGAGCCTTGGAGATTCTGGCTTTGATGTCTTTGTCTGAACCTCCTGTCTTACTAATTACACTGCCAAGATAAACAAAATGGTCAACATCATTCAGGGTTTGATCACCAATGGTGGTGGGCATTGATTGTGTGCTATTTATTCGTAGGGTCTTGGTTTTATTTATTTATTTATTTTTTTTTGGAAACATTAATCTCTAGACCCGTTGATTTGCAGATTGTGTGGAGTGACTCCAATTTGGCTTCAGCATGCTGGTGTGACAGTAAGCAGACATCTGCAAAGTCCAGATCTTTAAGAAAACGTGTGAGGGTCCATTGTATTCCTCTCGGGCTGACTGTGGATGTTTTCATCACCCAGTCAATCACCAACAGACACCAACTCAATGTGGTGTTCTCGAAAGGATTCACGGAGCTGCGACTCTTCGAATAAATTATTACCAAGCATGTAAGGAGCCTGCCTGGTAAGGATACCTAAGCCAAGAACCACTCTTTTGCAGTTTGAGTCCTCGAATATGTCCGTCCCATCAGCTAAGAAAAATCCATTGATGTGATAACCTGGTCATTCAGTACATTCTGCTTGTCAGCTGACTTTGTAATTTTCACACATAACTAGGGCTGAAATGATTCTTCGAGTAATTCGATTACAAAAAATGATTGAGGCAAAATCTTCTGCCTCGAAGCTTCTTTTAATTGATTTTAAAAGCTTGCATTATGTTTTTGCGCAATTATTTGTTTACAGTGCGCTTTTGACAAAGTGCGCTTCCGGATGCAAGTTGCCAGTAAACACCAACGAAGAAGAAGCGCTTACATCACCCAAAAAGCGGAAGGAGACGCAAACAGTTAGCTGTGTATTGATTTGATGGAGCATGTTGCGGGCTGCAAAAGAGAAGAAGAAACCAGCAAGAGAAAATGACAGAAATTGTCAGTAAAGGCTTATATGTTATGCCTGAGCTGTAGATTTAGAAACTTTTAGTTCTGAAAGTTAAGTTGCACAACTTGGTGTTTTTGATTAATTATTTATTTTAATGTGTGCCTTAGTTTTATTGATACTTTTTTTGAAATACCTTTTCTTTTTTTTTTAGCTTTTGCATCTGAGAAAAGGTTTTAAAATAAGAATGTATGGCACTGTAACGCACTTTATTCATCTCAGTCAACTTTAATCGATGCCTTGTATTGTGAATAATGACAATGTTTATTTTCAATAAAATGTTGTATGCATTTAAAAAATAAAAGTAGATTTTTCTAAAAAGAAAACCAATTAATCTTTGTTTATCTTATATATTTTACATTGCTGTTTAATTAAGCAAAAGTAAATTTTATCAGATTAATCGATTACATTTTTGGTAGAGTACTCGATTACTAAAATATTCAATAGCTACAGCCCTAGAGGAAACACAAGATCTTCGGCCCTCCCGACTGAGTGGTAGTAGTAGCCTTAATGTGGGAGTGCCCCTAGTGACGGGGAGGAATTGGACATGACTAAATTAGGGATAAACCCCATCCCCATAAACATTCATTCCAATTGGTTTTTGGATTGAATCAGACTGTTCTGATTGAGGTGTTTACATGATGCATGTTTATTGTGATTGGCCTTTTATTTTGTTTATTTGAGACATAATATTTGATCTTTTGTTTGCTATTTGTCAATAGGAAAGAACATTTATATATCTTACCCAGTCCAGATAATAAATTCAGGGTCAAGGTGCATAGTTTTCATACAAGTAAAGGCAGACTCAATAAGCTTGTAAGGAGAGTCACACATGAAATCTCCAAAAACTCCTGGGTCGGATGCAGGGAAGCCCTTTGAGGAGTAACACACTTTGGTGCGATCTTCTGTGACATGGTAGGTGGGATCGATGTGCAGGTCTGAGATGTGCCAGAATTTTCCTGAAAATGAGAGTAACATTCTACAGTGTGTCTTTTTTTTATTTGCACAGTATATTACATCTTCATTATCCCTGATTCAGTCCCGACCTCTGGTTATTGTCAGTGTGAAGTGTTGAATGCTGTACCCGTGTCTGAATGGCGTTCCTATGGATTCTCTGATTTTCTCTCAATTCCAAAAAAACATGTTGGTTCGAGAATTAGCTATGCTTAACTGCCACTAGGTGTGAAGTAGTATATGAAGAAAAGGATTTAGGCTAACACGCAGGCATAAGATGGGAATAAAATCAGGCTTTTGAATAAAACAACAACCTCATTCACTCATCGTCTACACCGCTTTATCCTGTATACATGGTCACAGGGGAGCCTTTCCTAAGAGACTGAGGGCACGAAACTGGGTACACCCTGGACGTGGTGCCAATACATCGGAGGGCCAACACATATACTGTATGTACACACACTAAGGTCAATTTGGGAATGGCAATTAGCCTAATCTACATGTTTTCTGACCACCAAGCACAAGGAGAACATGCAAACTCCATGCACACAGATCTGAGGCGGGAATCGAACCCAGACCCTGCAGGTGCAAGGCGACAGTGCTAACCACTAAGTACTGTTTCATTAAGGAATGAAACACTTTGCGATGTGCAGTTCTTGGAAACCTATCAACTTTGGGATGATGATTTTGCCCAAGCTACTTTTTTTGCATTGTGTATAGAAGGACATTAATTGCATAATGAATGTTTTATTTCCTCCACATGTTCATGTGTTATGAAACCAAGTAAACAGGTTTGTTAAGCAGTTTTTTTTTTCACTTCTGTAATATTGAGAAAATGCAGAGCTGCACATTTCTTAAAAATGCCAAGCACATGAAGAAATAAATGTTCTGCCATGGTCATGTGACCCAGCTATGTTATAACATACAATACCTTTTGGATATAATTCTTTATATTGATCCTCAACTAGAGGGTGCCCCCAAAAGTCTGTACACAAGGTGGGAATTGAACCCAGATCCTGGAGGTGCAAGGCGACAGTGCTAACTACTGTGCTATACTACAGTGCTATGCCGCCGCAGTCTTTATACATAGGGGAAATTTAGTTACAAAACATTTTATAAACACCCAAGAAGCTACTTATATCTCTTCTTAACACATCTGTTTTAACACATCTGGAAGTATATATATCCTTTCCTGGTACACCATGACCTTCACCTGGTAAAACAATCTACTAGACTTAGATGTGGGGATTAAAAGATAAACATAGAATGTAAAATCATGTGTATTTGTGTAGGAGTTAATTCCCCCTATGTACTGTACACTCTATACAACAGCTCTCTGACTTACAGTAAAGGAAGCAGAAACATTATACTCACTGAGATCCAGTAGGGGTCTCTCTCTATACCCCTCATTTATTGGTACAGCACAAATATGCTGGTAGAAAAGTGCAGCAACCCAGCAAGTCCAAATCATCAAACCCATGACTCCACTGAACACCGCTCGGGTCTGATCCTGCTGCTGCTTATGGCGAGGTTCGAAACCCCAACCGGAAGTAAACAGTGGTCACGTGCTTCCATTGCTTACCACGCAGTCCTGAGGAAAAGACCGACTCTGGAACAACTAGAAAGATTGGTTTCGTTCCGCCACTAGAGGGCAGTGTTACTCATTTCTACCATTTAAACTCTTATCAACTGCAAATTCATTAATACTGTAATGTTTTTAAAAAAGGTAAGAAAGCGATTCATTCAGCCATAAAGTTGCTCTGTATGTAGCTAGAAGTTGAAAATGAATACAAAAAGAAATAATTCTGCAGAAGAAAAATTTTAAAAAAAAATTTTTTTTAATTGTATTATTAATATAACAACTTTCTCTCTCTTAATAATCCACACATATTGTGGCACTGTGTCCTCGCACCTCAAGGGTCTGGGTTCGATTACCTTCCCACTTTGAGTCTGTGTGCATGAACTTTGCATGTCCTCCCCGTGCTTGGTGGGTTTCCTCCCAGTTCTCTGGTTTCCTCCCACAGTCGAAAGACATTCAGATTAGCCTAAATTAGACATTTCCAAATCGCCCCCGTAGTTCGTGAAATGAGCGTGTGAGTGTGTGTATATGTGTGTACATGCCCTAAGTCTTATGGGATAGGATCCAGTCCCCCACGACCTAGTACTGCTATACAGTAAGTGAGTGATATATGCATATATTATACGCATGCACACACACGCACGTAAACACACACACACGCACACACACACACACTGTATTGCGCAGAAGTCTGTTAACCTGTATTTATTTATTTATTTTGTTTGTTTGTACAAACCTTGTTACATATATGTTTGTTTTATAACTTTATTAAGTCAGTACAAAAAAATTATAAATCTGATTTCCAAGCATTAATCGTACAGAGAAACTTTATCTTACAGGAAAATATCTTTAGGCCTAAAAAGAAAGCAGCATATTACGTATGTAAAAGACCACTTTTTACACAAAAGAAAGAAAGCTGCTTTGCATGCATGAAAAAAAGTAGCAGGTGCGAAAAAGTCCTCAGAAAGACTGTGGCTGGTTCTGTTGGATGTTCAGTAAAACTAAACAGAAATTTCCTGTGAAATATTAATTTACAACTTTTTATAGTTTTTTTTTTAATATAAAAACTTTGTAAAGGCATCCTTGCTCTACAGCACTTATTTGCATGTGCAAGACTTTTGCACAGTACTGTGGTATAACTGGCAGAAATATACAGTAATGCAGTTTTCTGCTTTTTGTATGCTAGCAGTAGAGCTGATAATGCAATCAGTTGCATACACATACACACACAAAGTATGTTAGCATGGAATAAAGTGGGAGTGCAGAGGGGGAGTGGGGGATACCCTCAAATAACCAAAAATGTGCATTTTTAACCACATGTACTATGAATTAAATACAAACATAAAATAACTTGTTGATGCACATTTAAAGGGGTGTAAACATTTTCCAATATTTTTCATGAGCAAATTCAATTTTAGCTGATGCATAAACTCATACAATATGTTGCAAAATATATGAGGAGATGGAGGAGGAAGAGGAAGAATAATGGTAATACGTTAATTGCATTTATTCCTTGTGGTTTTGATTCCTTCTTTGTATTGCATAATAAACATAATGGATTTCTGCCTGGCTTTTTCCCCCCCAAAAAATTGAAAATTAAATGAAAACCCAGGCAGGTCTAATTATAATGTGCTCCCAGACATGTTTAAACAATGCTTTGACTCCAAAATGTACTGCTTGAGAATTTCAAATAAATCCATGGAGCAATTTAAGTTGTATAACAGAGAAAAGCCTGATACCTTATCTCAGCAAAGCCACTGCTTTTAGTCATTCAGTCATTAAAGCTCTATAATCTCTAGGTCCTTTCCCAGATAATAATATAGTAACTACTCATCCTGTGGTCAAATCCACACATCCTTCCTCTCAAAATCATTTCACTGGCTTCTTTTGATATTCCAATATTGTCATCTTAAATTGATTGCTTATATCACCTTGTTAAGTCAAATGTTAAACGCAGAGTTGAATGCACAAGTAGAGTCAAAACAATCCTCTGACAATTAATTGATCATTCATATTGTTACCAAAATGACACTAATGACACTAATGTCATACTTCAATCAAGTTTGACACTTGTTTTCTTTCTCTAAGTTTTTCTGTAACACTGCCTTCTCCAATGGCAGTAACACAAGTCTAACTTGTCTGAGAACCAGATTGTATCCCGGACAAAATAAACCATGCACCAGGGAATTTTTACAATGCAATCAACTCATTTACTCAGGCTTTAGGATATGCATGGTTAAATAGAAAGAGGTATATAACAATTTGGATCAGTTTGATCCCCGGCATTATAAAGAGGATGGAGGATTACTCTTGGCATCTGCATGGTACAGATTGATGAATTGAAAATATTTGTGATAGGACCAGCAGTAATCAGGGATGTGATTTAAAATAAGCTATTTAACTTATCTGACATAGCTGGTATATTACAAGAGAAGACTACAAAAGAGGGCATGTAAGTGAAGAAAATTAGGGGCTTGAGTTGTGAGCTTTAATTCATGTCTAAGTGTCATGAATTAAGTACAGATTGAAAATGTCAACCATATGATCTCTATTAGTAACTTGAATCATTGTGCAATCTAACTGACAATCTAAACTGCTTTTTCAAGTAAGATGCATTACCTGGGTTTTACACCGAATAACTTCTTTATACATCCACTGATGTGTTGTAACACTAAAGCCAAGTTAAAAACAGTATATAAAAATTAAATTTAAATGATTATTGCTTTTTTATTTTCAGTGTCTTCATTGGTTTATGCTTATTTTTAACAGACCCCAAAACCTATCTATACAGGTTCTGATCATTATTCACCAATGAATTATTCACTCTGTGGTATTTGATTACCTTCAAGATTACTTTCAAGATTATTGTTTAATAAAATTCCACCTTCCACCTTCCACCAGTTGATTTACCACTCCTGCACTGATACATAAAAACCTCAGTATTTGGGACACCAACATCAGTAAATGGTCCAGTGGACATAATCCCATATAACAGTGGATATAAACCATATCAAAAAGCATAAGCAATTAGACAAAACAACAGATGGAACACTATATTGTGTTTTAATAATGATTTCAGAAAAGACCAGGGTGAACTTTATTTAATCTGATTTGCCATTACTTTCTTTATAAAATTCTTCAGAATTATAATACTAACAATACCTCTGATCTCTATATTTAGATACCACCATTTTTGGGACATTTGGATATTTGCATTAAAACAAGCTTCTAGACTGGTAAGTGGTCCATTGTTTATACCTTCCCATAGGTGATGGTGGCTACAGTGTCCCCAAAGGTCAGCGTCTGCAAAATGCAAAGAACACCATATTACTACAAGCCATACAACAGACTATTACACTTCAGCCAGCTTCACAAATGTGAATTCAACACATTCTTACCATGACCATGTTGTTATTCTTGACCTCACGAACAATACTGGTTTCATTACCATCCCATGTCTGAACTTGTACAAGTTTGCTTCCTTCCAGGGTGATGACATTCTAGAAAATAGTTAGGCTTTTGTTTATCTTACAGAGAGATTATATATTTATTTTTTTATAATAGCACCACCTGGAACTGAAATTTACTTAAAAGTAAAATAAGAAACTATGCTATTAATATACACCCCCCCTTATCTAATACTCTCCTTACTCAGTTTTTTACAGATGATATCCTCTAGGCAGATTTGATTAGATCTCTCTCGCTCTCTCTACTGATTTTTTTTCTTTCTTGTTTTTTTTTTTTTTTTTAATTAACAAACCTTAACTGATACTCAGAGAGGAGATTTGACAGCTCATTGGTCTTCCCGATGTTATGGAATAACTGTGGACAGGTAATTACTGTATATAACTTCAGCTGTTTGTACCACAATTGATTTATATTTTCTTTTCCCACATTTTGCTATTTTTTTGTTATGTTTGATGTTTAGTGATACTGAGAAATAAAGTCACAACCTTTCGATTACTAGCCCAGTGGCATAACCACTGAGCCCCAGTGGAGGTGAGTACTCAAAACTCTTAGATTTTTATTAATAACTAATTCGGCTAACTATACTGAAATAGTATATTGAACTTCAATATTATAGCTTATTTCATGAAGATTTATGATATATAAATACCAATTAAGTTTCTTTTATCTATTAAACTTCAATGAGCCCCTCTAAACCTGCTATAACAAATACATAAATTGCCCATTTTGGAAAATAACTTTTGGTTTTACCTTACAATGTCTGTGATCCTTGGTTTTCTCAAAGAACTCTTCACCCAGCTTGAACCAGATTTCTCCAGTATGAATGCCGGTCACTTTTTTAAGAACTATATAGTCCCCATCTTGGTAAAAGGTTACAGTTGGTTTAAGTAATTGGGCAACACTAATCTGTTCATCTCCAACTCCTGTGGAGGCAAAAAGTCATATTATATAAAAAAGTAAACCCACTTGATATGTCTGAGATTTGGATCTGAAATGCTTACCGATGGCTTTCAAGTATTCAGCAAAATTTTCAGTTTTGACCAGTTTCCAACTTCCATAGAAATGATCCATTCTGGTAATATACTGTATAGTTTTTTATTATTATTATTAAAGGGGCACAGAGATTGTGACTGTCCTCTAACATTTTTTACAGTCTTGCCTGATTTTTTTATACAGTACGCAATGGGAGGAGACTGTACATTTAATGTTTGTTAGACAATTCCCAGACACCGTATTTGTTTATCTAAGTGTAGTCATAGTCTGAGTAGTTAAATAATTAGTTAATAATTAAGTAATTTTAATGGGTGTGAATGCGTGCTGATTGCTTCTGGAAAAAAGTCTATGAAAAAAATACCACAAAGAAAGACATAAAAGTTGGCACACAGTCCAATGAGTCATTCTATAATTTGCTATAAGTTTCACACAAGTTTAAAAAAAAAGAACAAAAAATGTTTGTTTTCGAAATAATAGTGGTTTAAGTTAGTAAATTGTTCAAGTGACCAGTATCACATGATGTCATTTTGTTCTTTGGCATTCCAAAACTCCAAATATACTCCCCTCCTTGCAGGATCAGCATCACAATAAGCCCTGTATCAACTTTTTATCACTTTAAAACAACTGAATTTTATAAATGTGTTGATGAAGGGGAAAGTTAAAATGTATCCTTCTGAATACAGTGGAACCTCGGATTACGAGTAACGCGGTTTACGAGTGTTGCGCAAGACGAGCAAAGATTTTTAATACATTTTGACTTGAAAAACGAGCATTGTCTTGGCTTACGAGCACCAAGTATCATGTATCACGCATGCACTTCTTGTTTTGACGCCAAGTCATCACAACTGAGGCAACGGTTTTTCTCTCTCTTGCACTGCAGGATTGTGGGTAATCGTCTCTCCTGCTGGGTCTTAGTGCTCGCCTCTTACTGGTATAATCAACATCCGTGCACGCGTGTACTGTTTACTAT
>JAQQZS010000020.1:14817430-14827757 GCA_030068045.1 Platyallabes tihoni | reverse complement strand
GGGTTTGGGGTTAATCAACCCAGAGGTTAAGATTAACCAAATGGTAAGTTAACCAAGCTTTCTGGAATACCCCCCAGTACACCACACTGAAACACACAGAGCAGATGTCCACATCGTGACTTTTACTTTGAAGTTCTGTCCCTGCGCCGCTGCCGCTGTGACTGGAGTAAACACACCGCCGCCATGTTTATCAGTTCGCCTTGAGACTCCGGAGTGAGAAGATGGGCTCCGTGCTCGGGCTTTGTTCAGTGGCGAGTTGGGTGGGTTTGCTCTTATTTTTATTTTTATTTTTATTATTCATTATTATTAATTAATTACAGATAGGGTTTTAGGGATGTATATCAAAAATCACATTCTGATCCTCATTATTTATATAGGGAAGGTCATTATGTGAAATAGTAATAATAATAACAACAACAACTGCGGCGGCAGCAGTGTCGTGACTTGCATTTTACACTGTCATTGTACACGGTGTTCAATTTACAAATAATTTAATCATCATTTTTTTAATACATAGTTGTACAATCATTATGCTAAATATTTGACTGTCAGTCTTCCTTAGTGTCAGATTTATTTTAAATGTTTACTGGGTGTTTCCTCGATTTGGCCTAGCGACATTATGTTTTTAATGTTTTTAACTAGCTAGCTAATGTTATTAACTGTCACATTTTGACAAGAATGACAAGCTAACGTTTTAGTCTTATCACATATTTCTTCCACAGTCATGTTGAATCATGTAATTAGCTATGGGAAGCATGGTAACCTCTGTTATTGTGATTACGCCATTCTTGCCCGGGCCTCATTTAGCTTAGCATAGCTTGTTTGGCTAACATCGGAAGTGTTGCGACACGATGATAAATAAAAAAACAAATATCATGTGTCGGGAGTGAAATAGACTAGCTACACAGCTAGAAACAAATAAGTCATTCACAAGCAAAGAAAAAAAAATAATTTGTTTTATTTTTTCACTTCACTAAATATTTGTCTATTTAATCCAGTTTTGAAGGCGACATTTTCAGTATTTTCTACGATGACGTCATGTTGCTAGCTGCACACGTCATAATGCCTTCACTTAATATGATCATGGTATTTTATTAAGAATTAAATTTAATCAACAGGCTTATGGAAGCATTTTCTTGTTATGGAACCTAATATGTTTCCTGTATTTATTTATGAACTCAATATCATTATAAGTATTTTCTCCTTTTGTCAGGTTAAACAATGTATTTTTATTTTTTTTTAGATGTATGTACTACACAATCTATAGTAATAATAATGATTTGATAATCTGAAAAGTGTGGCACGCTGGCGTAGACGTTAGTTCAGCACTGTCGCCTCGCACCTCCAGGGTTCGTGTTCGATTCCCGCCTCAGGTCTGTGTGTATGGAGTTTGCGCCCCCCCCCCCAATTATCTACTAATTATAGTTAGATAGATTGGATACATGGGGGAAACGTGGGTGCTACAAGCAAGGAAATTGGTGTACAAACAGATATTTAATTAACATTTATTAGCAAATGATGCTGTGCACCAAAATCCACCAGATCTTTTGTCAAGTCTACCATTTGGACATTTCTTCCAGCAAGGTACACATCATCTTCCCTCACACACCCTCAGTTTCTCAGAATAACTGATTGAATGAATCATTTGCTCAGAAAAAAGTATTCAAAATAATCTACTTGGTGAACAGAAAATAATATTGTCTAGGTAATATTAATATTAATCTGTGAGAGACTTCAAATTCATATCAAATTCTAATTATATTTGACACATACACAGTCATACACAGTACGATACGCAGTGAAATGCTTATACGACCGCCAGTGACCTTAAAAAGTGAATTAAAGCTTATAAGAAATAAATATGAATAAAAAAATATGATAGAAAATAAAATTTAACTAGGATAAAAATAGAAATAAAAATAGAATTATACTGTACATAAAAATAGAAATAAAAATTTAAATATACTGTACAATAGAACATTAAAACATTTAGAAATATGGTGTAGGAAAGACGTGTCTTATTAAGGTGACTTATTAAAGTGTCTTTGCTGCTGCAGACATTCACATCATCCACATCAGTCAGTGGTGGTGATGTGTATGCATTTTTTATTGGTATGTTTGTTTATTTATATTTAAAAAATAAATTTAATCATCTGAGAAGCTGAGAGTGTATCCTGGTGGAAGGAGATGTGGGCCAAATGGTAGACTTGACAGAAGACCTGGTGACAGAAAGGACCTGATGGTGTACTTGACCATGACCTGGTGGTAGAAGTGACCAAATGATGGACATATAACCTGTTGGCCATAATGATGTGTAAATAGGAAATAACCTGGTGGTACATAGGCCTGGGTACTTTTCAGAGATTTTTGATATTGAATACTATGATTTTTTTTCTTTTCTTTAGATCCCCTGCCTTTGTGGCAGCGCTCCTTGCCTTCTGTGTAGATGTTGCCCCAGTGGAAACAACTCGACAGTAACCCGTCTGATCTACTCCTTTTTCCTCCTTCTGGGAGTTGTCATCGCCTGCATTATGCTGATGCCCGGCATGGAGAGCCAACTCAAGAAGGTAGCCACTGTTACCTGTTAATTTTTAAAAATTGTTACATCTAATCCAACTGTATTGTCCACTGAGAATAACAACTGGTTATTAAATGTTGAGAATGTGTTGGCGTTTGCAGATTCCAGGTTTTTGTGAAGGAGGAATGGGAACCTCGATCCCAGGCGTAAAGGGACGTGTGAACTGCGACGTGCTGGTGGGCTACAAGGCCGTGTACCGTGTGTGCTTTGGAATGGCCATGTTTTTCCTCCTGTTCTCTCTCATCATGATCAAGGTTAAGAGCAGCAAAGATCCACGAGCTTCTGTGCATAACGGGTGTGTAGAACTACCTAGTGTTGTTATTTCTGTGACTGCGGTCATATTATTCGACATGTTTTGACGCATATCTTTATTTTACTTACGACACAGAAGTCCAGTGATCTTTGTCTCTCGTATTTTATTTTCCAGCATCAAAGATTTAACATTTCATACAGTCGTCTTGAGTAAATCCACTGTGGTTACAACACCAGTTGCTGTATCAAAATAGTTCAAGATTAGCTTACGTTAGATTACGGTCAAAAGCTTGTGTCTCCTCAATTCCGCATATCAAAACTGACCTTTCTTCCATGTAATAGTCGTATGAATACGTGTAATAGTGGAGTGATTTCACAGACCAACCTACGATTGTCAAACGTGGATGCTTAACTAACAAACATAACAGTGAATGCTTAAATGATAAACTAAATGCTTAGTGCAATGAACAAATAAAGTAAAACAAAATGAACACAACAACAAAGTCATAACAATACGATATGGCTCTTACATTTTCTACACCACTCATATTCACACTTTGATTCCAACTCCAATATAATGACAAACTAAAAGCAACCAAATATTTGTGACCTATAGCTGTAGATATGCTTTTCCTTTATGTGAAAGTTGTTAATTTTCTTTACAATTCCATGCAGGTTTTGGTTCTTTAAGTTTGCTGCAGCCACTGCTATTACTGTAGGAGCGTTCTTCATTCCTGAGGGTCCTTTCACAACCGGTAATGTCTGTTTTTCCAGTCATGATGTTCATAATTACATTAATGACTGCAATAAAACTCCACGTTGTTCAGCACACCAGGAAACTTAACAGTGTTTCTTGTGTTTCTCCTTTAGTCTGGTTCTACATCGGCATGGCTGGTGCTTTCTGTTTCATTCTGATTCAGCTCGTGCTTCTGATCGACTTTGCTCACTCCTGGAACGAGTCCTGGGTGGAGAAGATGGAGGAAGGAAACTCTCGCTGCTGGTATGCCGGTAAGCACGAGAAGCGATTTTGTTTACACGCAGTCATACTGAGGGCTTTTTTTTTTTTTTTTAAACCTAAATGCATTGTTGAGTTTTAGGTGAAAGCAGTTCACTTCCTGTAATGGGATTCAACACTTTGTCCCAGAATATCCAGGAATAGCATTTAGTTTTCATATGGAAAAAAAAGTTTTTAGCGTAAAGGTTTTTTTTTTTTGGTATTGTGTTGCAAAAAGTTTTTAGTAAAAAATAAATAAATAATGGTAAGAGCTACACTTGTAATATTTCTGTTCCATGTGCTCCATAGCGCTTCTTAGTGCCACAGCCGTGAATTACACCCTGTCCTTGGTGTCGGTGGTGATGTTCTACGTCTATTACACCCACACTGATGGCTGCACTGAGAACAAAGCTTTCATCAGTGTCAACATGCTGCTGTGTGTGGGAGCCTCCGTCATGTCCGTCTTGCCCAAAATTCAGGTAATAGACGTCACAATCAGTTTAAACAACGTTAAAAGTCAGTCCACCCCTCTCTGTAAAAACCCAACTAAAGCCTTTTTTTTTTTTTTTTTTTTTTTTTTTTTTGAGATTAACTGATTTTTTTTTTCTTAGCTGGTTTTTCAGAGTCACATAAAAAGTGTGATAGGTTTAGTGATGATGACTTTTCTTTGAAAGTGTCTTTTTTTTTTTTTTTTTTTTTTTCTCTCTCTTCCTTTATTTAGGAGTCACAGCCCAGGTCTGGTCTCCTGCAGTCCTCCGTTGTCACCCTGTACACTATGTATCTGACCTGGTCTGCTATGACGAATGAGCCTGGTAATTATTCTGACATATTAAAGCAACATGCTATCATAAAAAATAATAATAATAAAAATACTGATTTAAATATGACTCGCTTTGTTTTTCAGACCGCAAATGTAACCCGAGTCTTCTGGGCATCATCGGCCTGAACAGCACCACCCCGGCTGGCCAAAGTCACGTAGTTCAGTGGTGGGACGCCCAGGGCATTGTGGGATTGATCCTGTTCCTGATGTGTGTTTTGTATTCCAGGTCAGTTCCTGTTTTGTTTCTACAGGCACTTTAAAAAAAAAAATATATAAATTTTTTTAACCTGAAAATACAAAACCGTCTTTTTTCCCCTCCTCAGCATCCGTAATTCCAATAACTCTCAAGTCAACAAGTTGACGCTGACTAGCGACGAGTCTGCCCTGATCGAGGATAGTCCAGCACCGGAGAATTTTGACGAGGCAGACGATTCGAGCCGGGCCGTGGACAACGAGAAGGACGGCGTCACGTACAGCTACTCGTTCTTCCACTTCATGCTGTTCTTGGCCTCTCTGTACATCATGATGACTTTGACCAACTGGTACAGGTACGTCTGGGCTACAGTCTGAACGTTATAATCGAGTCCTGTTCTCCAGATATAGGTCTTATTTATATAAGCCTTATTGAACATTTGAAAGTGTTGATTAGTTTTCTGTAACACCAGCTCTGAGCAAGGCAAATAAATAGATTTTTAAAGATGTGTAATACGATTCTTAATAAGGGAAAGTTTAAAATATTTAGATCAGAGCTTCAAAACAATCAAGAAGTAAGAAAGAGCTAACTTAAGTTTTTTTTTTTTCAAAATAGATTTCATGAATTGTACAGTAATATATCCTGAACATATGTGTGGTGCAGATAGATTAATCAATAACCTTTGACAGATGCAGGTTATGAATTTCATGTCCCAAGCAGCATTGCTGTATTTGTCTTGTATGTTGTACAAATAGCGGGGGAACCAAAGCATTTTTGAAGTTCTACCCCAGGCACCGAGGCAACTTGGCAATCGTGCCTAAGGACAGGAAGACATTCTTTACTTCATCGTGAACAGCAGAACGTTACATGACGAGAAGAATGTGATATTTAAATTAGTTCAAAAACGAAATGTATTCAGTGATTTTATGACCTTGCACATTATCATCTAGATTATGGAAAATAGCACACAATTCATTGTAAAGAAAGTTGAACATACTTTACTTTAAATTCATGAAATAGTAATTTTAAAAAAAACAACGTAAAAGTACTTAGGGTCCAGAGCAATTGAGTGTGTGGAATGGAGGTGACGAAGCGTGTGCAGGCAGGTTGGAACGGGTGGGGAGAATTGTCAGGTGTGTTGTGTAAAAGATTATCTGCGAGAATGAAAGGAAAGATGTTCAAGACAGTAGTGAGACAAGGATGGATAGGATCAAGAATGAGTCCATCGGAGGGACAAACCCATATGAGATGTTTTTCGAGAAAGTCAGGGAGGCCAGATTGAGGTGGTTTGGACATGTTCAGAGGAGAGGTCTGGAGAAAGACCAAAGAGGAGATTTATGGATGCTGTGACAGAGAGCACAGAGTTGGTGTGAGAGAGGAGGATGCAGAGGATAGGTAGATGATTCACTGTGGCGACCCCTGAAATGGGACAGCCGAAAGACAAAAGAAGGACAAAAAAATAAAACAAATCAATATTTTAAGGCTTATTGCTGCCTTGAAATTACATAACTTGAAACCACGGTGCAAAATTAAACAGAGGCCTAGTAGCATGTTGTGACAGACTGAGTGTGTGCCGCCAAACAGGAAGCATGAATTAAACAAATTTCACCAACGCTGCACGTGCTGACAGTATTTGGAGAAAGCCCTTGAATGAGTTTTTTTTTCCATTTTAGTTTTCTATAATGTTTGAAATAAGAAGAGTGATCCAGTATCACTGGTGGCTGTAAGGGCCTGGGGTTAAAGTATGACGTGGTGTCAGTGGTTTACTTGCGGATATCCAGATATATTTTGCGAATATGTAATGAATAGGGCATTACGGCAAAAAATGTGCACTTTGCAAATGGTATGAACAACCTAGTCTAGTATTGTTTTTTGTTTTTTCCCCGTCTCTGTATATTTCCGTTTGCTACAGCCTATCCAATATCTCCTTTCTTCTTTCCAGCCCTGACTCCAACTATGAGGCGATGACCAGCAAGTGGCCATCAGTGTGGGTGAAGATCTCCTCCAGCTGGATCTGTATCTCTCTCTACGTGTGGACCCTGGTGGCTCCACTCGTCCTCACCAACCGTGACTTCGACTGACCGGGCAGAAGAAAGCTTCAACCAAACCTCGCCCTTCGAAATTGTGAATATCTGCCTGTAAACGAAGGGTCAGTCGGTTCATAATTGTAAATCGCTAAAGCTGGTGTATTCCTGTGTAGTTAATTCTCAGTTGTTTTTTTTTGGGATTTAACTGTTGCATGTAATGTAGTGATATTTATTTGTGCTGTATGTCATAAGAGGTTTAAAACTGGTTTTTGACTACAGGATTATTTACGTCTACGTCCTGAATGAAAAATAAGGAGCGATTCAAGGAAAAAAGTAGCTTGGGCTTGACAGTACTG
Source organism: Platyallabes tihoni (assembly GCA_030068045.1). Classification (NCBI taxonomy): domain Eukaryota; kingdom Metazoa; phylum Chordata; class Actinopteri; order Siluriformes; family Clariidae; genus Platyallabes; species Platyallabes tihoni. Next base: position 14,820,537 of record JAQQZS010000020.1, on the reverse strand, counting down.
TTAAAACATTTTGCTATAAATTATTCATGAAGCTATAGGAACACCATGCATCATTTTATTAAAAATTTCCTGTATAAAAGTTCAGTATTGCAAGTATCATCGCTGCGTAGAAGTTTAGATTTGCTGTGTTTCTTTTCTTTCCATTCCTATCAATTTGCAGCAAACCATGACATTTGGGATATTACTTCTAAAACATAACTCATGATGTAAAATGCTGTTTTATTAACATCAGTGTTGGCATTCTTGGTGCATGTTAATGAATTCCCAGGCTTTTAGTTAGGACTGTAAAATGCCACAGTGCTAATCCTTAAATTTGCAACTTGCACAGATTAGTTGAGTTTTATTGTGTTGTATTGCGTTTTAAAATGTTTTTGCACTGATTCATTGCTTTACAAACTCGTGTTGAAGTGATGTTACTTCATATTTTGCTTCTATGCCGTATATACACGTGTGTTACCAGTCTGCTGGAGGTCTTAGTCTAGTAGCTGCTGTTAAGTAACATTAGGCGTTGATGCATTGATGTTTTTTTTTATTTTATTTTCTTCTTCCTTTTTGTCACTTTGACATTGTGTATTGTAATCTATATTGTCTGAATCAATAAAGGTTTAAAGCCCCCCATTCATTCCTCTCATGTGATTGTCATACCCTTTTATCTGTAAGTGTAACAGAAGGATGATTTAATAATGTACACCACTTCTGACTAGCCAGCTTAAGTCTTTTACTTCCTGACCTTATCACAGATAAAAGACTCGGTATTGTGATCAGCATTCTGTTTATATATTACAAAAAACACTGTCAGTATCTGTTTTCTTTAGGATTAAATGGGTTATGTATTTGAGAAAGCATAGTCAAGAGTGTTGGAGTGGGTGGGATTGACCAGCCGGAGGTAGTAGGATGATCAAGAATCTGCATGAGTGAACAGAACGTCTGTGAATAAAGCTGTCATAAAAATCTGTAGCTCTGCCCCAAATAGTTTGAGCTATTTTATTTAGCTATATTCTACATAGTTTGAGCATGTTTTTTTTTTTCCCGGCTCAATGGCGTAGTGGTTGGCACTAACAGCTTTTTTTTCCACAAGCCATCTCCTCAACAAAAAGGGACTGGACTGATAAACACACGGATTTCACTCAGATTAACGACTACCTCAAAATATTTAGACTGGACGAATAAATCAACACTATTAAACTATTGTACACACCAACCTGCAAATGCTCTTTTGCACAATATTCATCAATTGCTAATTTACAGCACACGCGTGTACTGTCTACTATAACACTGACCACGTGTGCATAAAACATTTTTCTTTTATGTCTGTATGCGTGTGTACAGTGCATGTTTAAAGCAAAAGCAACTCTCATTAGAGAGCTTAAAAATCCATTTTCTCTCTCTGCTCAAGGGCTAGCCTGCTCTTTGTGTCTGTGACCGCACGTCATTGGACACACACTCAGACCCCTCCTACTTTCTCCTTCACAGACACACACTCTTTCTCTCTGCTCTATACAGAAACACAGCTCTGTCGTGATTCTTTTCAAAGGTAAAGTGCAGGTTAATTTGTTTAATTTTTACATTTTTTTTTTTTTTTTTTTGGCTGTGGAACGAATAATTTGAGTTTCCAATATTTCTTGTGGGAAAATTCGGTTTTGGTTTACGAGTATTTTGGAATACAAGCCGCTTCCCAGAACGAATTATGCTCGTAATCCAAGGTTCCACTGTATATATACGATTATAATAACGAAAGCTACAGTTTAAACAACTGATTGTCGTTATTGTCATGTAGCTTTCAGAAGCTTTCAAATAAAACAGGAACCAAATCACCCAGACATCAACAAAAGTCATGTTAAGCCTGTGAGCTGTAAATCAACACAGCAATGATGACAGACTTGAATGCCTTGTAACTTTTTTAATACCATTATCAAGCTTGAGCTATTGACAAAAGCATACAGAGAAAGGCAAATCACTGTACTTTCGGAACATTATTGAGCCAACAAGAGTACTGTTATGTACAGAGATCTGAGCACAGGCACTTCTATAGCATGTCACATGACTGAAACTCACCCAAATCAATCTCGCGATCAGGGAATTCAACACGAAAACAAAACAAAAAAAGAAAAATTAACACAAAATAAGAAAAACTACAACGTAACATGGAAAATGGTCAACAAGATTAAAAAGCCAGACATGACAACATATGAGAATGTGAAAATTCAATGCAACATGAAGTGTACCAAAAAAAAAAAGCATAAAATAAATACATAATCGACTTGATGAATATGTACAAAAAAAAAAAAAAAAAAGGAAAAGAAAGTTCTGGTCTGGTCCTTTTTTGTTTTGTTTCCCTCCAACATTAGATGTTGAGCTGTGGTGGGTCAGCGGGAGGCAGGTCGGAGTCCAGTTCACACAGGTAGAAGAGCGTAGTCTCACTTGCCTCGGCCTCAGTGAGGGGCTCCAGGCGGATCATTGAGCTGCGTGGAGGCTCTTCTGCCTGCAGGGACGACTGCAGGAGGTCCACGGTGTCGTCTGTGTTCAGCTTCACTGAAGCCTGGTTTAGATCCTCAGGCTGTGTCTCTGAAACTGAGGGGAGAGGACTGCAGCCGTCCAGGAAGGCCAACAGGGGACAGCTGGTATACTGAATCAACTGTTTATCTGAAACGGGAACAATTAACCCTTTAGTTCATGGCTCTATGCTGATTCCTAAAGATCACTTAATGTGTTACAGTTTGGTCAAACGTACATCTTTTTTTTGTGTGTGTTTCACATTGGAGTCTTTAGTTTTGCCTTGGAGCTACAGTTAAACCTTGGATTGCGAGCATTATTCGATCTGTGTAATCCAAAGCACTTGTATTTCTAAGCGGATGGAAATAGGAAAAATGAAAATCCTTTTGCGGATTTCGTAGAACTTAGGGCTGCACGATATTAGGAAAATATGCGATATTGTTGAATATTGCGATAACGGTATTTCTTGCGATATAACATTTCCCTAGAGAAATGCATTTATTATTATTATTATTATTATTGCCTATTTTTTTTTTTATTATTTATTCATATGTAATGATCATACTAAAATAAACAGGTAATAGATATTCGTCTGATGTAATTAAATCTAATTC
>JAQQZS010000020.1:14769841-14787688 GCA_030068045.1 Platyallabes tihoni | reverse complement strand
AGCCTATCCCAGGAGACTTTCGGGCACAAGGCGGGGTACACCCTGGACAGGGTGCCAATCCATCGCAGGGCATATATATATATATATATATATATATAGTGTAATGAACGCATAATGTAATGAATTAAGCTTCAAAATTCCATTATATCGTAGCTTACTGTCTGTCAGTGTCATCCATGGTTAATTAAAGCACTGTGTGTAAACATTGAGGTTTGTTTTGTGTCAGAATACCTGTCTATTTAGTGGTTTAGAGAGATTTCTTTATTACTAGTCAAGCGACTGCATAATGACCAGCTCCCTAGACAAACTGCTGAGTTCAATAATTAACAGTAAACAACCAGGGAATGTTAATTATGCACTAGCATTCAGCGTAAAGGACGAAATCTATTCAACTTATAATTTGAATGGTGGCGAAAGCCCACACATGGTTGCATGGAAGCGGGCTAAATTTCAGGTTTCCCAGTGTGAGACGAGTACAGACCTATGCCTTAAATTGATGTTTTGGTCGAATCTTGTTTACGTATCCACAACGATATACTTTTGCAAAGCATGCTGTCATCTTTTCGCAATCCAGATAGTCCTCTGTGATTGTAATGACTGCAATTTCTGTTAAATACAGTCACAGAATTAAGTCTGTTTCTGCTCTTGCTGACTCTTTCACAGACATGGACATCATTCTAGTGTAGCTGAAGGAGGCTAAGGAGATCATATGGAAGGTCAAAAAGTTGTAGCATTGGAAATCACAATCCACTGTTATTAGACATTGTTTCACTATCATTTTAAATTAAACAGGTTTAATCCAATATCTGAAAAACAAATCGCCTGTAAATAACGTCTGACGCCTGTAAATAACGGACATAATGACAAACACAAAATAAAGTTACAGAAAAAACAGTACATTTGAAAACTCATCCTATGAAACACACGGTCACATTTGTTAACCTGTTTCTTTCACATGTCCACATGATCTCATTTCCTTCTCAAGAGAAGGAGAAAAAGAGGAGGAACTATTGAGATGAAAAACAGATCAAACATGTTTTTAACCAAGAATATTATGAACATATTTATGTATCAAAATAAATCCAATATGGCTTTAATTACATTATATAACATCCCAGGAAATTGAACTAAGCTGTTGCTGAAAATCCACTTGAAGTCAGTTCAATAACACATTTGGTGTCCGATGTTTGTGTGAGGGCAAGTCTTTGATTTCACCGCAAATGTAAAAAAAAAAAAAAAAAAAAAGAATGAAAAATCAGATTCTGTGCATCTGCACATTCATAAATAGCACTGATTAGATTTATTTATTAAGTATGCATATAAGATTCAGTTGTTCAGTAAATTAAACATAACCCAAATATGTGTTTACAATATATATAACACTTAACTGAACTGATTGTATGTTAATAAGAAATGTGTTTTTAGACCTCTGATCTGCATGTGCAGGGCTGATTGAGTGTTAAAAGTTATGGAAAGGTTTTTTTTTTTTTAATTCTTAGTTTACCCTCTTTGTGTTTCTCAATAAGGTGTGCATATAATAAACTGATTTATTTAATAGGATTTTGTTCTGTAAGTTCAGGCTTTATGAAGGCTATTTCTAAGTTCTATTTCTGGGTTCTTAGAGGCCAGTGTTTCAGACAGTCTGATCAGGTGAAAAATAATTCTATTCCATTTCTAATTCTATTCTATCCCCCCCCCCCCTTTTCGATCATTTGACGTTTAGTCACAAGAATGGAAAGTTTCCAGCAGGTGTCCTTTAGCAATTTTATCATGGTGGCCGATGGCAGGTTTAGGTTAATACTAAAAAAACAACAAAAAAACCCATTAAAACGGTTTCAAACATTCAGACTGGCTCAAATGGTTTTAAATGTGAATGTAAAGAGGAGTATCATGTGAATGCTTCTATAACAGAATAACAATGAGTGTCTTGTTGAAAGCTACATCTTCATTTCTTGAGATTTATGCACCTGTTGATATGCTATCAATGTTGTTTTATCAGAAGCAGCTGTCAACACCTGCCTTTGGCCTTGACACTCAGTAACTCTGTCACAACCATTTTTTCTGCATGTGTCTTCTCTGAGTGTCTGATATGGGTGGATTTGTACAGAAGGACATGCGTTCTCCCAACAGACAGTTAACCTGTTAAAAAAACCACATCATATTTTCATATTGAATTATGTCAAAATAGGTCATTATATAACAATTATTAATATCACAAAATCATTTTTACACTAGATTCTGTGAATATGCAAAAAAAAATGCAATGACCCATGACTTACTCTACTTACTTACTTACTTTAAATTTGCTTAAAGAAACCTTGAGTAATTTATATTATAACTCAATAATACTTTGGAAACACATTTTAGCATGTAGGAAAGCATTCTATTAAACATATTTAATCATTTTTCTTCTAGCAGAGATGGTTTCTTTAAGGACTGTCCAGGTAACCTTTGAGGAACACCACTTATTTCTTAGATGCGAGGATGATTTCAGCATGGTTTGGGGCCTACTGCAAATCAAATCCATTTTTCCTGACTGTTCCCTTTTATTCTATGATAAAACAGTTACGTCCTTGAGAGTGTGGTCTCTTCCAGAATGATCATATTCACATGACGGGGATATCAATAATGTAAATTATATGTTATGTCATTTTTACTCACCAAATCTCAACATAACCAGCTACAAAAGATCATGGGGCATCATGTCAGACCCATAATCACTGAAATACCAGCTGAGAAAATATTCTTTTGGAAGAACGATGATTTTCTTTATGGTAGAGTACCAGGGATTTCTAAAATTGATGCACAGATTCATTGATGTTCTGAGGCTCAACATGGCCTAACACCTTATTTTTTAAAGGTCAACAAAAGGTTATATATACAGTAAGTTCCCTACATACGAACGACTTTCATTCCAAAAGCTCGGTCATAAGTCCAATTTTTTTCGTAAGTCCAATAAACAATATGTAGGTAGTAGGATAATAACACAATTGGCTATACACAGTATAACACTAACATGTTCCATGAGCTTGTCTTTGTCTATCTATATCAAAAGTAAGTGTAAACTGTGTGTGTATATATTGTATATACTGTATATATATATATACCCAGACAAAAACAAGTAATGATGTATTTTTTATGTATCTAATTAGATAAGAATGAACTAACCATCACCACCACCTCCAATAAAACACCATAATCTAATAATCAATTACAGTTTTTGGTAGTGGATGTTTATCAAGCAAATTAAGGTCTTTCTACATGTTCTATCCATAACTAGCTAGCTTTTAACCTTACATTGATTAATCTTCTCCTTCTTCTTACTGCTACTATTCTTAAACACTGAGTAATATTTCACTATAACTAAAGCAATGGTAATAGCGGATAATGATCTTTAACTAATTTAACCTCCACATGATTCATAATAATCATATTTGCTATACAGTAATTTCTGTTGATTTTATTCATCTTCCTGTTAGATTAAAGTGACATTGCACCTAAACTTTGTTCCATCCATTCCCTGGACGGGACTTGAGGGTTTGTTTTCCTGTGTCACCCTGGCCAGTCTTCAAGTTCATTATAGAGCGCTTTTGTGTAGTGTTATATAATTCACCATCCATATATAATGCAAGGACATTTCCAGCACTTTCTGTTCCACATGTTTAATTCATTAAAAAAATAAAAGAGTTTCTAAATGGTGTAATTTTTTTTTTTACAGCAGACAAAGCAGTTGCTAAGCTCAGGCCTTGATTAGTGCAGAAATGCACCAGCTCTCTTCTGGGCTCCTCAACATGCATGAGAGCAGCTCTGGGCTTCGTGGCTTTGTGCCGCTGTTTTGGCCGTTGACTAGAAAGCCATCACTGTGCAAGTTTGCGGACTAAAGCTTAGCATAGATAAAAGGAGAGGAAAAGCTCAAGAAGTGGGTTGGAGGCACAAACCCATAGTGTGCCCTCTGTGGTGAACCAGGGTGGCCTGTACTGGCACAGATGGTCCAATGTGTCATGGAGACAAAGAAGCATTCATGGTAATTTTGCTCTGATCTCGCACAGGAGCATGTGAACATTCTGTCCATTTCGACGTGAGTCTCCTCAGTGGCCGTGACATGTTCAGGTTACTGTGGTCATGCGATGTAAGCAGACCGCATTCGTCATTGCCTTGGTGTGGATTGTTTATGTTTTACTCCATTACCATATAAACATAGGTCACTTGAATATGTTAGGCTCCATCTGAATTGAATTGTCTAGGAAACTCTCTAGGAAAATGATGCATTACTTGGTGACATATACAATAAACTATTATACTGTAATATAGTACTATAAAAACATATATAATAAGCCCATAATAATTCCTAATTCCTATATGTTGTGGTAGACTATAGAATTTACTATAGTAGCTTACTATACACTATGGTATATTGTAGTATTTATTATAGAAAGTTAGTATACACTATTATACTATTTAATATAGATACTATATTATAGATACATACTATTTTAGTACTTACTATGGTAAGTGAATATGCACAGTGGCATACTGTAGTATTTATTATTCAAGATTCAAGATTCAAGATTCAAAGAACTTTATTAATCCCAGAGGGAAATTGCTTATTATAATAAGTCACTATACTTTGTGGTACATTGTAATATTTACTATTAATTAACCATAAAGCATCTAAACTATAAAATTCAGATGCTTTAGGTATCATCAAAGACATAATGATAACAATATAGAGGAAAACCAAATAGACTGCGCTTCATGCCATCTTTCAATTAGAAATCAGAACAGTTTTAACCATTTAATTCAAATCAAAAACATTACATTTACACTCTTGTGATCTGCTTTTTTGTGTCATTTGACAAATGTAATAAATTCCTATTTTTAAAAGTACTCACCCATCGTCTATACCACTTCATCATCTGTACAGGGTGGCGGTGGGTCTGGACCTATCCCAGGAGACTTAGGGCATAAGGCAGGGTACCGCAGGGCACAAACGCTCACACTCTCATACATCCAATTGGGAATGCCAATTAGCCTGATCTGCAATCCAACCCTGACCCTAGAGGTGCGAGGTGACAGTGCTAACCAATACACCATCGTGCCGCATATTTAAAAGTACATTGAATTCACAACTGCACTTTAACTGGAAATAAGCTAGGCAGCTAAATGTAGTAAGCTCATTTCTATCTCGGATTAAATACTCTTGATTGATATGATACTTTAGGTTTTGTGGGTTAAAATTAATTCTTGAGAATATGACGATGCAAACTGAGATTTATGCTCTCGTCGGAGTCAAATGCGAGCTAATTCATGAAACAAACTAGTGCACTGGAAGTTAGTTAGTAGCTAATGTAATTGGTGAGCAAAGCCTTTGGTGTTGTACTATATTTTTGACAGGTATGATTAAATGACAGATGTTTCCTGATCAGCTGGAGTACAATAAACAGATTATCCAGATAACTAAGTTGTCCAATGATGTTAATCTATTATGATAACTGGAGGACTGAGCACTGTTTCCAAATTGTAAAGTAGCGTATATTCAAATGAATTGTGTTATTTACACTGGGATAAGGTGTTCACTTCTAGACCTGTACCTAGTTCTTAACCACCAAAAACATTCCTCTGAAACTTGTCAGATACAGGTACTGGAAATGAAAATGACGGAGAGAACAAAACCTGGCAAAAATGAGAGCCAAAAAAAAAAGTCCTTCAGGATGTCTGGAGAACTGTTCCTTAAGACTACGTTAAAATACAAGAAACTCTGCGTCTTATTGGAAGCTTACTATGAAGAAATGAGGGGGGCTCAAACTTTTGCGCAGTACTGTGTACTGACATTAAAAATACATAATTTCACATGTGAACCCTCCAGGGAGAGAGGAAGACATAATTGAAACATACACACTCTTTACCACACACACGCATTATACTTACAGGTTAATAAAGGTTTTTATACAGTGGATTTGTGACTAAGTTCATCACAATGGTAACTTCTTAGTGAGAGCATTAGGTGGTTTCTATTTTAGGGGTCCAAGGATAAGATAATTATTATTTGTGACCATAAAAGTAAAGCTTGTGTTTTATGTTTCAGTTTCAGTGAAGGATAACGTCGCTAGGATATTTTGTAGTAAAACAAGAAGATAAAGGTCAGAGATTGAGGAAGACATGCAGCAGCCGAGTCACTGGCAATCTTTAAATGATGACTAATGATGTATCTGTTTCTTCAATAATACATAAATAAATCCCAACAGCGTTTGACCAGTGGTACGAAGTTAGTAACCTAGTAACCCAGTGTAAGGATCCTTCTGATGACAGAAAGACTTCAAAGCTCTTTTGCAAGTCGCTGCCAAATGCCTAAACGTATGAGAAAATCCTCTGCCTCTGTCTCTCTCTTTATATATTACCACTGATCCAGCACCATGTAAAATGTAAAAAAAAGTACAGCAACAACATTATTATTTAGATTATTACTGAGTAATAAAAGTACTGAGCTGATATTTGCATTGAGTACACCACAACTGAGCAGAGTGGATGAAGATGTGACCTAAGCTATTTCAAACGGCACTGGATGACCTGACCTAGATCTGAGATCAATAACTGAGATAATTTGAGATGTCGGTTACTGCGTATCTTCAAAAGCTCTCCGAAATCTTGGAACCAATACAAAAAGCAGTCAGGCAGTGTGTAAGTTTGTGCCAGAGGGGGAACAAAATCATCAAAAACAGAAGGAAATAATGCTGAAGAATCCATGATCAGCACACAAGAAGCAACACAATTATGGTTCAAGCATCTTGTAGACACTTGAGGAAAAGTTTCATGGATGTTCTATTCATCTCTTGTAAATTTCCAATATCCACACAATAAACTCAATAAAAAAATTATATCAATAAAACAATATCAACCCTGATAACGTTGTATGTGTTGTCTGGCCAAGCATTTGTGCTTTTCCCCCAATAACTGGCAATAACGCCATAGCTTACCTTGGCAGTTGCTTTTGCAAAGCTTCGCCCCAGGAATAGAGATGATTACAAGAGAGAAGCAGCTACATGTATGGAGTTTACTCAGATTTGGAATCAGCTTAAAAATTCATATGACTAGTTGATGAAATGCTTTCATTTCTGTGAGAAAAGAAGGTTTTGTTTTTACTGCATTTACTGCTGGAAACCTGTTATTAGGATGTGTTTTATTACTCTGGTTCACTGCTAAAACATGGTCACGACAGAGAACACAGGATCTACCACCATCAAATTTAACAATAAGACAATAAGACAAATTTCTTCAGTTAACAGATACACATTTGTCAGTTGTCATTTAAAGTTGTTAAGCCAAACTACTTTAGCTCCTACACTCAGGCCCATGAATTGTGGAAGTTTATTTTTTTAGCATTTGGCCTCTGTTCACCACCTCATTGGATTTAAAATGAAACACTCGATGTGAGCAAATTCATAACTTTAATTTAAGGGGGTTGACTTCAAAGCGTAGCATTAACCATTCAGCCATTTTTATATATACACACACACACTGATATTGGGAGCTCATAAAAAATGGAACACATTAACATAATTACAAACATAAGGGTTACCTTTTAATGCATGAATGAAAATCATTTGCAGTTAATAACTGCCTGAACCCATAGACATGACCAAATGATGTTTCCTCCCTCAGGATGCTTTGCCAGGCCTTTACTGCAGCTGCATTTAGCTACTACTTGTTTGTCCTTCTTGCCTTCAGTCGTTTCTTCAGTAAATGAAAAGCACACTGTTTTGGGTTACGATTAGTCCACTGACTTGGCCACTAAAGAATGTTCTGAACTTTGGTTTGGGTAGCTTTTACTGTGTGTTTTGAGTCACAAAACACTTTGGTTTGGGCATTGGCTGGTAATCGAACGTGGGCCTTCCGCATGGTAGGCGTGAGCCACTGAGCCACTAAATGCCCAATATAGATATAGTAATCACCATAGAATTCATCCTGCTAGTTTTATAAGCAGTCCGGTCAATAAACACCAATGACCCAGTTCCATTGGCAGCTATGCACGCTTAAGCCATAACACTGCCTTTGACAGATGATGATGATGATGATGATGTATGATTTTGATCATGAGCTGTTCCTTTCCTTCTCCATACTTTTCTCTTCCCGTCATTCTGGTACAAGTTAATTTTGATTTCATCAGTCCGAAAAATCTGGCAAAGTTTTCTGGCAAAGTTTAATCTGGCCTTTCTGTTTTTGAGTGTTACCAGTGGTTTGCACTTTGTTGTGAGGCGTCTGTATCTCCATACAGTCCTGGCCTCGCTGCAAGCCATTTCCACATGTTTGGGCCATTAAAGGAGTTCCCGGGAGGCCAGTGTTTTAGACGTGAAGCAGACGGTCTAATCATGGGTCTGTTGTGCTGTGAAATCTTTTTATCTTGATATGCAAATACTAGTAATATGCTGGGATGAGTGCATTAGTGTATTTAGAGAAATAAAGGGAGTTTTTATTCTCATAATTATGGTTTGTTATTTTACACTGAACCACCACAAATCAGTAGTCAGTAAAACATGTGTAGAACACTCAAGCGTGTCACACTGATTAAATTTTTTTTTAGACTTTTGTACTATTGCTTTGATCCCTATGATCTTTATTTGCAGCTGTATTCATTATGCTTGCTTCTATTAACAGTAACTGTTAACTTGTAGACACCAAATAGCATGAATGCGAAATGTGTTTTTGCATCTTCTGTTTAAATTAATGTATTTGGTGAGGTAACAATTATCTGTAAAATGATCCATGTCATAGTTGATTGATTGATTGATTGATTGATTTATATCCTTATAAACATAACCAAAACCGAATGAAGGAGCTCCGTTTTGTGAATGTAGAGCTACATTTTTTTTTTAATTCCTGGTTTGCAGTCAGCAGAACATTTTAAGTACACATTTTGATGAGTGCATTGCACTTTATTTAAATAACATTTTTAGGAAATTGTATGTCTAATAGAGATGAACTTGTGTATGTTTCATATTTGTGTAGACTTTTGTCTTTGCATTGTCTTCCCAAGTTGGTGATCTGCCAACTCCAGCCAGCTCTTCCCTATTATACAACAGCTACCAACCAGGCAGGGTGAAAGCAAACACGTGCTTCCTCCTAGACATTTGAAGCAGCCATCCAACTGCATCTTCAACCTGATGCTGAAAGCTGCTTCAAAGAGCGACATACTTGGAGAAAAGCACTGTCTGACCAAAGAGAGCTCGGCCAGTTTCGTTCCATTTAATCCTCAGCATAGATGGCTATGGCACCATCTAGATCATCTAGATGATAGTGACCCAGAATGTTTTTTTTAAGAAAAAAAGACATGATTGCTAGCCACTAACATTCCAACAACATTTTAGCAACCATTTTACAACTTTAACATTGATTTGTCATATTACAAACCTAAACAGTGTGACCTTTTATGGATTAATTTAGCAAAAAAAAATTGCAAAAAATTGTCCACTTGGGTACTAATCTTATTATAAAAGTTATAAGTGTAACCGTAGCTGTTACATAATCTGTTCTGCTAATAGAATGGACAATTTACTAAAAATGAACTGATGGTAATGTCATTTAAAATTTATGATTTAACACTGAAATTTGCTAATATATATAGTTTTTGCCAATTTTATGGCAATCATGTTAATTGATTTTTACCTGTTTTAAGTAAAAACTAATGTTAATTTGGTCATTTGCACGATAATACACCTCTTCAGTGCGGCATGTAAAAAAAGGAGAATAAAGAACATTGACGAAAGAGATTTTAATGATAGGCCTGCATATGTACCTGTCCTTGGGCCTTAATAATTAATTATTTGCTGCTGTATTTATAAATTACTTGTTTACATTTGTTTACAGTAAAATATGTTTATGAACCCTAAGTTTAAGGTAACCAATTAATTGACATCACAGCATTTTTCTATGTACAGCATATTTATATTCAAAAGTGACTTGTGATGAAATTTCTTGTGCATGAAGAACGATCTCACCTGAGGTGGCTTGGACTGCGGTTGTTCCTGTGAACATTCAGCGATTAGACAGATTAGACAGATTAGACAGCAGTGGCGACTGGTCAATAAGGGGCGCAGGGGCCCCCTTAAAGTTAGCCAGAGAAGAATGCTACTTTAACATGAAATTATTTAACATAATAATTATTTATTTTAATAATGAAATAAAGTCATTTAGTCACAATATTCCGCTGTATTTCTTAATATAATTTATTTACAATAAAAAAAATTGTATTACGTTCATTTGTTTTCGTGTACGCGGGGCACTGGACAAACGAGTGTCTATGTAGGCACGTAAACTTTTTTAAAAAGCACGAGATTTGAGGCTGAGTTTTTTTTTTTTTTGCGCCCCGAACCCTCCCACTTTTGTTCTTAGCGAATTAATATTGTTTTTATAATATTTGTTTAATAATATTTGAGCTCATGTGATTGGGCCATTCTCAACGAGTCTTATTAACGGTCAGCAGATTGTTAGTTAATGTATTGAATATTGATTGTTGTGGAAGGCAGCTAAATATGAGAGGAACTTCTGTAATTTCTCTGCTAAAATACCCCTTCGCAAGGCGATCGGACGAAGAAAGAAAAAAAGGTTAAAGAGCTTGGACCAGATCAACCTGATCTTCTAATTAAGCAGCAGTCAAGTGATCGCGGCCGAGCTTACACTTGGTGCTTTTCTCACCTAATAAATGGCTATTTACAGGTGATTATTAAAAGTTTAATTTTAATTTTGTTTGCACCCCCCCAAAAAAATGTTTGCACCAGCCACCACTGTTAGACAGATAACTTAGATAGATAACTTGTAGCCAACTTGTGGAAGAGATGTACACATAATCATGCACGATCACCACTTGTACATTTCAGGAACTCGGCTATGTTATCGCTACACCCGCTGTACAGTCCTGACCCCACTCTATGCTATTTCCACATTGGACCATTAAAGGAGTTCCTGGTAGGCCAGTGTTTCAGATGTGAAACAGGCAGGCCCATCATCTCCCAGGCATAATGAGAAGTTTTATCTTGCGGGTACCCTAAGCACCAATGAAAGACTGGGATAAGTTAGCAGGGATTTAAAAGAAAGGTTTTAAATCCTTTCAATTAAATTATTCATTATAATGCACGATCAAAAGTCCCGGTTTGACTCAAACTCGTTCTTGCTCGTAATTACCCCTTTGCTTTTCCTCAGGCAACCTTTTATAATATTAAGGCAAAATATCCATGCATGCTTCCTTTACTAATCAAAATCCACCCATAATATAAGTGTAACTCTTGTATCTTTTGCATTCTAAAAAGATCACAGCTCATACTGAAGCTACAATCCATTGATATTGCACAAAAACAGCCTGGAATCTATTGGAAATAGTTTAAGCTCAAGTACAATTAAAACAAATTGCTTCCAGAGATTTTCACATCCAATGCCAATATTAGTCATTCACAGATTCGGGTTTACCCTGAAGTTTCAAGAGCAAGTGATGGATGTGGATGTGACATAGCAGTCATCTGGACAGGATAATATTTTCCATCCGTTGTCTGTCGTACTTTAAAATTGACTTTTTTTAAAGTGAAGAAAATCAGCAAATTCATTATGAATGAAAAAAGTGTCTTCTGCAAAGCGATACCTGCAGATCTTTTTTTCTGTCTGATTGGGGATATCATTGTGATGGTATTGGGCCAAAAACGCAGTGAACTCCATGCCCTGTAAAAAAGGCAGTGGAAAACATAAGGTATTTATTAGTATGGATTCCAGATGATTAGCAGGAACAGCGCTAGTGAGGAAGGCTCAGAAGAAAGAGCAGAGGATGGGCATCAATCTGCACCCTCATTGAGACCTGCTTTCTCTTCTCCCCAAGGCCTTCTGAGGCAGGTGGTTCACATTTTATCCAGCGTACGTTCGAATAATAATAATGCTAGCACAAATTCGGTATGAAATGGAAAAATTCATCCTGGCAACTTGAAGCAACCAAACCAAAATCATCCCACCCATGCCTGAACTTAATAACACTGAGTACATCAAGTAAGGGTTGATTTGAAAGTGCTTGTTGGGAATTAATCCTGATGATCTCAAGTGGAATGCTTCTCTGTTCAGGGGGATAAAGGAATCAGCTCGATGAAGGTTTTGCAAAAGGTCTTTCCTGAACACTGAGTGCGTCATGCTCACAGTGAAGACTTAATGTCGAAATTGTGCATGCTGGTACCCAGACCTCAGGCATAACTATTGAGTACAATTCAGAAATTACACACAGAGGGGAGAGATTTGTTTCAGTTTCTGATCATGAACTTTCCCCTCTTTTTTCCCTTATGTAGCAGTTTTAAGTCTAGTACCACTGTCTGACCTAACCATCCTATTTCATGCAAAAATCCATGTTTCATCCTCAAACTACCCTAAAATATGGAATGCCATTTGAAGCCAATATTAAAAATTAAATTATTGTGAAAAAGTCTTGGCCACCTCTTATTTCTTCACATTTTGCTTCCAAAGAGCCAGACCTTCTAGAATTTTAATGTACTTTTTGAGCAATAGGTCTCTCGGGATTTTTTTGGCTCTCATTTTTGGCAAGATTTTGGCTCTCATTTTCAGTCCAGTCCAGTCCCTGTACTTCTGCAGTTTCAGAGGAATGTTTTTTGTTTGTTAAGCCACACACTGACCTACAGTGTGAATCATTAGAGCATTAAAAACAACAAGGCATGAACCAGTCAGAAACAGGTGCAGATGAAGACAGATGATCAGGCCGGTGATTACTGGCGATGCTGAATGCTTAGTGGTTGGAACCGACGAGAGGGGAAATGAGGTTGCTGCTGAGGCTGTTACATAAACAGCCACTTTTGACATTGTACTGTATGTTTTAGCACTCTGCAGTCTGTCACAGTAAAACATTTGATTGCATTTCTTTCATTTTATCTACATCATTTAATTTAATATGAAGACATGAGTGTTAGCTTAAGACTTTTGCACATATAATCTGTAATAAATAAATAAATAAATAAATAAATCATTCTGTATTTTCTTTATATGGGGACACCGGAGGAAACAGCATCTTTATTAGAGATATTGCTAGGACAGATTTATTATTATTATTATTATTATTATTATTATTATTATTATTATTATTATTGTTGTTATAATATTCTTTCTTTCTTTCTTTCTTTCTTTCTTTTTACAGTTACTGTAAATATTGTGTTCCAGGTGGCATTTTCTGCCTGTAAGTAAAAAACATTGTCCTGTATGAGTCTGCTTAAAAATTTGGCAACATCAAAGGCTATAATGTGTGCGCCAAAGAAGCTATTTCTGAAGTTTGTGCAATGTAGAAGTGACCAATCTTGCTTTCCTGAAAATTTAAAATTGGTACCTTCCAACAATAATAATTTAAATTGAAAATTATTCATATGTTTTCATGAGTATTGATTATAAAAATGGTGTAAGTTTGTAGAAGCATATGCCCTGTAAAATTGTTATTAAAATAAGACACTATGTGTGCAAAATTAAGAATTTTTCCCCAAAATTGCTAACAGTGATTAAATGTGCCAAATTAGACACACCTTATGTTATGTGACAATCAAGCATAGAAAACTATATTATATTTAGCTAAAACAGCTTTTTGTAATCTGCCCACTAATTATTGTTAACACATATATCATTACAATTACAATTTTGCTGCCTCTGTGCTTTGCGTGAGGGATGTTTTTGGTAAAAGCTTAAAAAGCAAAAAAAAAAAAAAAGACCTGTAGTGTCCGTAACCATGTCGAGTTAATGTTGCAATATCTTAATTTAGCACTTTTCCAGCACTTTATCAATTTAGCACTTTTCCAGATTTATTTCTTTTCATGTGAAACTTAAATTGGCCAAAATTCATCTGAATGACAGTTAAGATTGTTGGAAGACTTGAATTCCAAAAAGCTTGAGCAAATGAGTTTCTTTTTATCTGATAAATATATACATGTGTATGTATATTTATAAAAAATGAAGATTGGATGAATCGGGAAACTAGAAGCATTAAGCATTATGAAATATGGTAAAATGCTGTAAAATTCAGATCTGTAAATTCACTTTTTCACATAGGTGAAACACTTTTTAGCACTGATACCATGCTTTCGCTGTAATCATGTGCATGAATGCATGTATATAAATTAAATCCCAGTATATAAATTAAACCTTTTGTGGATTGATGATATTGGAACAGGGTGAAATTTTTGGAAATTAATTTGTCCACTCTAAATGACTCTTCTTGTAGCACCAAAAATATCCGAATGTGCTCAAACCTGTGGAAGTATTTTACGGTAATGTGCTCCCTGTAATCACTGTGATGATTTGCAAAAAAAAAGAAGAAAAATAAGAAAAACTAAGAATAACCTTGTCTCTTGGCCACGTGCAAAAAAAATTTATTATTTTTTTTTTTGCCATGAAAATATAAACTGTTCACTTTCCAAATGTGGTATTTTTGGTCATAAATAAAACATTTAAGGGTCCAATAAAAATACCCAATGTTCTCTTGTAAAATTGTGAATAGCTCAGTAATTAATCAATTTTATTACAACAACTGCATTTTATAGCTCAGAGTTGTCCTGTATTTACAGATACTGGAAACGTCTGTGACTGAGCCAGAATGCCCTACTGGTTCCTTCAAAGCAATGCCCTGATACAAAGCTGCAAATGTTCAACAATAGATTATCATCGTTAATGGGGCTATTAAAGCTGCATGCATCCTGGGAATGAAAACAGTGAAATGGCACTGTGGGGTTTGTATCAATCCATGCTGTAATAAAAACCTTTTGGATGGTTGAGTAAAAAATAATCTCATTTGAGAAGCACATGGATGCTTTAACTGGATAATTTCACCATATTTTTTATAGCACACCAGCATGGCTATGGTGATTATGTTGGCTTCCTTCATATTTGGAAGAAATAATAAACGCTTTTTTCTATTTCTTTTTTTAAAAATTATTTTTAAGGTTGCTTTTACAAATTTCTGGCATTATTTTCTCATTAACCAGTAGGTGAACGAAAGGAAAGAACTTGGGCATCTTTTATCATCCTTTCAAACTACAGCATGAATCACCAATTGATTTAAGCAAACCAAGTATTTGAATTTTCTATGAATTGAGAATAAAAATGCCTCAGTGAACTTCACCTGTATCTTACAATAATAAGAAATACATTATTTTTAGTAACAATTATAGGGTTAGCACTGTACCCTTGCACCTCCAGGGTCAATGGTTCGAGTCCCACAGTGGGAGGTGGAGTTTGCATCTTCTCCGCATACAGTACAAGGTTGGTTTTCTTCAGGTACTCCGGCTTCTTCCCACAGATTAGGCTAAACTGACATTCTCAAATCCTGCATAGCATGCGAATGAGTGTGTGAGTCCAATGGAATGGCACCCTGTCTAGGGTGTACCCCGCCTCGTGCCCTAAGTGCCTTGGGCTTCCTGTGACCCTGTACATGAAAATGAGTGAGGGCATGATTGAATGCTGTAATGATATTAAAAAATGTGACATTTATTTTAGTCGACATTTATTCACCTTTTGTTAGAATTCTAGCAATACTAATAACATTCATTCAATTATGTAATATACATGGTCAAGTTTAAGTCAAACCGGGGACTTGTGATGAAATTTCTCTTGAATGAAGGCGTAAAACTGATTGACTTTTTCAGCACAGTACAATGGTAAATGGGGTAAATGTTTTAAAGAAGGCCATATGTCTGTCAATAATATATCCCGACCGAGATGTCTCACAGTCTACTGCAGTTGTTACCGTGAACATTCAGCGAGTGGAATGCCTGTTTCTTAAAAATCAACAGATAACTCATACTTCCAGATACTTCCAGAATTGATGCATCTGTCTGTGGGAATTGTACACACAATCATTCACAAACACCAAATACACATTACAGAAGCTCAGCTGGGAGTTATTGCCACATCCCCCCATACAGTCCTGACCTTGCTCCGAACCGTTTCCACATGTTTGGGTCATTAAAGGAGTTCCTTGGAGGCCAGGTCTCAGAAGAGAAGCAGCTGGTCTGATCATGGCTTCGGCGTAATGAGAAAACTTTTTAGCTTGTTGATATCCAAGCACTAGTGAAACACTGGGATAAGTGCATTGGTGTAGGATGGGATTACATGAATAAATAAAGGTAGTTTTTACTCTTAACTGTGTTCAGCGGCTAATGACTAACGTAAGTACAGCCTAATAACTGCTATATTCTGTTAAGCTTGCAAGATAGAGACTAGCAAAACAACTAAACTGTGGTTTTGCGAATATTTTTTTCCTTTTACCAAAATGCCTAGCTAACAAAACAATTTAACATAACCAAACTGCTTTAACAGCCCCAGGGTTCTCCTGAGTTCGGGTTACTTTCACCCTGTGACCATGTGGAATTCTTCTGGGTTCTCCAACTCCCAAAACATACCATTAGGTGGACAAGCTATTCTTTCATCTACCTCTAGGCATGAATGATCATGCAAGGGTGTTCCAGGGAGAAGGAAAATGCTTTGGATCAACCACAACCAACAATTTAGACTTGCAAAGCTTATGGAATTTATGGCGCTTGCCATTTAATGTAAATACTAGTGGTTAGGCTCGGCTTGGCAATGCTAGCTTTTAATACTGTACCACAGCACATGGGGAATGAACATAAAGTGAGATGTTTACCCGCCAGTCCATGTTTGTTCCTCTTTTCCGGGTAATAAATACCTCTTGGCTATATATTTCACCTCATAAGACTGCTTTCACACTTTAGCATGTTTTTGTCGCAACCGCCAGTGCACAGTTTTCATGTAATCCAATGGGAAGTGGCTGCGGGTGGAAGGCAGACATTTCAGGTTTCTGTAAAAATGGTTAAATGGTCACTAACGGTGTGATTAATCAGATCTCAAGCTGGGGAAAACTGAGGAAAAACAAACGAGAAGAACAAAGTCGAACCATCACCGATGTATTCCAAGGTCACTGAAAATAGCAATTCTTTTGATTTTAAATTTTTAAATCTAAAACAAGGGCAAGCAATTCAAAATTAAAACCAATTACTCCTTCTTTATTACATATAACATTCTAGTAATAGCTAGGCTAGTTAATTGGTCTATACTAGATAATATTAGCAAAGTGTTATGGCTACAGTCTTCCCAGACATTCTTGCATGCCCTTCATTTCTTTCTAATACTTTGTGGTACATTCATAGTTCCTCATTTCTTTTCTACTATTTTTCCCAAAAGCTTTCTTTTGTCTTACATACTTGATTTGGATATCCTTTATAGTTCGAATACATAAAATCAGGGTCCACACTGAGGTTTAAACACTTTTGTACATAGGCTCAATAGGCTACAATAGTCTAGGACAAATTGGTCAAACCACACTGCCGAATAAATAGTGTGTTTGGAGACAGCCACAAAATACTATAAAACCGCTATGTGGTTACTGGTATAAAAGGAATGTTACAGGCATGTTGCAGTTAGCCGAGGCACTGAGATAGGAAAGCATTACAGAGTCTGAGTGGTTCAACATGGCTGAGTCTCCGTCTTTGGAGCTGGTGACCTCTGTAACACTAGGCTTCTGTGCTACGCACCTTAGTCAAATACACTTCCTGTTCGGTAATCGAAGAACCAATCGCAAATGAGAAATGAAAAAAAAAAGTTGATTGGTCTTAAAACAACTCCAGCAAGTTTAAAATTCAATTCTGTTATGTCAGGAGTAAAAATGTTAAGTAATTCCAGTAAAATATTTGGTTTAGCGTTTCTAATTAATATCTATTGGTGCAAAGATCTACAGGGTGGCCCATTTATATGGATACACCTTAATAAAATGGGAATGGTTGGTGATATTAACTTCCTGTTTGTGGCACATTAGTATAT
>JAQQZS010000020.1:14739780-14749878 GCA_030068045.1 Platyallabes tihoni | reverse complement strand
TACAGGTCTCCCCACAACTCTTTTCATGCCTATTAAATAGTACTTCAGTTTGATGAGCATTTACAATAATCAGCATGTATCATTAATCATTAACATTAAAATCACCTAGGTTTTACAGTAGGTTCCTTTTGTGCCTCCATCTGGAAGATCTGGCCCCTTGGGGCGTGGTTCAGCAGGGCCTCTGGGGGGTGTGCTGTGGTGTCAGACACCAGGATATTGGCAGCAGGTCTTTTAGGTGCTGTGGGTTGAAGGGTGGGACCTCTGTGGATCGGGCTTGTTTAATTGGCGGATCCCATGGCTGCTCAATCAGACTGGGATCTGGAGAGTTTGGACCGGGTCTGCATCATTGGGCTTTTTGCTTGCTGTGTCCAGTGGGCTGTGGTGCACTTGCTGTGGTGTTCTAATGTCTGTCTATTATGGTCAGCATTGATTTTTGTAGATGATTTTGTGCTGCATGTGCTTTTCTGTGGGATGGAATTGGACAGACTGGCCTTTGGTCCCGACAGACCTGCGTGAGATTTGGGTGCCCATGAAACTGTGACTAGTTTGGTAGTGTATAGATGGTGATCAATGTTGTTCAATTGCAGTTGATAACTACTAAGAGAAAACCACCCTTGTACAAGTAGTAAAGGTGCTACAGGTATGTACTGGTTAGCAATGTCACCTCACGCCTCTGGATTTGGGCTACAAATCTTGCCTCTTGTCTTTGTGCATGGTGTTTGCATATTTTCCCCATTCTTGGTGGATTTCCTCTGGTTACCTCGTACAGTCAAAAGACATGGAGTGTAGGTTGATTGATGTTTATAAATCATTGATGAGCGTGCATGGTGCTTGTGTCATGCAATATCTAGTATATTAGGTATACCATGAATTATGGCTTTAGTTTCCTGCAATAAGCTTCAGGCTGCCCCTTATCGTACACAGGATAAGTGCTAAAGATAATGGATGAATGATTTAACAATTTAATACAATATACTCACTCTGTTCATTATATCCCAAAGTGAAATACTTTTAATGCGGCTGCCCTCTCAGCAACCTGGAAAACTTACACAATTCCCGCTGCCTTAAACTTGCCAATAAAATTGCAAGGGACATCAACTGTTTGATCTACAGTACTGCCGTCTGGCAGACGGTATAGAACATTAAAAACTAGAACCAGTAGATATAAAAAAAGGTTTTTATCCCAGTGCAATAAGAGTACTGAATGGTGCTATAAAAAAAGGTTCAAACAATGTGCAAAACGATTAAATTGTTTATGCAATTTTCTGCAATTAATGCAATTTATGCAATTAATGTAAAAAAGATCATGGATCGTGCAATAACTGAATGTACGCTTTGTGGGAGTCATTATGTTTCAAAGGGTTGCATTGAGGGATGGCACATTAAATTTCGTTGTACTTGTTACAATGACAATAAAGACTATTCTATTCTATTCTATTCTATTCTATGTGTGTCCTGATTTTGGAGTTAATTCCTGAAACTTGAACAAACACATTGAACAAAATGACAATCACTTTGTTATTTTTTTATTACTTTTGAAATGCATGATCTTGGCATTTCCCCCAGAGATAGAACTCTTAATTTTCTCTTAGAGAAAAGTGGATGGCCACTAATTTTTCAGACTCAGCGTATATTTTTTTAAACAACAGCAGTTTGGAAATCCTGGAGAGTGCATTCCTATGGACAAGTGAAGATTAATTAACAGGCGGAGGTAAGCTTTGTTGCAAGTCAGTGAAGTGAGACGAGTGGATTTGAAGACAAATAATTCATGACTACAAATATAGACTTCTTGTATTTTTTTTCAGTTCAGGGAGGTTTATGTGATTTTTTTTTTTTTAAAAATGCAGTTACAAGTTTGTCAAAAGAAAGAAAGAAAGAAAGAAAAAAGAAATCTGTATTTTTTTTTTCTTCTTCTCAACTTTAATCCTTATGAGTCCAAGCAGGAGATCATGTACAGTACATGCTTTCTGAAAGCCAAGTAGAGCTTCTGACCCCAAAAATGGGAACGTTTACGTTATATTTTCTTTTCATTAAATCTACAGGATGTGGGTTATTCAGGAGTGCAATAACATACTCCTGTGAAAGATTAAGGTTGTCAAAACCTACTGCTTTTGAGCATCTGCTTCTGTGATTCACTGCTTCTTGAAAGGATATGTATTTGTGATCTTACAATTATGTTTGTGGCAACATTATTATTTTTCTTATTACTGATCACGCTATTGTTGTCATGATGGTTGTCCCTTTAGGCAGAGATATTTTCTGTTTCAATATTTGTGGTATTACTGTAGTTCTGTAAGAATTTTTGGATTTTAAAATGGAGATTTTCAGCTTGGATGGATAAAGCAGCACTTGAGCTGAATTCGAACTAATAATCAGTCCATTAAAAGAAGTACAATTCTGGCAATATGGTGTGTGTTTATTCTCAATCTCTGTCATATAAAGCTAGACGTACGTTGTATAGAGAAAAGCATGGAATGCACAGAGGTTCTATATTTACATGCTAGCTGGGTTTTAAAAAGAATTTTTTACTGTGTACCTAACAGTGATATTGTCTAATCATTACCACTATACAGTGTGTTCTAGGGCTCTGTTTGGGTACGAAGCTGAAGAGCAGTGCTGGTTTCAATTAGCATGCCAGTCTGAAAGGCATGTCCGGCTGACACAGCTTTTACAAGTGGCTAAGCGCAGAGCTGATATAGACAACAGAAGTCATCCAGTTCCATAATATTTCAATGGTACGACGCATTAAGGTGATTGGAATGCTTGGAATGCTGCACCCAGCTCAGGGGTGTTTGTAAAGTCTGCAGTAGATATTTTCACCCCTAGCCTATCATTCTCAGGCCTGTTTTTGGTCCTTACTTTGCCTTATAAATCTTTCTTATAAATGATAAATTATCTTGCTGGATATTGCAAAACAAATAACAGATCTGTTGTTAATTCAGCAACTCATTATCATTTATACATTCTTTTTTTTAATAACTTATTCTTCATGGCCAAAAAGCAATTTAGATTAGCTGTTTCAATAATGAGGATTAACTGGAGGTTGGAGGAAACCCCAAGGAAACCAACATAAACAAGGAGAGAACATGCGAAAAAAATAAGGACCACATAGACAACCCAAGCACAGATTTATACTCCTGACCTGGAAGCTAACACACATTGAATAAGTGACATTATAAGCGCGCTAAAGGGCTAGTATTAATAAACCAGCACTGTAACCCAGGACTGTTTTTGCTAAATGGTGAAGTTTTGCCTAATTTCAATTTTATGCACACTCCTATAAGACAAAGTAGTATTTGTCTAAGTATAGTTTCAAGTTTCGAGAGTAGTTTTGTAACATGACAACAACAGTGTTGGGTGTTACGCGTTACAAAGTAACGTGTTCGAGTACTTTGATTACTTTTTTGATGTAACGCGTTAGGTCCGCCATTTAAGTACTCATTTATTTAGTTATTTTTTTTAAAAATTGAATCCGTTATTTAGACAATTTATGTAATCTGTGAGCCAGACAGCAGTGAAGAGTAATCCATTATTGTGTGTGTGTGAAAGTCATCCTACAAGCCCCACCCCCGATAACCCGTTCCCTGTGTTATTCCTGCTGTTATACCCCTATCTCACCTACGCGGTTTGACTCATGGTGAGAAGTGGTGTTAGGTGCCGTGAGCCGCTGCGAGTGACCGCCTGACGTTCCTTGAAGTTCTGCAAGGTCCGTGAGCTTCCATGAGGTACGATGCATGGAAAGCTGGAAATGTAATCACAGCGCCAAAACTCGCAGTGAATCATGAATTATATTTATGGCCACCGCGCGAAACCGTGTAGGTCAGATGGGGTATTAGTAGTTAACAGATTATGGGCCAAACTTCGCTGAGTGATGATGGTAGAATAATTATAAAGGTCTTGTCTAAAACAACATGCATGAGGAATCACAAAGGAGTATTTATTTTCTGCAATGGAAAAGTTCTCTAACTAGTTACTTTTATCAGAAAGTAACGCTGTAAAGTAACTGATTACTTTTATAATGACAGTAATTTTGTAATGTAATTAGTTACTTTAAAAAGTAACGTCCCCCAACACTGGTCAACAGGCTGCACGCACAATCACAGAAAGCACTAACCTTCAAGAGACATCGTCCCATGTACAGTACATCGTGAGTTGTGGAACTGGTGCTATACTGACCATGTGCATTACCACATTTTTCAATTTTATCATGGATAGAAGACTAGAACAAAAAGCGAAAGTGAAATTCTGCGTGACATTGGGCAAATCTGCCACAGAGACCTTTGACACATTTCTGCAAGTTTTTGCAGTCAGTCGTTCAAGCTGTTTTGAATGTCACACCTTCTTCAAGAGCGGAGGAACATCACTGGAACATCAGGTAGACGTTTCACCAGCTCAAGCCCTGAAAACGCCAAAGCCATTCAGCAGCTTGTGCATGATGATTGCTGGAGAACAATCCACAACATTGCTGCCATTGTCTGAACATGTGTGATTTGAACATGCTCTGTGTTCCCAGGCCGCTGTCCCAGGAACAGGAGTCTGCCAAGAACTCCGTCAGTGTGCCTTCATGTCGAGGTACTTGCGTGTATGGGTACGACCCTGAGACAACGCAAGTGTTGCTTTGCGTTATATATTTTGCCTATATATTGCCTTTTCATCATAAAATGATACTATTTTAGCTAAAATAGTAGCATTTATGATGTCATTAATCTTGAAAGTTTAGTTTCAAATAAAATTCAAATGCAAATTATTGTTATGCTGTTATTGTTGTTTTTATTATTTTAAACAGCAACTAGTTTCATGTTCTCCAGCAACAGAAGTGGTATGCTTCCAAAGTAGTATGTTTTAATGGAAACTCTGAGTGCTACACTGCAAGTTTTACTACCCCTTGACAGTAGTTGAGGTTTTTTTTTTTTTTTTAAGGATTGTTACCTCTTTATTTATCACACACTCACACACTTGGCATGCAGATGTGCTTTAGCCAGCAAAACCTCACACACATGCTAAAAAGTTTTATTAGGTGTTCAATTTTAATTGGCCATGTGCCAATTTCTGTTTTTAAGTAGTAAAGACTATGCACATGTACAGTAATTTTCATGTAACAGGCATGAAAGAGGGGGGAAAATAGTTATGATGCCTGTTATTTATATTAAAAAAATAATAATTGAAAAGAAATAAACTGATTAAACGAAAATTATTTGTGAGATCAGCTGTGACGAATTAAGTCAAAATTACAGCATGGAGATTAATCACTGTTTAATGACTGCTATTCTGCTCAGGATTAGTGACATAATGCTTCATGAACTTTATTTACAGCTTAGGTAATCGAACGAGACAAGAAAATCATGGAACCTCCTTTCATTCCTTATTGCGATTTGACTTTATCTGACTTGAGTCAGATAAGCTGTTTCATACCCAGTTCGGGATTTTTCAAATAACAAGCATGTTTATGGCAGAATACAAATTGGCCCCCTGCTGTCAATTAAATACATTGCCTTTTCATAAAACAAAATGGAGAAAGATGAGTCTCTCAATGGCTGTGTGCAAAAGGCAGAAGGAGGTTTTCATTCCGGTTCTGGCACCACTGCCAGCCATGGAGGGTCTCAAAAGAAGCAGTGAAGAAGTCCAAGTCCTCAATATGCTCTTCACATTTTCCCAGGCAAAAAGAATCCCATGCTGTTGTAGTTTGGTTCATTTGGACCATTGGTCAGGGACTTTATACATCACTGAGCGTAATGACTGCAGGTTACTGTCGGTCATTTGAAGCAACAAGGACACTGGGAATGTTATTCAGAGAGGCAGAACCAAGACTCAATTGCTAATTTGTCCCAGAGCTCATTAATCCCGCCAGATGCTAAAAAACAAACAAGCTAGTTTTTGTTTTACAGGTTTACCTGAATGGGTTTTGATTTAAACATGAGCCTTGACTTTGGCAGTTTCCTAAAAGAACCATGCTGGTAGATGAGTTGATTAGTTTCATCTATTTGCTCTAATTGCTCAAAAGTGGATTATACAGTATACACTTCAAAAGCATGAATTTACTGACTGTTGGCAATTAATTAAGGACAATTGATCCATCAAATACCTAAATCTTATGTCACAAGTCCAACAGAGGTCCCCTTGAGTGGGACAATCGCCCTCTTCCAGTTCATGTAACTTACCAGGTCCTCATTCTGACATTGTATAAAAATTTTGATTTTCACAGGCATATTGTAAAGTCTTCCTTCAGTTGCTTGTTCTAAATTTTCACACCATCTGTTTATGTTAGTCTATCTCTTAATATTTGGAAATTGGACCATTTTTGTTATTATGGTTAATTTTGAAGCCTGCTCCTTGTATTGTAATTTTATGCTTATATTGCTTGCATCTCTACATTTGTATTACCAATAACATTTTGTGCTTAGCATAGCACTTGAAGTGTGCCCATTAGTGTTCTTTGTTGCATCCCAATCTCATATCCTAATGGGACTCTAAATGAGTACTTTATTGAAAATGAAGATTTGATTAAACAGTTATTGTAATTTGAGGGTTGCCTTACTGTTCATATTTTACAGTAATATTATTAACTATACATTGTGTGCTTTGTGTGTCAAATTAGCTATCTCAATTACCTTTTTTACAGCTACACCCTAGAGATTTGGTTACAATTTTAAATATCCCCTGAACCAATTTAAAACGCATTATTTATAAATAAAGTTTAACCAAATATCTTAATACAGATTAGATAAATGCCTGACCAGGCATTAATTTGTTTGCTTCCTAAATCATCAGAGACAATCCTGATTTTTTGGATAGACTTCAATCTACAACAAGTAGACTCTGCAGGTCTTTTCCAGTGACCCACTTTTGAGGAGGGAAGATACCCATCTTTAGGTCTGCCTGGAAATGTGTCTTTGAAGTCCAGTGTGCTTAACTTTGAAGTGCCTGTCCTAGTTTATCTTACAAGTCTCCACCAAATGCAATGGCTCTTAACAATTAATAGTTAGAAAGTAGGACAATGCAACACCAGCATATCTTTTTTGATAGAATTAGACACAATTCCAATCTCTTTTATCTTTCTCGTCTCGCCTTGAAATGGTCTTGAAATGGCTTGAATTTTAAAGCTGCAACTGTTTGGGCTTTTCCTGCAGATCTTTATTTCTACATTTGTAAGCATCAAAAAGTCAACTCTATCCTGAGAAATTTGATTTTCATTCTTTTTCATAAAAAAAAGAAAAAAAAAAGAAAAAAAATCTTTGATAGCATTCCAGCCCTTCACAAGGCACTATTCACACATACACTCACATCTAGTGGCACCTTGTTGTCACTAATACGCCTACCTATTTTTGAAGAACCTAGAGAACCAGTGCAGATATGAGGAGAATATGTGAAATGCCGCATAGCGAGCTCGGAATCAAATCAGGGACTCTGATGTTACCCGTATTACCACGGTCCTGCTCTATATGGAAAATCTCTTTTATGCTTTGATGGCAAGCTGTCACCATGACACATGATTTGTAAATTTATAGCAACATGTAGCATAATTTGCAAAATCTGGACCTGGGTTTTACTCCTTCGTACCCTTCAATGCATTTTTCTTAGGACCAGCACTTATTCTGTTGAGTCAGCCTTTTCTGCCAAGGATGACATTTCTAAAGCACAAAGAATCTCACTTGGATGCCAAAAATGAAGCCTTATGTTGATCCCTTTATCAATGGCCTAACACATTTGTAACACAGTACCTTTATTTCTTAATCACTCACTTACTCATCGTTTATACCACTTTATCCTGTATTCAGGGTCGGGAGCCTATCCCAAGAGACTTAGGGCACGAGGCGAGGTACACCCTGGACAGGGTGCCAATCCATCACAGGGCACACACAGGGCATTTACTCACTCTGGAAAAATTTAGGAACGCCAATTAGCCTAAGCTGCATGACTTTGGACTGTGGGAGGAAACCGGAGTACCCAGAGGAAACCCAGCAAGCACAGGGAGAACATGGAACATGCAAACTCCATGCACACAGACCCCAAGGTGGGGATCAAAACCGAGACCCTGGAGGTGCAAGGCGACAGCAATAACTACTAAGCCATATATATATAATTTTCCCTCTCTCTCTCTCTCTCTCTCTCTCTCTCTTATTATGAAATTATGAAGTGGTATCAAAAAATTTAGATATTTCTGCGCCGCAATCACGTTCACTGGTCACTTTCTGTCTATGACTAGACTTGATTTCCAGTCTTCTTAAGTGTATCCAAAGTTGAACTTATGTAAGTGTTTTATGACACATCTTTAATTCCATAGAATCTACTTTTCCATTTCTTGTTGAAGAACAGGATCTGGGCCCTTAACCTGCTAAGTGACCTTTGTGTAAACTCGGTGTTACTGTACTGTAGTCTCAGCGTCCTCGGTCGTTTTAGAAATGCATCAGCAGGCCTTAAAAGCTTCATGAAGTATCTGAACGATGCTGCATGAGTCTAGTTTTGGACTAGAAATATCGGGCTCGTTTCTGTTTGCGTGAGCTTCAGAGCACTTCTGACAGGTGCATGTTTTATTTCATCACTCACTGACACAGAGGACATGAGCGCACGTCCGCTCTGGCAGACAGAGACGCTGAGGAGGAGAGCTTCAGCGTCAGAGAGTTCACGTCAAATCCTGTCTCACCTCATGTTTTCATTGGCCGGCTTACATAACCAATCATAATATTTTCACCTCTGAGGAACAAAGTTCTCTGAGAACCAACATTAATAATAATCGTAGAATTACTCAACATGCATACTTTTATTCAAAGACTTATATTTACAAAGACTGTACTGATTTACAGGGTTGGACACTGAAGATTGAAGACTGGAAACACATCTCCTGATTCCTGCTCTTGCCTGACAGGAGTGGAACTTGAACTTGTAGTTTTATTTTGGTTTGACATTCTGTTCATACTGAGATGCTTTCCTGCTTAAGACTGTTGGAAAGAGTCATTATTTGAGTTACTCTAGCCATTTCCATTGCCATTCGTCTCTAACATCTCTTATCATCCAGGTGCTTCAAGCCACAGAGCTGATGTTCACTTCTGTGTAAACCTTAGAAATTGTTGTGTTTGAAAGTTCCAGGAGTTTCTAAAATTTTCAAACCATGCAGCAACAACCATGCCACTGTCAAAACCAATGAGATCATATTTTCCCTCTTTTTGATATTTAATGGGAATAATATCTGAATCTTGTGACTAGTAGCTGCAAGATTCAATACAATGCACTGTTGCAACACGATTGCCAGATTTGATATGGGCATACATTTCTAAACAGCATATTGCATCATATTTGTAGTTAACTGCTCTGCAAGCATAAATATTGGCACCCACATTTTTGAGCCAATTTCCTCAATTGCACACCAAGCGTGTTGGGGGACGTTACTTTTTAAAGTAACTAATTACATTACAAAATCATTGAAAAGTAATCAGTTACATTACAGCATTACCTTCTGATAAAAGTAACTAGTTAGAGTACTTTTCCATTGCAGAAAATAAATACTTCTTTGTGACTCCTCATGCATGTTGTTTTAGTCAAGACCTATAATTATTCTACCATCATCACACACAGCGAAGTTTGGCCCATAATCTGTTAGCTACTAACAGCAGGACTAACAGAGGGGGGCGGGGCTCGTATGACGACTTACACACACACACACACACACACACACACACACTAACGGAATCACTGCTGTCTGGCTCACGGATTACATAAATTGTCCGAATAACGGAATACATTGTACAGTGTCCTTGAGTGTTTTGAAAGGCGCTTATTAATAAAATGTATTATTATTATTAAATTTTTGAAAATTTAACTAAATAACTGAGTACTTAAATTGGGAACCTAACGCGTTAGATTACTCGTTACATCAAAAAAGTAAATTTGTTACTTTGTAACGCGTTACATCCAACACTGCCCACCACACATGATCACTGAATTGGATTTAAGAAACAAATGTAGTAAATGTTCAAAGCAGGGATATATTTATTTTAAGTAAAACAAAAAGAAAGGCAATGCGAATGAACATTCAATTCAATTCAATTCAATTTTATTTATATAGCGCTTTTAACAATGGTCATTGTCTCAAAGCAGCTTCAC
>JAQQZS010000020.1:14689113-14706094 GCA_030068045.1 Platyallabes tihoni | reverse complement strand
TTCAATGGAAAAATTTCCACACACACACACACACACACACACACACAGAAGTCAAAAGTAAAAAAGAAGAGAGTAGCCCCTGGAGAAGAGGGGATGTGACAGCAGTTATCGACCTTCATTCCAATGAAGCTGTCTAGTAACACTTAACCATGAGTGTGAATCATCAGAGTGCTTCCCATGGAATGAATGTGGCCTTTTATTATGGCCAGAGAGAAATTTCATGTCCGTGTCATTCGGGCATGAGCATGTGCACGTCTCTTCTATCGGAAGGAGACGCTGGAGTCACATCACGTCCCAGCAGCTCGGTGTTAGGGGTCGTGCGTGAGGACGTCACTTGAGGGAATGTAACAAGCTCAGACTTATGAGCTCCTAACAGTTAACTGCTAACACAATTAAAGGGCTATTGTGGATTTGACTAGACTTTTTTTCTGGATGGGAAACGACTAGCTGTGTCTCACTCACATTTAAATTCACCGTATTTTGCAGACACCTTTAAACCGCAAGGACTTAGAGAGATGCTGAAAATCTAAGTACACTCTAAAGCTTAAATGAGTAGAAGTGTGTGTATGTGTGTGTGTGTGTGTGTGTGTGTGTGTTTTCAACTGTCCCTTTAACCCTGCAATTCCTAGAAATCCACCATAATCCCCAGCCCACCCAAAAGACAAACCCCTCATCTTACTTAGTAAAAAAGCTGGCTCCTCCCTCTTCAGTACAAAAGTTAAGAGCTTTTGTCTCACAAATATATCACAGAAATTCAGACAAAGTCGTCCCCCAAGCAGAGATCACCTCATGCACCCAATGCACTCAACTCTGCAGTGTATAGTGTTTTTTTGCAATTTATTTATGCAATTAAATAATACACCCATAAAGT
This sequence comes from Platyallabes tihoni, assembly GCA_030068045.1. Lineage (NCBI taxonomy): Eukaryota > Metazoa > Chordata > Actinopteri > Siluriformes > Clariidae > Platyallabes > Platyallabes tihoni. The sequence goes on along the minus strand of JAQQZS010000020.1, from coordinate 14,705,223 downwards.
GTGTGTGTGTGTGTGTGTGTGTATAATGTATACAGACTTGAAAAATATTCTTCTCTTCTGACGGTCACATGATAGCATCAACTAGGCCTTAAAAGGGCAAGTGTTCAAGTGTGTATACATTTTTGTCTCTCTGTATATAAAATACAGAAATGTTGATAAGTTCAAGTGTACAGTTGTGGTGGTTGTTGTTGTTGTTATTAGTCTTTTATCTGGGATTGTGACCTGGGGTTTGAGTGGAAAATGAACCCGGGCCTTCCGAATGGCCGGCGAGAAACCTACCACTGAGACACCAATGCCACTTTGAAGTGGAGACTCCTTCCTTATTTGTTAACTGATCTCCTTCCAGAGAGCACTAACTACCTAGACAAGCTTGAATTGTATTTCTGGAAATCTGATATATTGATGCCAAGGAGGAAGCTGTCTTCTTTTTGACTTCGAGAAAGAGTGAGTGTTGTGTAAATCTTTAGGGCACTGTATATGCTATAAGCCAGGTAAGCCAGAAGAATTCCCATGGCATTTTGAAGAGCTCTGATTGCTCAAAAACTGGAACTTTAAAAAAAAAAAAAAAAAAACTTGTTAGCATGATATGCATTGATCAATTAGAGAACGAGAGTTACAGTAGGCCACTGAGTGGTTCATCCATCTGTGCAAAATTTGACCAAGATACATCCAGTGGCTGGGGTTTGGGGATGGAGTTGAACCTAGGCCTTCCACACGGCAAGCGGGAAACCAACTGTACCACTGAGCCACCAATGCCCCTTTGAGGGGTACACTATATTTATTTATTCAATACATACATTTAATTTCTGTCAGTAAAAACCATATACTGTATATTATATTATATTATATTATATTATATTATATTATATTATATTATATTATATTATATTATATTATTAATTAAAATATGTCAGTTGTAAAAATTATGGCTAAAAGTAATACTTTGTGTTTGGAAATTGTGTGTCTTTAGTAAAGAAGGTCTACAAACCTCATTACCTTTAAAAACCTCATAAGCTAGGACTTTGCTTTCACCTCCTGAACACTATTTTACCTGCTCTATACTGTAGGTGCTGAAGAATGCCTTATTATGAAGTTCCAAGAGTAGCTCACTTAGGAAATGTTTAATTTCCTGAAAAGAAAAACACCTGATAACCCATTTTACAGACAAAAATCCAGAAATGTTCAGACTGTCCAGGCATTTCGTTCAGACTGTCCAGTTGAACTCATCCAATAGTGTTATATAGTACAACTGCTAACCATCACTTATGACCTCCAGGTAGAAACGTGTTGTAAAAGCAAAAAATGGTTAACTTAAAAAAATACCTTTGAGAATTCATCTAAGCATGTATTAGTGATAAGAAGGTGGGCATCTAAATCCCCCAAATGATCCAAACATCCCGGGGATTGACTATGACTCCATACACCTTACACATTCCATGTAGAACCTTTTCAGGAATCTAAACTGATACTGTAACATTATGAAGAACTCATTATGAACATTATGAAAGAACTTGATGAAAGTACACCTAAGGGTGTACTACAGACAAGAAAGCAGTAAAATGAAATCCTGGAACTGCCATCCCACCAAAATTGGACCCCTGAACAAAACCCCCAACTGCTCTGACAATGGCTGACCATGACCTCTGACAACTTTTCAAAGCAAAATATGTCAAGGAAAACAATAAATGAAAATGGATTTGTTGACAGTTGCCATTCCTTCTGGTTGTGGTGTTGAAGATACCAGCAACACTCTGGGCGAATCGTTAGCACTTCACAGTATAGCTTCACTCCTCTCCTCTTCCTGTTGACCTTATGTCAGGGTCCAAACCCGCTGCTTCCCACGTTGACACAAATACACACAGGCTAATGTGACATCCTGTGGGGAAGTCGGGAACAATAAATGATACACGTACATAGAGACTCAGGAACTCTCAGAACGCCACGTTGTGCTCCAGACAACGCATCCTAGAGCTTTTGAACACCTACAGTAATTCCAATCTCTGAGAACACATTATCAACGTTTCCAACAGGAACAAACACCGTCTTACGAAGCATATGAACCAAAGGGAAAACTTTTTTTTTTTCCAAGTTTGGTATGCCATAATTGCAAATGTCATTGCCACTAGTGGGACATTTTTAATGCTTTTTTCACGCCTGTGCTTGCAGTTCATGTGCTGTTGTTCACATCCGACAGAACTTAACTACGTGATGGTTGGGATGCAGTTAGCACATTGCACAATTCTGCATAATCGTGTTAAATAATAGTGTTGGACCCAAAGCACTTTCCCTTCTGCAAATGGTAGACCTCCTCTCAAGCAATTAACTGTTACGACTTGCCAACCCAAACAAGCTTGGGCTTTATTTGTTTACAACAATTTAGTTTCTCTCTCTCAGGAGTGTCTTGGTGGTACACAAGTGACTAATCTTTATCTTCAATCTTAAATCTGTAATGTACCATTGGCCTGTGATATCATATGCTGTAATTCAAGGAAACCCAAAACACTCATTCATGTGTCATATCTTATGCTTCGCACTACAGGCTGACAGAAAACCTGTTGCTGCTAAGAAGTCATTTATTACATTATTTTGCTTGTAACTGCTTCTATTTTTTTTAGAAGACCAATATACAATATACAGTATGAAGGATTTGTTTTGAAAATTGTTTTCAATTGTTTTTATTTTTTCCACTTATAAAAACAGTTGGGATACTTGCAAATAGTAATTTACTAAGATAAAATTTTTTTTGAAAAAGATAATATTTTTTTTTTGTGTTAAATAGGGTAAAAAAAATAAAAATAAAAAATAAAAGAGAAAAATTCAACATTAATTTTTTTTCTCCTGGAATGCTATAGACATTACTTCCTTCCTCAATGATACTCCATGAAGACGTTCCATGCAGTAGTAAAATTGTTCAAAAGCACAAATAAAATTTTTGTCCTTAACCCTTAAATGTGGCAAGCACAAAGGCGACAGGAAGTTTTCTGCCCTCGCACTTCCTCTGTCCTTTTGGACATTTTCCACTGACAAATTTACAATACATCTTACATACAACAACAGCATGTTGCATTGGGTCATCAGTCCCATAGGAATTATATGCTTAGATTATATACTGGGAAATATTCATCAAAACAGTCCACTGGTGATTGAGGTTATGAGAGGACTTGACCTGGGAACAATGAAGAACACCAGTTGTTTCTCTGCTACCATCACTAGCATGAGCCAAGCAGACGCTACTGACAATAAAATGTGTTTGGCGTTGTACACAATTGCTTTTTCCTTCCAAAAAAAAAAAAAAAAAGGAGAAGACTGTTTGATTTCCCATTTAAATCCTCTCTTGATTCTTGAACAACCTGCTTTTTTGCCTCACATGGGCAACAGCGTTTTGGAAAAACCCGGCTTTCTCTGTTTCTCGGCATAGCATATATATATACACGCTTGCCTGAGTGCTTGGTATCCTCATTTTATAAACACAGGAAAAATAAGGCTTTGAATTTCAGTTCAAAGTCGGAGGCTCTGGAAACTCAGTGGATGAACGCTTTCAATCCGCAGCCCTTACCCAGGCCCTTGGCATCGACAATAAAAAGAACCTGTTGCAGCTTCCCAAGTCGACTCACCTAATAGAAAAAATCTGGGTGAAAAAAGGTGTCAATTTTTTTTTTCATTTTGCTTAAACATGGCTAATAATATTTCTCAATAATCCTTAGCTTCATACAGCTGACAAGTGCAAGTGCAGAGAAGCACTTGTTCTTGCTGTTGCTCTGCAGGATCGTGCCTTCATTAGGGTGGATTAGCTGAGAAAACACAGCAAGGTAATTGACTTCACACAAGAATGCGCTGTCCTCTACGGCTCTTCTCTCTAATTTACATCTGTGTGTATTCCTTTAAGTGAAGGCAACACTTTGCTCAAGTGTACAAAGGATCTGTTGTGGCCGTGAAGGCTTGGTGTGACTCTGTGAGCATGTGAAGTGTCCATTAGAAAGTAGAAGAGTTATAGTCAATAGGTTTTAAGGAGAAATAAAGGTCCTTCCACCTCCTCCTGTTCTTTGAAACTTGGCTTACAAAATTGCTCGGTGCCTGCCTCAGCCTTTCTTTATAACAAGGCTCGGCACCCTTAATGAAAAACTTCAGCATGACCCAGATGTCCATTGTGTTGCACTAATCAATCTTTGCATTGTGTGATATATCATTTGCTTACTAATGTAAAGATAAAGCTATTTTTTTTTTGTTTATCTCAGATGTAGTTTTCTTAGAGGTAGTTTGCTTACCCCCCCCCCCCCCCCATGAATTTAGGGGCTTTAATTTGGCCGGTAATTTAGTGGAGAAGCAAACAGGCTCCAATGTTTTTTTGTTTGTTTGTTTGTTTGTTCTTTGACACCCATGCTTTAAAACCATAAAGTCATTTTGCATGATGTATAGCGTCCTCTATTCCTCCCTTGCCACTCACATACATTGGATTAACACAGGTTCTATAGGCATTTTTGTGCCAACTCCAGGCTCTAAGCAACCAGCTCCAGGCAGGCCGGTCCAGCCCCCCATTTTGCCCCCTTGGTTCTGCCAGTTTGAACAAATCCTCCTCAATGCCCAATTACGAGAGGAGCTCTATTTGTGGACCAGTACAGAATGAGAGGGTTGTTTTCAAGCCGGTTGGAAGGGGATGTACCACTGGTTTAAACAGATGACAAAAAAAAAAAAAAACATTTCTGTCCTGAACATTCCTGTTTTTAATGAATGCTGTTATGATTTTTATTTAAAGCATCTGTTATCAGCAATATATTGAGTAAGTAGATTCAGACCTTTTGAAATGGTAATTCTGAGCATATAATAATGATTAGCAACTTAACAAGTTAGGCTATGTCAAATTAATTAATGAATGGGATTTGTATGTGTATGAATGTATCTGTTCACCCTGTTCATTTGAATTCCTCCAATTTGCCAAAGACATACTGGTGGGTAGATCGACTACAATAAATTGCCCATAGGTTTGAATGCAGATAACCAATACTGTGCAAAATTGTTGAGCCACCCCTCAATTGTTCACATTAAATAAATGCTTAAATAAATAATTAATGTGACAGGCTGCAAAGTGCCTAAAGAAACAACTTAAAAATTGATTGTTTATGTAACAACCTCAGCAGCAACCTCGTTTCCCCTCTCATCTGTTCCAACCCATTTTACATTCAGAATCATTTGTGTAGCAATTACCGGCCTGATCATTTGTCATTATCTGTATTTGTTTCTCTCTGGTTCATGCCTTAAGTGTGAGGTTTTTACATTCTTGAAACTACTCAGGTACAGGTACTGGACTGAAAATGAGAGGCAAAAACTTGCCAAAAAATGAGAGCAAAAATGTGAAGCCTGGAGACCTATTTCTCAAGACTTCATTAAAATGATAAAGCCTGGCTCTTTGGAAGCAAAATAAGAAGAAATGGGGGGTGGATTAAGACTTTTTTTTTTTTTTACAAGTAATGTAGGTTCCTAATGAAGGATCTTGATGTGAGAGTGGCAAGGAAACGTTCCAGCAGACACGATGAGGAAGAAACTGTTAGAGGATCCAGACTTAAACGGGGAAAAAAGTTCTATACTGGGTGATCTTTTTAGGGTGTTAACATGGGACCATCTACAAAAGCACAAGATGATGGTTTCAAAGTCCAACTAAATTTACACTCATTTGAAGATCAGTGAGAATTTTTGTTGATAGATCGGGTTGGGATCTTGATGATTGAAGTCACAATATATTGAGCATGGCTATTTTGCTGAGAATTTTCTTCCCATCTCTTATCTTAGGTTCTCCACCCATATCTCATTATTTCTGATCACTGTGTGCAAATTTTCCTTTTGTCAGCTCCTTTCACAGATCTATTCATGGGTTGGATTCTGATTTATTCAAATATTTCGATTTCACTATGCATGAAAATGTCCTTCTTTGTGCTCCTGTTGTTCTCTGTCCTACATCCGCAGAACCTGTAGGTCATCACAGCACAAGACGGTCTTGCTCTGACATGCTAGTTATGCCATGAGGCCTAGTTTTTCTCATAGATAGAGTCACTGTATCACTAAGGATCACTATTGTTCTTGATCACTCATCCCGAGCCCCTTATTTTTTACTCCATCATATGAATGCTGTCCTGATTACCCTTCCGCAAGGACAACTACTATATAATCTGAGCACATTCCCAAACACACCCAGAGACATCACATGAGCCAGAGACATTTAAAATAAATGCATCCTTTGGTAAAGATGCAATTTGTTTGTGTCTCTTGAAATGGGTTTTACTCTGACTCTGTCTCAGAAGCCTGAGAAATAATTGAAAGTCAGAGTTATTTTGTCCAGATTGTCAAGCATAATTACAAGCTTCAAGCACAGTTTGAGTTTTCCAGTGTTTTTATTATTATAATAATAAAAATAATAAACCAAATGTCATTATTTAAAATGATTTAATGCGATAGTCATAGTCAAGTTTTAATATTAAATACTCAATTCCTGGACGAAATGCGGGGGAAAAAACAGACATCAAAGCCGTCTTTCCATAAAATACACAAAGCAGAGTAATAATTAAGGATATTCCACATTACAATGATTATTTTCATGCAAAAGTATGTTCCAGAGTTTTATTACTTTTATCGCATCTTTTCTTTCTTTGTTCTCTGTTCTCTTTTGCGTGGAGACTTTTCCATGATAACAGAAAATCTTACCATATTCATAAATATGATTTTTATTATTATTATTATTATTATTATTATTATTATTGTGCAGTGTCTACCATAACCATGTTATTATGATTTATTTCCCTTTATAACCCCTAACGGGGCTAGGGGTGGCCTACTGATCAGAAAGTCCTCGGTTTAAACCCCAGCACCACCAAGTTGCCAATGTTGGGCCCCTAAGCAAGGCCCTTAACCCTCAACTTCTCATAAGTGTAGTAATTAAATAAAATGTAAGTTGCTCTGGATAAGGGCATCTGCCAAATGCCGTAAATGTAACTGTAACTGCTGTTATAGAAAATCAGTTGACACCAAACAGAACTGACAGTTCAATAGCAGCTTATAAATAAAATTAGAATATAATGCATTTCTAATAGAAAGCACCCTTTGGGTTTTTATGAAGGTTTTGGATCTGCTTCCTTTAAACGGGTAAAGGAATGGCACTCGGAAAATCAATTAAGCCGCTGATATTCCGAATGTGGTTTCATTTACGACAACATGTTTCTCCTCCCTGTAGTGTTGCATGCTATGCTTCTGTAAAACTATCTGAAAACATAAAAAAATAAATAAAATAAAATAACCCTATTGTATTATTTTGTCATATGCTCCTGGAAGAAAGAGTTTTATAAAGATATTTCAAATAAAGTTTTACTGTGTGGTCATGTAAATTCTTTGCAACCAGGCCAAAAATATTTTAGTTTTACCATTCTGCTGGTGTACATTGGATGGATGAACAGTGTCTGGTCTGAATCCACTCACCAGACAAACAATAAAACTGTGTGTTAGTTTAAAATGTTAAATAAGGCGTGCATTTTATTGATTCCAAAATGCCGCTGTGATCACAGTTCCATGTAGCATCTGTTGGTGTGCTAATGCACCAAAGGAATCTCCGAGCCTGCATAAATGCACGAAATAATGAAATAACTGTAAAATAAATATACAAGGGCATTCCTTTTGAACAGCAATACAAAAAAATGCTTTAAGAGGGGTTGTATCATGTTGTGACAGGCCATGTGACCTTCCAGCTGCACCAGTTGCCACAAGCTGCTTTGGGAAACAAGAGGTCATTGGTCACCACTTTGATCTGTAGAGGGTTTGTCCATGTTTCTTTGTTTAGTGCCAAATGATAACACACCTGACTCTATTATAAATAGATGAATTTGATTTTGTGTTTTCTTTAACAGCTTGGAGCATCTTGGTTCTCACTATTTCCAAACAGTTAAATAGTCTAACAGATGACTAAAAGAAAATCATCTAGCTATGTGGGAGCTTTTTTCACTTAAAGGACTCATAGCTTACTATTTCTTTATTTTAAGGTATAGCATGTCTCAGATGTGGAGGCAATCATTGGAGTGGAGTGAAGGCACCTTCGAGACAATGCATTTCAGATACCTCAAACAGCTTTCCTTATTCTCTGGAAATGTGCAATTTCATTGTATATAATACAATTGAATTTGGAATTGGGAATATTTTGTTTCTCACATTTTCTGTTTGTGTGTGTGGGGGGGTGGAGCAATGAAGCATCACTGAAAACCTCTCTCTCACTCATTGTCTATACCACTTAATCCTGTATACGTGGTCGCAGGGGCCTGGAGCCTATCCCAGGAGACTTAGGGCACCCTGGACAGGGTGCCAATCCATCTCAGGGCACACACATACACACATTCACACACTATGGGCAATGTGGAAAGGACAATGAGTGGAAACCCACCAAGCACAGGGAGAAAATGCAAACTCCACGCACACAGAGACGGGAATCGAACTTGGCCGGGAATCGAACCCGGACCCTGGAGCTAACCTCTAAGCTAACGGCCACAGAAAACCAATACAACGACTATGGATGTCACGATGACTCTGCCTTCATTTACAGGGTACAAGACTTCACTTATAATGATTTGGTGAGGATGAGAATGATGTTAGTAACATGCTATGTCCTTCAAAGTCACCAGATCTCAATACAACAGAACATCAGTGGGTGATTCTGGAGAAAAGTGTTAGTGTTTTCAACCACCATCGTCAAACCACAGCTGATGTAAATCTTTACGAAGAATGACGTAGTTTGTAGACACTGTGCTAAGACACATTGGTGACTCATGGTGGTCCAAAACCTTACTAAAACATTAACTTGTTTTTACTTTACACACATTAAAAAAATTAAATACTAAAAAAAAAGCAGCTTTTTTTATGTTTTGTTTTTAGTAGCACTCTTTAGTCAATCTTCTCACAAGTGATGATGAAGAGGACTCTAGAGTTGAGTGCATTAACACCTATTTCTGTGCTTATTTTAGTTCCACCAAGTACTTTTTCCATTGCAATAGTCCTTCTACTGGCTTACCTCAATAGGCTGGTTTATTGGACACAAATTAAGTTTAGTCCTAGACTAAACAGGATTTTTAATCACATAGCTCAGCGATGACAGTATAATTGAGTGTCAGTGTATTTCAGGGGATACAGAGCTGAATATGGAGTTGTGGGTGGATTTGTTTTTTACGTTTTTGTCACACAAATTCTTTGCACAAACCCAGAGTCTTTATTCACTAAGAATTTTATAAAATTATTTATGCAATAAAAAATGTTAATCATAATACTAAAACTTCATTTTTTTTTGGGTGCGAGTCATGTCTAAATCATTTGAATGTTCCTTAAGCAGTTGATAAACCTGTGAAAGCTAAGGCATAGTCCAGACAACCCCTAAATCACCAGGACCAAATCACAAACAATCTTACACATTTGCCTTCACCTATTAAAAAGGTGACCTCTGATTCTTGGCCACCTGAACATTGCAAGTGAGATGAACTGCAAATATCATCCATGAGTTGCTATAAATCCTGGCTTCTATTAATAATTGAATCTCTGCTAATGATTGCAACACATTAGAATTATGGTGATTGATTGCTGTAAATGTTAGTAAAATAAATCAAATACAGTGTTTAGCAGAAGAAGTGTTTCAAACAGTTCAAAGCAACAGTTTTTATCAATATCATGAAAGTAAAAACACAAAATCCTTGTTGTTTAATCAAAATGTTGACGAGGTAGGTCGTCAGTCATTATTTAAAAACACTTAGTGACTAGTGGTGAGGGGGAGGAACAGGTGCCACTGGAGCCTTAAAGAAGGCCCTAAACCCTGCACCCTGACCCTTAACCCTGCAACTTCCTAATAAGCTGAGATAGAACTTTGTCATTGCACAGTACGGGTACTGAGAAATCAAATGCAGTTTACCAGTTAGCAGAAGTGCAAATCGTAGTGTTTAAACACTACAAGTGTACAGTGTTGGGTGTAATGTGTTACAAAGTAAGGCGCTAAAGTACTCGGATTACTTTTTTGATGTAACAACTAGTCTAACACGTTAGCTCCGCCATTTAAGTACTCAGTTCCTGCTGTTATACCCCTATCTCACCTATGCGGTTTGACTATGCAAAGACCGAAGCGCGGAAAGATGGAAACCTAATCACAGCCAAAACCCCCTGTGAATCATGATGAACTGTACTTACGGCCACTGCCCGAAACAGAGATACAGTATGGGTATTAGTAGTTAACAGATTATGGGCGAAACTTCGCTGAGTGATGATGGTAGAATAATTATAAAGGTCTTGACTAAAACAACATGCATAAAGAATCACAAAGGAGTTTTCATTTTCTGTACTCTAACTAGTTAATTTTATCAGAAAGTAATGCTGTAATGTAACTGATTACTTTTTAAAGACAGTAATTTTGTAATTGAAGTAAAAAGTAATGTCCCCCAACACTGCAAGTGTATACAGTATATACAGTATAATCAGTATATATAATCAATGGTGGCATGGTGCCACCTCAAGGTCCTGCATTCAATTCCTGCTTCGGGTCAGTGTGCATGGAGTTTGTATGTTCTCCCCGTGCTTGGTGGGTTTCCTCTGGGTTCTCTGGTTTCCTCCCACAGTCCAAAAACATGCAGATTAGGCTAAATGGCTTTCCCAAGTTGCCCGCAGTGAGTGAGTGTTGACCAGAGGTCCAACCATGGTTGTAAAAATGGGAATAAATACAATAGTCACCACTGACCTCCACGGTCCATAGTTGGACTACAGAGGTTCCTGGATGGATGGTTGGATGGATGGATGGATGGATGGATGGAATCGATAATTTATCATTGCAAATATTGGCTATTGTACAACTTATAAAGTGCAGGTTTAATCAGTATACACAGTGAATATGCAGGGCTTATCTTTCAGACAATGTGAAGCTGCCATACCAGACGATGACAGAGTTGGTCAGGTTGGTCTCAATGGTGCAGCGATAAAAGCTTTCAAGTATCTGGGGTGACACATGAACTTTCTTTTGTCTGCTCCGGGAATAAAGACAATGTTGTACTTTTCTAACTGGAAGTGAAGTATGTTGGTGCCAGGACAGATCTTCAGAGAAATGACACCCAGGAACTTGGATTTACCCTGGGAACCTGGAAGGTAATGTAGCTCGATTCTAGCTGAATCTTCCATGTTTCATTCTCCTCACCTTCTGGCTACATAGTACCAGTAAGTTTAATTTTAAACAATGATAGAATTCTATCATATCTTTATGCATTGCTAAATTGCAAGTTTCCAAAATCTGAAATGCTTATGCAGTTTGTAAAAACCTATTAAATGCCACTGTGGCTGAATTCCAAAAATCAGCCAAGAAATATATTCACATTACACTAATCTGAATTAAATTAACTGAACAGACTAGATTTTTATAGTTCCTCAGCCAACTGGCCATCATACAACTAGTTAGAGAATATTACAATTTTGCAGACAAGCAGAAAAAAAAAAAACTAGACTAAAGTGCAGATGTGTGTCTTCTTTGCAACTTATAAGATGCCTTTAGTCTTCTCACATGACTCAGCACAGTTTATCGTTTCTGTCCCGATGAGGCAGAGAACCAGACAGCACATCAAACAGCAGTGCCACGCTCATGAACAGCCAAAGCAATCAGCCTGATTGCATGGCCCTTATTATCTGTAATCTCCAGCTAATGTTGCACACAACAGAGACATTCTGATGCGCTAGTTTGAGCTGATACCGAGTGCGTGCGCAACGTAACACTGCAAAGGGCCTATGAATTCCAACGTCATTTAAACGCACTGAGATCTGAGATAGTCAGCATGCCGCCAACTTCAGGACAGAGACAGCACTGCAACGAGTCACCGGTTGATGCCTATCGCAATATTTCATGCTCTCTGCCTCGAACGCAGTGCACGCCATGCTTTTTCCTGAGTGCTGTTTAAAAGACCTGAGCTTTGTTTGCGATGAAGCTGAAACCAAGAAATTATCCTTTTAACAGAAAGTGTTTCTGGCTGTTGCACAGACCATTAACCTTTCCTCGTGTTCAGGGAATTCTCTTGTAAAAGAGTCAGAACATTTGTCAGTCTGTCAGGATAGTTTACTGTCAGCGAAACTGCTTCGGTTTAGTTCAGATGACGCAGCGGGGGGATTTCGCAGAAGGTGTATAGGAATTCCTAGGCTAAACAGATTTGACTGAATCAATTGAAGCATATCTGCCATGTCATTTACACAAGAAGGACATCTTAGCCCTGGGTCTACAAGGTCTTTAAAAAGACCTCGGCCTTTGAGTAAATGCAGCACACCCTGAAGTGTTTTATTCCACTTAGACTACAGCCGATACCGATTATAATTGTGTATGTTTATGGTTGATAGTCCATTCAAAAATGTACTTTCCATTATTACTTACATTAAAGAAGCTGCATAAACCTTTGTTCTCAGTGAGTCCCTCTCTATTTCTTCTTGAAGACATTTTCATGGAAGCGAATGCCATTTTACAGTACATCGTTTGACAATCGAGACTCCTGGCATAAAAGCATCTCCTGATAGAAAACTTTACTGTCCAAAACATTATCAAAACTTGAAAGGATAAAGCTGAATTATCAATTTTGCAGAAGTAATCTGGTTGGGAAAAAAAAACATGAATGGAGATCACTTAAATTCGACAATATTGTCGCATTTAACAATATTGTATATTTGTACAGCTATGATTTTAAATATATTTTTTATATTCTATATTTTATATGCAGCTAAGTTTGTCTATATTTTATTCTTATTCTATTTCCATTCCATAATTTATTTCTTATTGATAATTTGGATTTTAAGGTCACGAGAGGTCGTATAAGCACTTCACTGCATCTCGTACTGTGTATGACTGTGTATGTGACAAATAAAATTTGAAAATGCTTAAATGCGGTAATAAGGTCAGGTTGACCCTATTCCTGAGTAATGGGTGCATCAGGGTAAGGAGGGAAGCACATGAAGGGATGCACCCATCATGCATAGTGGCCACTGTATCAGCCTCTGGAGGTAGTGTTATGATCTGGGGTTGCTTCAGTTACTCAGGTATAGACTCAGCAACGTTACAACATGTGGCAATAGAATTAAGTCAACTGATGGCATGGACAGGTTCCAGGACTTAAATTGGTGAAGAGTTGTCCTGGAAGCATGAGGAATCATTTACCTCAGCACATTGCATGCTGTAATCAAAGCTAAACGTGGTCGAACAAACTGTTAGTGTGTCTAACAACTATCTGTGTAACTTGTTGCTATAGAAATGATAATACTAATAAGAATCTTACTGGACCTTTTGACCAGTCTTAATAATTAAGCAACACTATGGTATAAAAGTTATGTTTTTATTTTATTTTAAATTTATTATGGTAAAAAGACACTACAGTATGTTTTGATTTTGCTAATTTAGATGCATAAATATTTCACAAGTTTAAGTAAAAAAAAAAAAAAAAACAGAGTACCTTAATCCAGAAATATCAGAAACACATTTTTAACCTTGTGCTGTATTGTTTATTCTGTCACTGACCTCAAAAAGGTTATAGCAGGTGCATTAACATTTTAACCAGGTATATTGAGTGTACCCGCGACCCTGGTCACAGGATAAAGCGGTATAGAAGATGAATGAATGAATATTGAGTGTAATGCTGGTTACCAAACATTTCATACATTTTCAGTTCCTTTTGTCCAAGTGAAACTGGCAGGTATAGTGAAATGTGCATAACATTTATGACATGAAGCACAAAACACATTACGCTTGGCTCTTATGATATTGTTAACTCTAATGTTATGATATTAGATTCCTGCTGTGAGCTCCAAAAATACCACATATATTGGATGAGTGTTCTTAATTTATAAAAAGAAGCAGAGGTTTCTCACTTGCTAAACCCCGTCTTCACTCCTGGACCGACTCTGACCAAAGGGCAATGCCAAGGAACACATGCTTTTCAGTAGATACATTTTTAAACACGGCACTTAATCTGTGGGGTTTATTTGTTTTATTTTTTAATTATTGTATTTTTTTTTAGTTCTAACTCATCAGTGTATTCATGTATTGTTGTTGATTGTGTAAGAGCTCAATGAAACACTTTCAGAGTTTGCTAAAAACAAGAGTTTGGCCCATCAGTTATGCTGTGCCTACTAATGAGCTGCCCTGGGTCTCTTTGGTTTCTCAGAGGAATGTCCACAAGCAGGAGAAAGAACGCTGCTCGTTTTTCAAACAGGACATCAAATGGGAGGCTTTTACTGCAATGTCCTTCATTACCTAGAGCATAATGATATACTTCATGCTTACAGCAGAATTTTGTGTGTGTGTGTGTGTGTGTGTGTGTGTGTGTGTGTGTGTGTAATGAAAAGATGAGCATACTTGCCTTTACTAAAGTTGACCACGAGGTCAGCAGGATATATATATATACTGTATATTACTTTAGTATACTAAAGACTAATCTAAGTCTTATAATTTTATAATTTAGGAAAAAATACATTTTTAAGGGTAAAGTGTTCTGTAAGCTATTATTATTATTATTATTATTATTATTATTTATTTATTTATTTATTTGTATTTTTTTTCCAAACTAATTTTAGGAAGCATTCCCTTGTGTCAGGTCCTTCTAGTTTTTTGGTAACAGGAGATGCATAAAACAAAAGAAAGGCCACAGGGAGCTGTTTATAACTGTTTATCTGTTTATAACTGTTTATCTGTTTATAACTGCTATAATGATGCAAATGATCACATGCAGTAACCTGTCTTGCATCTGTTCAACAACATTTAACCTTAACTATACAGTAAACAGACTAAAAAATGTTATTCATTAATAAATGTAAATAATCTGTTGATTTTGGGGAATTGTTTTAGCTCCAGGGATTGTAACAGCATCACATCTCTGCATCATTATCATATTTCTTTGACAATGCATGACGTCAAGTTTTATTCCAAAAATCTATATCAGTACACACTAGCAATAGTGTATGATGTTAATCTCCAATATGTAAGATTATGTAGCAATGGCAGTTAAATTGAGGAAAAAAGTGTAAATTTCCACTGTCTGGCAGAGGGCAAACTACGTTATGTAGAAATAATTAAACCCTCTATTGGTCCAATCCTAAAGGAAAGATGGGGTGAGAATGTGCATCTTCTACTGAGTTCCAGTAAATATCTAGTCAAAAAACCTTTGCACCATACAAATGTAAATATAAAGCAACAATCTTACATATCCAATATGCAAGTTGATATGAAATAAGTACATTTGTGTCCCCTATATGAATTTGAATAAAGTGACTGGAACACATATTCAGAGCAAAACAAGAAAAAAAGGATATCAATAAACTAACAAATGAGAGCTAATGAAGAACAAGTGGAAATAAATGAGACAATCACTGGGCAGGGACAATGTGTAGCAGGGTCTGAAGTTGGAGCAACCAGGGAGGAGACAGGAAGCAAATAAAACAAAGACAGACAGGAAGCGCTTGTCATTTTTCTTCCAACAGAATAGCAAAATACAACAAAGAAGCATTAATGACCATCTGAAGAGTACAAAGATTCTTGCCACTTCTAGGGTAGGGTTATGGAGTATATATCTGTTACCATGTTACCACTAGGGGTGTTGATTTCATTGCTTAGCATCTTCAGTAGATACAATGATCATGATTTTTGTAAGTATACAAATCAAAACTAGAAAGATAAAATAAGTGAAATGAGAAAAAGAGCAACATATAGAGTAGTCTTCTTAACAACTGAATATACTTAATATTAATATTAATAACTTAATGGTTTCTGAATACGGAAAATTCAAGAATAAGGCTATACTGTACCATCCATTATTTAAATACATACTGCATGAAGTTAATGGGAAGTGATGGTATTGGCAGTCAAGGCGCTGAATTGGTGATTGAACCAACCAGAATTAAGAATCTATTTGCCTAACATTTGATAACTTGGTTAAATTATGCTCAGTATAGATATCAGTCATCATGTGGGTGTTTATTATTATACCTAATTTTAATGTATAAGCCAATGAATTACCTATCTTCTTCATTCATCTTCTATACCGCTTTATCCTCTATTCAGGGTCGCGGGGACCTGGAGCCTATCCCAGGAGTCTTAGG